>JARHVA010000554.1:4987500-5111783 GCA_037957365.1 Torreya grandis
CTAATTCTTTAATCTTTTTATTACATGGT
Source organism: Torreya grandis (assembly GCA_037957365.1). Lineage (NCBI taxonomy): Eukaryota > Viridiplantae > Streptophyta > Pinopsida > Cupressales > Taxaceae > Torreya > Torreya grandis. Next base: position 4,987,530 of record JARHVA010000554.1, read on the forward strand.
TCCAACCTATCTTGTAGTAATTTATTAAAATATCAACAAGTATGTGAGTCACTATAACCTTGGTTATGGATTAGCACAATCAGTGGCCATAGGCTACCAAGAACATAGTGAAATATAACATAGATAGTTAGTGACTACTATAAAATTAACTTAACATATATGAATATGAAACAATTGCAAAGAGTTATAGACATTGATAATTATTTCATTCTCATTTGATCCATTAACATTCCAATATATAAATTCAATAATTACACTTATTTACGTATAAAACATAATCGTTAAATGAAAACAAAAAAATATATGCAACATATATATAACTTGTGCTATTATGAACAAAAAATAGATAAAAGGTTATAGTAGGTTCATGAAATTAAAAAATAGGAATGGGTTTAAGGTATATAGATAGTGGGATGAGTGTCTTCATTTAAAAATATCTTCAATATATGCAATAAAAAATCAGGAAACTTTCCAAAGGATATACACGTCCTATATATGTGGTAACTTCTCAAGATATGTCACATAACCCATTGACTCATAGGCCCAGACCCACATTTTTCCCATAGGTTTTATATTGCCTAAATTTTAAGTTTATAATGACAAGGGTAAACCTTCCCTTCCCATCACATTCATTTTTTTCCCCTTTTACACTTTAATTTTTCACATGATGATCTATTAATGACCAATATATTTCCTATTAGTATTAAAGGATATACCTTGGATTGGTTTTATGCCTTGTCAAAAGGCTCTACATGGTATTTCAATGATTTTGGAAAATATTTTATTAGCTCACTTTTATATCAACATTAGTGTAAAGGTCACATTTTATCAATTTTATCAACTTAAACAAGGACGTAATGAGAATTTTAATGAGTATGCACTTAGACTCAAGGCTATGCTTATGAAAATGTCTCATAAAATATCTAATAGGAAGTTACTATGCATTTTATCCAACATTTTGCTTCACCACTCAAAATAAATTCATGTTTAATGCATACCAAATTTTTGATGAGTTTTTACACATGGTTTCAATAGTTTTCTATATGAGATTAAACTTATATAAGACTACATGCTCAAATATGAATCTAATTACCCTATCTCTACCAAATAAAAAATATCAAGGTAATTCGACATTCAAAGGCAAGACTAATGATATACATATTTTCCAAGCTAATAATGAGGGTAAAAAATACTAATTTAGTATCAACCCCATCTAATAAGCTAGTTATTCCACTTTCATAATAGCATATGAATTTACAAGGTTACATGAGCCTCCTCACCAAGTGATCAAATGGTTTCTTGAATGCAACATGATATCTTTACCTCTCCCATGTGAGTTTAATATATCTCAACCTATTCCTAGAAACTATGACGTGAATAAATATTATGACTACCATAGATATTTAGGATACAATACCAACCGACGTTATATATTGAGACCAAAGATATAATATCTAATCTATAATAATAATATTTAAGTGGAAGGACATAATAATAAACTAAATGAATCAATTACTATACCAAATGAATGATTGAAAATATTTAACAAACCACTTCCAAAACATGATTCTCCAAAGTAATACAATGTTCATATGTAAATACATAAATAATTATTTAAAATTACCATATCATAGATGGTATTAAAAGTATATTCACCGATTACCAAAAGGAAGATCCATATGTCACATTTTATGAGTGTGAGATTCTAAATGATGATACTAATAAGGTTCCACTATTTATACATGTTTTCATCAATTCACATCTATGATCACACATGAAATTATGGTAGACACTAGCTCAATAAAAAAATTAAGCATTGAAACATTCTTAGCTAGTATAAGGTATACTCAATGAGACCTACTTGGCACAAACATGGTTCTTAAGATTCATGAAGGTCTTACAGTAACAACTATCGAGGATATCACATTACCAACACTATAGGTCTTAATACTAATTTAATATGGTCTTAATTTTTGTATGTTAATATTACATATAATATATTACTTATATTTAAAAGGCTAAATAAAATGAGAGTTATCCCATCCACATTACACTAATGATTTGAGTTCTTGCATAATGAAAAATTAATTACTTTTTATGGCACACCATATGAGTTACCCATTCAACATCACAAACAACATGAGATATTATTGAAAATTCTTATTAAACAACAAATCATGCAACCTCATGTTACTTATACTTCAATTTGTATTTAAATTTGAGATAAAGAGAACCACACTTGAAATGAAATGTAATCACTCTTTTTGAATGTAAATTATACTATTGAATGTGCTTCTAGAAATGAAATACTAAATGTCAGTTTTGGTAGCTTCTAAACAAATTAGATTAAATATGCATAAAAAAGATAAACATGAATTAATATTTAATAAAAAAATGAAATAAAACATTAAGTTTAAAAGGAAATCAAACATCCACACTTATATTTTATTTTGAAATCAATTATAGGAATATAAATACTCACAACTAAATTAAACTTCACTCTTCTCAAGCAAGCCCCTTATGGTTTGGACTAGCTTTGAATCCTTTCCTCTAACTAAGATAGATTACTTGAAATAAAATTTCAAATAAATATAGAATCAAACATGTAGCAATATATGAATTTATATAGATTTTATTATAAATAATATATAGTTTGAATAATCGATTTCTTATTATTGACTGACTATGAACTAACTCAAAAACCTACATCTTCCTCATTAAATGAAGAGAAGGTAAATTATTTTTTTCTATCTTAATACAAATTTGTTATAAAAAATATATGTAGTTAGACTACGAATAAAATATTATAAAAAATTATACTATAGAAATAAAATAATGTTTAAAATAATGCTCAAAATGTTTGTACAAATTCAATCTAATGAGAATGAAGAAACTACACATAGAATATATGACAATTTTCCAACTTCAAAATGACCTTGTATTCATTATTAACATGTAGAAACTAATTCTTTAATCTTTTTATTACATGGTTCCAACCTATCTTGTAGTAATTTATTAAAATATCAAAAACAAGTATGTGAGTCACTATAACCTTGGTTATGGATTAGCACAATCAGTGGCCATAGGCTACCAATAACATAGTGAAATATAACATAGACATTTAGTGAATACTATAAAATTAACTTAACATCTTTGAATATGAAACAATTTCAAAGAGTTATAGACATTGATAATTATTTCATTCTCATTTGATCCATTAACATTCCAATATATAAATTCAATAATTACACTGATTTATGTATAAAACATAATTGTTAAATGACAACAAAAAATATATGCAACATTTATATAACTTGTGCTATTATGAACAAAAAATAGATAAAAGGTTATAGTAGGTTCATGAAATTAAAAAATAGGAATGGGTTTAAGGTTTATAGATAGTGGGATGACTGTCTTCATTTAAAAATATCTTCAATATATGCAATAAAAAATCAGGAAATTTTTCGAAGGATATAGATGTCTTATATATGTGGTAACTTCTCAAGATATGTCACATAACCCATTGACTCATAGGCCCAGACCTACCTTTTTCCCATAGATTTTATATTGCCCAAATTTTAAGTTTATAATGACAAGGGTAACCCTTCCCTTCCCATCACATTCATTCTTTTTCCCTTTTATACTTTAATTTTTCACATGATGATCTATTAATGACCAATATATTTCCTATTCGTATTAAAGTATATACCTTGGATTGGTTTTATGCCTTTTCAAAAGGCTCTACATGGTGTTTCAATGATTTTGAAAATATTTTATTAGCTCACTTTTATATCAACATTAGTGTAAAGGTCACATTTTATTAATTTTCTCAACTTAAACAAGGACCTAATGAGAATGTTAATGATTATATGCTTAGAATCAAGGATATGCTTATGAAAATGTCTCATAAAATATCTGATAGGGAGTTACTATGCATTTTATCCAACATTTTGCTTCAACCACTCAAATTAAATTGATGTTTAATGCATAATTTTATTTGATGATATTTTCCACATGCTTTCAATAGTTTTATATATGATATTAAGCTTATATAAGCCAACATGCTCAAATATGAGTCTAATTACCCTACCTCTACCGAATAAAAATATCAAGGTAATTCAACATTCAAAGACAAGATTAATGATATACATATTTTCCAATCTAATAATGAGGGGAAAAATGCTAATTTAGTTTCAAAACCACCTAATAAGCTATTTATTCCACTTTCACAATATCATATGAATTTAAAAGGTTACACGAGCCTCCTCACTAAGTGCTCAAATGGTTTCTTGAATGTAACATGATATCTTTACCTCTCCCATGTGAGTTGGATACATCTCGACCTATTCTTAGAGACTATGACATGAATCAATATTATGACTACCATAGATATTTAGGATATAATACCAACTGATGTTATATATTTATACCAAATATATAATATCTAATCTATAATAATCATATTTAAGTGAAAGGACATAATAATAAACTAAATGAATCAGTTACTATAGTAAATGAATAATTGAAAATATTTAACAAACCACTTCCAAAACATGATTCTCCAAAGTAATACAATGTTCATAAGTAAATACATAAATAACTATTTAAAATGAGCATATCATAGATGGTATAAAAGTATATTCATCGATTACCAAAAACAAGTTGCATATATCACATTTTATAAGTATGAGATTCTAAATGATGATACTAATAAGGTTCCACTATTTATACATGTTTTCTTCAATTCACATCTATGATCACACTTGAAATTATGGTAGACATTGCCTCAAGAAAAAACTTAATCATGACAACATTCTTAGCTAGTATAAGGTATATTCAATGAGACCTACTTGGCACAACCATGGTTCTTGATAAACATGAAGGTATTACACTAAAAACTATAGAGGGTATCACATTAACAACCACTATAGGTCCTAAGATCAATTTAATATGGTTTTACATTTTTTATGGTAATATTACATATGATCTATTACTTATATTTAAATGGCTAAATAAAATGAGAGTTATCCCATCCACATGACACTAATGATTTGAGTTCTTGCATGATGAAAATTTATTTACTATTTATGGCACACCATATGAGTTACCCATTCAACATCATAAATAACATGAGATATTATTTAAAATTGTTATTAAACAATAAATCATGCAATCTCATGTGACATATACTTCAATTATACCTCTTAAAATTATGTTTCCTATAGTATTACATCTACATTTCTACAGTTTCAATTCCATGAGTTACACATCCTAAATCTTCAAATCCTCCCATCATAACTCTTCAAGTTATAGCTCCTATAATTACACCATCTAAATTTATAATACATAACCATCCACCTCATAATATTATCTTACCACCTCTTGCATATATTCCTTCATGAGCACCTAAAAATAGTCTATTTATACAATAAAACATATGAACTAAAATATATGCTTCTTTCTAAGAAGTTAAGAAGGATCCTTTAGCCCATGTTCATGATAAATCTCCTTGGGATAATGATTGATCCAAAAGGATCTAGGTTACTAAACCTTACCACATTTCATCATAGTTACTATATCATATTCATGCTTATGTTAGTAGTTTCAACATTGAGGGTGACACCTACTTTAAAATTGACAATATCCAAATATTTTTGAATGTTATTGCATAACTCTTTATAGTGTCAGTATTATAGTACATAATCTATAAATAAAAATAGTTGATGATGTCACCACACTCATTATTTATAAAGTGGTTACTAGTAACTCTTGCAATGGTTCAACCAATGTTTCATCTCACTCCATTGTATATTAATATACACTTCCATTATTTTTAGTTAGTTACATGAAGTACGTAGAGAAGAATGAATTTAGGCATACATAGGCACCATACATCTAATATCACAAATATCATAACAAAATTAGAATAATCCATATTTTATATTATTATTCTACATTAATTATCAATTATCTTCTTTCTTTTCCTCATTCATTTACACATTTCACTTTTATATCTTTATTACTCATAATTATCTTTTGTATATAACCCTCTTAAATATATTTAAGTAGGTTATCCCCTTGCTCTCCTCTTAGGTCCAGCTTAAATGATATCATAGTAAAACACACTTCATATCATTTTTGAGTGGTATCATGGTATTTTTTAAACATCATCTCTCTTTGTATGCACATTTATATGAGATTTGAATATAGAAAGTTAGGGCTTGAGACTCATGGACCTTATTCATACCTTCCTTCACATCCTCATATGGGATAAAAATATTTGATGATGAAAACTTCATAAATATATAAAATATGATAAAGGGTTAATTATAAATATAACAAGATGATTTGGAATAATGTCATGCACATGAATGAGTAAGCATTTTTGATCATTTATCACTACTTCTTAAGTAGTAGACTCCTTACAATACCTCTCATTCACATCGACCATTTGGTGCTCACACATCATAAAAGGTAAAAGTCAATCGAGACATCCCTATGTTTGATTAAAATTATATGTGCATGCCATAGATATCTAGCTTATATTAATTCATTCATACTATGTGGTTAATCAATTCCATGACTAAGAAAATATTACATCTGATCTTAAAAAATAAATTAATAAATAAATGGTGGGAAAACTACCTTTTTAACCCTTTTTGGATATATTATATTAGGGGTAATAACCTAATCAATAGGGAGTACGTTATTCTAAAAATAAGATAATTAAATGAATTTATATTTATAAAATTTTGATAAATATATTAAAACTAAGAATATGCTAAATATAGAAAGTACAATACCAAAATAATAATTTGAATGTAACAATATGAAGGAGAAACAATACTTATCTTTTTTTTTTATACGTAAATAGATATAAAAATTATATGTGCAAAAGGATACAGGGTGATGCTTCATTATGACTCTATAGATTCTATAATTTAACTCTATGTCAACCTGGACACTACTATCAATATCTAGACACTACCATTGACACTTTTACCCCATTTTTTATGTTTTTATATAGTAAATAATATAGGTCCTTTTTTTGGAATGACCAAATATGTTTGTTAGGGTTCACTATCACCTTTAATATTATTTATTTGGATCATTCACATAGGTTCTAGCTATTAGTCTTTTATTCAAAACCCTAGGTCATCCAACTTGGCATGTCACCTTGAAAAACAAGGGTTATTAGGTCTAGTGAAGTTGAGATGACTTCAAAGACCCATCTATTAATGAACACTGACTATATAAACATATATTATGAAGAGGGCCTCAAATCAATGTAGTCCTCCCCTTTATGTGGGCTTGTGTGTGAATAATAGTACAATATCCTATATGTGAGTACATGTAGTGATCTAGCTTATAACTTGAAAATTAGTACTCATGGGTTATTCTTTGAATTCTTCAGACATGTAATAAAATTTATTCTATGATTTATTTTTAAATTGGGAATAATAGGGTAGTATAGTTTAGTTGTGCAAATTATTTTTAGTAGTGTAGTGTGAGATTGCTTGATATTGCTTGGTGTCTTTAATGAATGGTATTTTACTTGTATTTATACCATGAATTTTAAAATGATCTCATGGGAGGGTTAAATTAATATCATAGGCCAACCTATACATGCTTAAATACTTTAAAATTTGACTATTTATAGGGTAGAGACACTAGCACCAAGTTAGGACACTAGTGGTGATGCTAATGTCCTAATTTGGATGGTAGTGTCTTGTAGGATAATAAGGTGTTGAGGATATGTAACTATATGAGTAGAATATAAATAAATTTTATGTAGATTAGGGACTATATGTGATATGGGTTATAATAATAAAGGGTCAAACTATAGGATAAATAATTGGGCATAGTGAGATGGTGAACACGATATTTTCGGTAGCGTGAAGGTCATGAACTAAAAGGTTGACCCATGATTGGTATTTTTCAAGTGTATAATACTAGCATATCATGTAAAATAATATTTTTGTATCTACACTACCTAAATTAACATCAAAATCATGAAGATGAAATTAATTTGGAGAAATTTGTAGACAATGTAATGTTTTCATAGAATCACTCAAAGAAATCGATTACCTTATTGAAAACAATGATGAATAATACATATATTTATCTTAGTTGTTCCTAGGCAAGGATCAATCTATTTAAGAATACATAAATATATTGTATACTATTGTTTAATCCTAAAAATATAGATTGAGGCTATTTAGGGTTAAAGGTGATAGAGATAACCTAAGGTACAAGGGTGATAAACTATCTCTATAGTAGACCAATTAGATGCTAAACTCAAATATAACATATATTGAATTCATTAAATAGGGATAGGCTAAAAATAGTAAGTACAACTATGTTAGATATAAAAATGATAAAGAAGTAATGTGCTTACTTAGTGTTGATGTTGACATAGTTTTGGATCTAGAATAAGAAGGAAGTAGACTGGAAGAGGATTCTAAAATAGTCACCAAATTATGGATTGAGCACCTATAGAGTCATAAACACTAACATCAACCTTAAAGGTTACATCAATATTGATGTCTAAACTTGACATATGTGTATTATATGTAATACATATTGAAAAATAATTCAACCACCTAGATGATTTTGGATTTGTCTTTGCCTTCACTCTGGTGCATTTATATTTGTATTATGGACTATAACTCCTCATGAAATTAAAAAACCCTAGTTCTTCATCTTCATAGTGACCTTAGGGGAAAATGGGTTTGTGTGCACATCGTGTCAAGATGACCCTAAATACCCCTCTATCAATGAGTGTTATCTACATATACAATACTCTAAAGAGGGCCTCAAAATGATATAATTAGCCCCTGCATGTTGGGTTGTGTGTGAATCATGCAATATGTACAAAGTAAGTACAATAATGACTTAACTTATAGCTTGGAAAATATTAATTTTTGGCTTCTCCTTCAATATTTTAGACCTATGTATGGGTTTTCCATATGATTGGTATGAAAATAGTAGGAACTAGATAATATTTTCTTTATTGAGTGCTTGATTGAATCTTTGATAAGTTGCCTGAGGTCTTTCTAGGTGTATGCCAAGTGAGGAATGAATGAGGGTTAATATTGTATTTATATCAATACCTTTGGATAAATAAATCTCATTAAAGTACTTAGGCTGACCATTAGGATATATTTTATTTTCAAATTAGATGACTTTAGGGAATTAGACATTTGCATTAGAGTAGGACACTTGCATTGATGTAGGTATCCATTTAGGATGCTAGTGTTCAAGGAATAGGAAACTAGGTAAAAACTTAGAGCTTATAAAAGTGGAAGATAAGTAGGTTTTAATCATTCTAGACAAGATAGTAGGTTTGGGTCATCAACATAAGACTATTCAGACCAAGAGATAGGCCAAGGGTCATAAGATAGAGTATATTTGAGACTTCTAAAAGTGAAAAAGATCCAAAACTAAGAGGAAAAACCAAGGTCTGAGTTTTATAAGTGTACAAGACTTAGGTACTATATAATCCATAAATATAATATACATTTTCCATTGGTTTAAATGAGAAGAAATGCATACCTAGGTGTGTATAACATACCTTTCTTTTGCTTGAGTCCAACATGAGTACTTTGATAGTGACTGACCTATAACCAAGACCATGTTATAATACATAATCAATGCATATAATCTAAAATTTTAAAGTATTTAAAATATTAAAATTTAAAGAGTAAGGTTTATGAGTGCACATGTATCGATGTAACGACCTTGCCTATTGTCAAGTTGATTTGAAAAATGTATCATTATAAGGCTCTAAAACTGATATTAGGATATATATATATATATATATATATATATATATATATTTGGAAAGTGCATATATCTAAGGATAAATAGATATATTAGAATGCACATGCCTCAAACCTTGGATAAAATGTAAGTTACCACTCAATAGTTAAGATTAACTCAACTGTGAAACTCAATCATACTTATACATGGTGAGCATAAGTGAATAAAGTTAACTCATACTATCAAATTGATAAGACTGTATGATACAATCATTTCCAAACTAAAAACAAGGAAAGATTGAGTGATTTAATCACCTCAAACATGCCAAAAATGAACTAATTATTAAAGTAAAGTGGCTCAATATAGTCCATAAAATTCCATCCTCTTGGGTTATGATAGTCCCTAAGAGTGTTTTGAAATCTGAAACTGATTTGAATTTTGTAATATTAGTTGCACATTACATAGAATATACACCTTGGATATGTCTCATGTTGAAACTGTGTATAAAAATGGTAAAAATGTATAGAATTTTACCACAAATGTGAATCTAAATTATATACTTGTGTGTTTTGGCCAATTCAGAAACTATTTAAGTATGAAGAACATCTTCCAAAGCATGCCTCCACTATATATGGAAAAATCTAAATACTATAACAAGTGCCAATGTGGACATATTTATAAAACATGCCCACATTGAATCTGGATATGTCAAATACTGAATAATTATGAAGAACATGCTTCTAAAGTATTTTCCCATTGAATTTGTAAATTATGCCAAATACTGAATAAGTGTGGAGAACATGCGTCTAAAGCATGTCCCCACTGAATCTAAAAATTGTTCCAAATGTGGAGAACATTCCTCTATGACATACCCCCATTTGAGGTGAGGGAAGAATATAAATTGGTAGTTACCTCACCTTAAAAAGATAATACAAATGTATAATTTGTGAATGGAACCATGTAGCATAAATAAGAACATGTCCAGGTAAATGTAGTATTGAACACATAGAACAATGTAATCACATGAAATCCTAAGATGCATGATAAATATCATGGAAATGTATAGATAGTAAAATTAAAATCTTAATAAGTGAACAAGCATACACATAATATCTCTCAAAATTAATTCAACATGCAATGGTCCTAAACGAGCGAAAATAAGGGGCATGTTAAAATTACACACAATCAAAGGGACATGACTTAGTCAAATGTCCACAAAAACAAGAATGATATTTTAAAATCTCTATGTAAAAAATAATGATATGTTCAATCAAAGAAATCAAATATATGTAGACACTACATTTTAACCACTTTCATGTCTAAACTACATTTAAAATGACTTTTTGCACTTATACACAAATTTAAAAAGAAATATCCAATTAGACCTAATTTACCCCTACAACTATTATTTTAACCCAAAGTCATAGTGATACATCTCCAATTAGTGAAATGGATCATATTGCATCATTTATCTTACCAAGTGCATCTTAAATTAAATTAACTCTTTACAAGTATTTTCACAATATAATTAAGTGAATACTTGATTGATAAAAAGAAACATTACAAAATCCACCTTTCTTATATTTGTTGATTAATCCCACTTAATCAAGACTAATTATTTATCTAATAAAAAAATCCATGGGTTTGAATATCTTATTTTCCTAAAATCAAACTTAGAATATTGCCTCACCAAAGATGACATCACTAGGCAAAGTGTGCAAGTAAGATCTCTTACAAGCTCTTACACCTCTCTTACACAATATTCCTCTTACACCCTCTTACAAACATAAAGGGTAATGATTTTAATCTCTTACATACTCTACCCATTTTATTACACACTCCATATATCTCATTTATGATAATGAATGACTAATATTGGACCCCTGATCTTCATTTCAAGATGGATGGTCTACCATCAATTGCCAAATCTATAAATGAAAGGGTCTACACATTCTTTCACAATGGTGAAATAAGGCAACAAATCTCTACCAAATATCAAGGACATCATTCAACCAATTATCATGATAATACAAATCCAAATCATGTGTAGATAAGGAGAGATGTTACTCATGTGAGGATTCAAGCATTAACAAAAACTTCTACATCTACAAGCTGAGCTCAGCCTCTTTAGATTGGTCTTCAAACAAATATTCTAGGAAGGTTAAAAGCATGGTAATTTATCTTCCAATTTTCATTTCTTTTTTTTAGTACATATCTCAACCTAGGAATTAAACTTGAGAAGTTATGTCTTCAAGTTGTTTTAGATTTTGATTCACTAATGATTGACTACTCTCTCTTGTATTCTTGATCTACATAATGGCATGATTGATGGGACCTCTTGAAGGATTGAACACATCTCAAAACCTCTTCTAGATAATCTTACTTATAATAACAAAAATTATCCTTCGAAATGAGTTATTTCTCTCATTTTTCTTCTAGATTTTGTTAAAATTTATTTTGAACTAAACAGTGAATTATGACAATGTATATAATAATTCAGTAGGATCTTTAGTGAAATCATCATAAAAAATGATGAAATAATTAAAATAATGAAATTTAAGCCTTCATTAATGAAATAATTATTTATAGTAGTAAAAATCATCATTATACATATTATGTTCTAATAGTGTTCTACAAATTTGTGAAATTGGAGGAGATAGTAGTGAAATCACTCAGGACATTAGCAAAATCATTTAGAAATTATAAAATTGTCTTTATTCCTTTTATATTTTATAATTTTCCTTATAGAATATATATTTTTTGACATCATTAGCAAAATTATAATACATAATGGCAAAATATTTATACTTATTTTCTATTTATAGGTCAACATCGGTGAAATCATCATCTTATGCAATGAAATAGTCATCTTAATCATCTTCTATAGTGAAATCATCTTCTATGGTGAAATATTCATATTTTACAGTGAAATCATCATCTTCTATAGTGAAATCATCATTACCTACAATGAAATTATTCAAATTGGTAATGAAATCATTCTTAACCATAGAGAAATTAGTTTGATTCTTTATTTTCTATTTGCATGCTCTAATTGCAAAATTGAAAGATTTAGAAATTAAAGCGGTCTATGTAATCATGACATCATTTTAAACAAAAGATGACACTAAAAAAAACCTAATTTTAAGCTCCTTGTTGGATCAAAACCAATTTTATCAAACTTCTAACTATTTGTGCTATAAGACCTAGGCCAAAGAGTGGTATTTTGAGTCAAAAAAATCATTTCTACTTCACATTTTGATTTGGGCATGAAAACAAATTCAAATTTAAAATTAGGTTATAAAAAAACTTATTCATTTTCAAATTTATTTACTTTATTTCAAGTTTTTTTTGTTTGATTATCTTATGTAGTTCTTATGTAGTTCTTTTTGCATGTATGCTCTCCCCTTTTTGGGTAACTCAAAAATGCAAAAGTTCATGTTTGCCTTTACCCTATTTTTCATGACTTCATGGGGTGGATTTCATCACCTTCATGAAAAATTTTAGGGGTGAATTGACTTAGGAAGTGACATCCTATCATCATACCAAACCCCACTTATCTATTAGGGTATACAAATTGAGGAACATTGCCATCATGAAGACCTAGCTTTGCGCTTGCACAATGTCATATGAGGAAAGTAACCACGGGGTGTTCTTTTCAATATCCTAGGTCAATATGTGGTACCCTAAAAATGAGTATTCTTAGAAATGAGATTTAAATTATTCATTGATGTATCTGTGCCCACATATCATGAGGTATATAGGGATCATCTAGATAGCCTAAGTAAAATTTTAATCAAACCCCAAGTCTGATAGCACTTCACTAAGACCCTTACAGCTAAATTGGTTATAAATGGATAAGAACTAATCTTGAATGGTTTGATCTTGTATTACTTCTTAGATTCCTCTTTTTTTATAGATCATTCATTGATGCAGGGGTGTAAATGTAACATCCCTTGAAGATTGCCTTAATTGTATAAACCTTGAGAGAGAAGAGACCTTAAAAATCCTACCAATAATTGTAATAATTTATTTAATGAACACTTAAATTTTATAATCCTCTCTCAAGGCAAGTGTTTCAAAAGTTTCAATGGATGTGATGTAAACCTATGTTAGTTATTAAATTTCCTTATGATGCTTATGTGTTGTTGCTTGATTATTGTGTCAAAACCTTGTTTAAACTTGAGACCAAATCAAAAAAACCAATACCAAGTCCAAAATAATTTCTATATACACACAATGAGGTGTTAATCTACCAAAATTCTGAGTCAAACCAAAGTGACATGTTAAAACTTGGTTTTAATTCTTATCTTTCTTGTCTAAACCATGTCGTTAGGCTACCTAATTTAAACCAAGAGTATTTTCCTAAACTAAATTTATATTTCAAACCAAGTCAACTTTATTTGTAAATTTAAACCAAATTCCATACTTATTTTTCATGTTGTGCCATTATGTCATTCACTTGATTTCAAATGAAGTGCCAATTCCAAGTCAGCTTTATTTGTAAAGTAAAACTAAATTATAAACTTCTTATTCATGTTGCGTCATTATGCTACTCATTTGAGAAAAGCCTCAATTCTAATTTAAATTCTAAATTCTAATTCTAGTCTAAGCCAAGTTCAATGCCAAACATGGTTGACCAATCAACCCAAATCAAATTAAATTAATCCTTTTCCAAAATTCAAATGCCATTCAACTCTTCTTCCAAATTTTAAATTCAATCAACTTTCCATATAAAATCAATTTTAATTGAATTCTAATGATTAAAACCAATGCTTTCAAAGCTTATTTAAATCCAACTTTGAATTAAAAGTTTTCATAATTTCAAACCAACATTCCAAACCAAAAACAAACTTGTTGAGAGCTTTTGATGTACCAAGATTTATACACCCTTTTGGACACAAATTTGATTCACACATCTTTCATATTTAGATACTTACATGAACAAACTTTAATTGAACTATTCCATTTGAACATTTACATTGATAGACCCAATCGAACATTCAATGTTGTAATATCCCTAATCAAAATATTATAATAACATTTAGATTCCTTGGAAATCTATTTAAGATTACTATAGATTTTATACTTTAAATAATAATTTAGATCATTAAATGAAATTACATTTAGAGTTTTTATATCTCAATATTAATGTGAATCCTCAAGGGGTTTTATCCTTGAGTTATTGTGATGACAAGGGTTTTTGTCCTTGAAATTGGGTTACACAATTAAGGGTTTCATCCTTAAGAGCATTTGTAAAACATGATGATTGTAAAAGATTATATATTTGAATACATGATTGAATGATGCCCTTCTTACCAATTGTTGGTTATTAATACCATCCAAATGTCCTTTTCTAAGGGGTGTGTCTTCCCAAGGGGTGGTGTCCCTTGATACTTCCCAAGGATGACTTGACTTGTCTTCCCAAAGGGTGGTGTTCCAATTTGAAACAACTAAAAGGCTAATAAACTCACAATTCATTCTTCAATTATTAAATTAATTTGCCTTAATAAATAATAGTAATTAAAATTAATTTTGGAAAAAATAATATAATAATTAATTAATTAATTAATCAAATTAATCTATTTATAAGAGTGATAAAAATCACTTTTTGAGCAATTAATTAATTGAAAATACTTTCCAATTATTTACTTAAATTACCTTAATTTTTGGAGTGGTAAAAACTACTTTTTAGGTAATTCAAATAATTAATCGTGATACTTCTATTATTCTAATAATCAATTAGAATTGATTTAAGATAACAAATGATTAAAATCACTATTCAGGTAATTCTAATTAAATATTAAAATAAATTTCCCAAAATTACCATCCCTTAGCTTATAAGGAAAATTAGGCTAAAGGTCTTCAACCTGTTTTTCTTTATTTTTAAAAAAGGGACATTACAGTCCTTCCTCCCCAAAATTGCTTGTTCTCAAGCAATTAAAAACTTAACTACCATGTATCTTCCCACTTAGCCAACTTTTATATGCTTGAATTCTGATCTATCTTTGGCATGGAACAAATCCAATCAACCCTTACCAAAGTGGCATTGTTGTCTTCAATCCAGAAGCTAGGTAAGCTGATCTGTAGAAAGGGGGTTATAGCTTCTAAAAAAAGGTATAAATGAGGCTCTATGTGGATTGGTAATGAATCCCAAATGAAATCAAAAGTCTCACCTCTCACACCTACACATGGAACAAACAAGTTAGAGAAAAAAGTAATGTTTAATAACACTTTTGTGATCACACCTTCATCATGCTTCATAGACATGATAGCTATCTTTCTTCCATTATTTGCAATCATCTCATTAATTTCATTCAAATGATGGAATCCCTAATCATTGTGTTTTAGTAGTCCTATTGGGTTATTCTCATGCAATGAAGGTTTTGGAATACCAAACCCTTGAGTTCTCATATATCCTCTCATGACTTGGTAAGGTGTACCACTCAATATATGATGTGAATCAGATTATGGGTGGGCTAAAAACAAGTCACAAAAACCATACAACACTCAAAATTTCATCCAAATAGGTGGCTTGGTAGTTTCCTTGAAGATACCTTTTAGTTGAATCCTTTTCCCATCCATTTCCATTAATGTTTTCCTCTTATTTCTTGCAAACTTGTTGTTGTTCACCATTCATAATAGTAACCTTATGCCTATCATTTCCATTACCAACAACATGAAAATGATGCAACTGGTACCAACCCAACATCTCCTTGTAACATTCAATAAGTTAGCAGATTAAAAAAACCATGAAAGGATTGAAAATATGATGATAGCAACCCCAAACAAAAAATAATTCTTTTCCATGATTGAAAGTACCTGTAAGCCCACTTGTATGAGAGCAAATGAAATTAAGGTGGCTGGAAATGGAGATGACAAAAATATTAAAAACCAAATTTATTCTTGTTCCCATTGTTTTACCTCTATATTTTGATGGTAGGACACTTACAACACTTGTTTTTGATGTTACCCACTAAAGTATTCCTTCAATAAACATTTTAAACCAAGCAAACATCATCAAACTTCCCAAATTATAGTTGTCAAAATTTAACACTGACATTGTAACATGTGACATAGAAAGTATCATGATATCATGGCCTTAGCAATGCATCATCTCATGTAAAATTATGATAATGGAGGATGGAACCAACCATACAGTGGCTAAAAATTCTCCAACAACATCAATAATTAAAATATTATCCCAATGTATGACTGAATTTACTTGTAGGACTACATAGTAATTGTTGGGATGATCAGAAATGATGATGATAGTAGCCTTTCTAATTGTAATATTAAAGGTATTTTTAAGAAATAAATTCCCCTTGAAATTCTTTTTAAAATCCATTAAAAGTAGATTCAAATTGAAAATTTATCACCTTAATGATTGCAAATACTCTCATGGCAACAAGCTTAAAGTTTGGATCCAATGAGTGACTCATGAATTATGTGTATTGGACCTTCACAAAATTTTTAGAATTGATTACACTCTAGGTATGATCCTTTATGAATTTCATCTAGATTTATAAGATGAAGAACTTATCAACCATATTGAAATTAAGGCCTCTAACATCCATCTTGGCATATTACCCTTGATGACCATAATTTAGTGACAAAAACAAATCTAGAAGACATCCATACATTAAATTATGATTATCATGCTTGTCTCTCTTTTACAACACAACATCTTCATCCCTATAACTCACATTTCTCCTTTCATGAGTATGCTTATCAGCTAAACCAAAACCAATTTTAAAGGATAATGTTGTGGTCCCATCCAATATACCTTGGAACTTGACTAAAGGATAGTCATATCCAATTACCAAAACATGTGCATACTTTTCAAGATGACAAAAATGTAGTGATGACATAATTAGAATCCATAAATCTAAATTATTTGCATATCTTTGGATAACATCATAATTTTCATCTTTCTTTGCCAAATAAACATGGGTTTAGATGTCTTCCACACCCCCAAACTTGTGAATACCATGTTTGTCAAATAAGAAGCTTATTTTTGTATGCCAACCTTCCAATGTCAACTTATGCATGCCTATATTCTTCCATACCCCAAATAATTCTGATTCTTTTTTTATTCCCATGGAATCAACCATAAATAATTTAAAATTAGAATTGATAACTTTTGTAGAACTTATAAAATTACCAGGATCCCATACCTCTTGGTGCTAATACTTTTAAACTTGAATCAAGGAGTCCTCATGCCTCATATTTGAAACCATAACCTTCATTTTATCACTTTTTCTTGCATGCTTCCTATGAAGACAATAAAACTAAAATGGCATAGTATGAAGCATCAAATCTTCAGTCTTACCAACCTTCCAATACCTTGGAGTGATTAAAAACTTGTTCTCCCTTGATGAAGTGGGGTTTGTAGAGATACATTCAACCCTTATATCCTTAATATTTCTAATATTTTCTTCGATCACATGACTCTTTATAGGGTTGTTCTAAAAATTAGTCAATGGATATTCGAAGGTTGGTGTAAGTTCTTCAAGATTGAACCCTTTGTATACAATAAGTGATGCCCTTTGTGATTTAATTTCATCCTTATTTGGCTCAAGCTCATTGTTTTCACCTTTTGTGACTTCACTATCACGCATATAATCATTAGAAGATAAATAGACATCTTATACCAATATAATATCTTTACCTTACACTTCATTTAGTTCATGCCAATTGATTTCTTCTCTTCCCTTGGAGATTTTATTGCATCTAACACTTTTTCTAATTCTTCATTTTGAAACACATCTTCATGTCCTTCAATTGTCACATATGGCTTTAGATTTTCTAAACATTGAGTAACAACATTTTTCACCTAGTGTATGTGGAACTAGTGAGGATTTCTTCTCAAAACCCACCATTAGTATGGATAATAATTGATGGGAAATATCATCATTCTCATTCAAAACCAGAATCATAATGGTTTGCATTGAAACTACTACATTTTTTGTGTGATTTTTATGGACAACATTAAATAAATGTCCAAACATGCATAGTATAAGATCATATTTTATATCCAACATTAGCACACATGAACTAATTTTTACCATAATTTCCATAATAGTGACCCTCTTAGCAAAAGAAGAACTTGTGATGTCACCAAGACCTTCAAAACTTTCCACCATCAACTAAAATATTTCCTTCATAATGTTGTCACTATATGGCTTTTTTGGAGCTATTATCCTTGTAATTTCACTAATATAAGTTATAAATGCAAGTATCACATCCAAATATAAATGTCTCAAAAACTTAGGTTTAGCCAAATAAACCAAGAAAGGATTCTTTCCCAAAACATAGACTTAGAATCTGATTATCCTATCATGGACAAATAGTTTATCGCTTCCTCTAAAATATTGAGATTTAAAAAAAAAATGATGTGGATACTCAAGTGTTTTCCCTAATCTAAAAAGCTTTGTTCTCAATTCATCTTCACTCATTAACTCCATGATTCATAGAATATGTATCTAAATATAAACACAAACCCTCATAAGATGGCAAGATCTTAGATCTGATACCACTATAATATCCCTAATCCGAATATTATACTAACATTTAGATTCCTTGGAAATCTATTTAATATAATAGATTTTATGTTTAAAATAATAATTTAGATAATAAAATGAAATTACATTAATAGTTTTTAGATCTCAAATAATTTAATGTGAATCCTCATGGAGTTTCATCCTTGAGTTATTGTGATGGCAAGGGTTTTCATCCTTGAAAGAGGGTTACATAATTAAGGGATTCCATCCTTAAGAACAATTATAAAGCATGATGTTTTAACAAGGTTATATATTTTAATGCATGATTGAATGATCCCCTTCCTACCAATTGTTGGTTATTAATACCCTATAAATTTCCTTTCCTAAGGGTTATGTCTTCCCAAGGGGTGGTATCTCTTGGTGCTTCCCAGGACAACTTGACTTGTCTTCCCAAAGGTTGGTTTTCCAATTTGGAACAACTAAAAGGGTGACAAAGTCACAATTAATTCTCCAATTATTAAATTAATTTGCCTTAATAAATAATAGTAATTAAAATTACATTTGGGGAAAATAATATAATAATTAATTAATTAAATTTCTTTATTTACAAGAGTGATAAAAATCACTTTTGAGTAATTAATTTAATTGAAAATAATTTCCAATTATTTACTTAAATTACCTTAATTTTTAGAGTGGTAAAAACCACTTTTTAGGTAATTTAAATAATTAATCATGATACTTCCATTATTCTAATAATTAATTAAATTTCCTTAAGATAACAAATGGTTAAAATCATTATTCAAGAAAATCTAATTAATTATTAAAATAAAATTCCCCAATTACCATCCTTTAGCCTACAGGTAAAATTAGGCTAAAGGTCTTAAACTTGATTTCCTTTATTTTGAGAAAATGGGACATTACAATCCTCCCTCCCCCAAATTGTTTGTCCTCAAGTAATTACAAACTTAGATGCCTTGTATCTTCCCACTTAGCAAACTTTTGTATTCTTGAATTTTGATCTATCTTTGGCATGGAAAAAATCTAATCAATCCTGACTAAAGTATCACCATTGTGTTTAATCCACAACCTAAGTAAGTTGATCTATTTAGTAGAAAGAATGGTTGTACTTCCAAAAATGGGTACAAATGAGGCTCTATATGGATTGAGATTGAATCCCAAATAAAATCAAATGTCTCACCTCTCACACCTATACATGGAATAAATAAGTTAGAGTAAAAATTATTGTTTTAAAACACTTTTATGACTACACTTTTGTGATAAAATGCCAAAAAATAGTTCATCTCAAACCAATATGTTATGCCAATTCCAAGCTAAATCTGGTTCATCTTAAACCATGTACCAAGTCTACCAAATCTAAAATCTAGTTTGTCTTGATCCATGTACCATTCCAATTAAATCCAAAACTAGTTCATCTTGAGCTAATGTATCATGCCAACTAAAGCCAAAATTAGTTCATCTTGAACCAATATGCCATGCCATTCTAATTTTGATCTAGTTTGTCTTGAACCACATTCCTATCCAATCGAGTTCATATTGAACCATATTCCAATGCCAAATAAAGTCTATATAGGCCAATCTAACTATTCCAAAATTAATCATATACCAATTGAAACCATTTGTTGTATTTCTATTCAATATTCTACACATGCTAGTTGGGAATGATGAAGTCATGACATTCATCCTTTCTTCCATTTGAATCATATCTAGGCCAATTAGCTCTTTTGGGGGCAAGTTAAATCAAGACCATTTTGGCCAATTATAATCTATGCCAATCTACCCTATTTGGGGAAATTTATTCAAATCTAGACCAATACCTCCCTTTTTATGGCCAAAACTATTCTACCAAGCTAAGACCACCATATTTGGTATCATTTTAATCTATGCCAAAATCTCCCTCTTTGGGGCCATTCTAATCTTTGCCAAGAATGCCCTTTTTGGGCCCATTCCAATATGTGCCAAGACCACCCTTTTTGGGCCCCTTATAATTGAATCCAAGTACACCCTCTTTGGGGCCAATTTATTCCCTCTAATTCCCCTTACATGTATCCTTGATTGGAGTCATAGTCCAAGGTTAATTTGAGTCATAAAATCTCAGAATGATAATATTATCTTATGTCATATTACTTTAAAGAAAATCATCCAGCTTACAGAATAGTTGTCCTACATTGCATCTATTTTGGACACTTCAACCATTAATCCAAAGGACAATATGGTCTTACATCCACAAAAAATCCAACCAACCATTATACATCAACAATTCCTCCCAAATGTGTCATCTAGCACATACTAGGAATAAGAACAATCCATTCGAAAACTATTTGATAACAAAGATGAAAACCTTATCAGAATGTTAGAGCTTGGTGCTAAACCTTCGGATATATTTCTAGTATAAAAATCAAGTTATTTGATTAGAGATCCTAAAGAGACACTACAGCAAATCCAATGGTTTAGACCTATTATGCTATTGCATATCCAAAGACCCTTATCTATTGACAACCTAAGTGTGTCCAAGTTTGATAACTACTTGATCAAGAAATGTCATGATCCCTTTTCTAAACATGATTAGATACCCCAATTCTAATACAAGATCAAGATAGTCAAACCATTATCAAATTTTTTTTTGAATCACCCATATTTGACCAAAACTAAACCATCTTTAAAAATCCCATTATTTATTCAATGCTAAAATTCCCCATTTTTAAACATTTCTTCATCACAAAGCCTTCATTTCCACGTGAAAGGTGAACAAGGTACCTATGGAAAATGTAATTTAGTAGGCCCTCTTTATGGATCCTTCAACATTAGAATTAGGTTTTATTCTAGAGCCAATATCATGATTAAGTTCTATTTTAGAACCAATATCAGATTTGACATTATAATTAAAATCAATGTTAGCCTCAACATTAGATTTAGATCCTCTTGAGTTAGAATCAACTTTAGAATCAAAATATATTAATGGATGTTATGGTATTGGCTACACATTTTTAGCATATCTGATTGAAAACATTTGTGATTCTTCCATGGTTTTTTAGGAAGCTTCTTTTAACATCAACACAAATTCTCCTAGTAGCCTCTATGAGAATTGTGTTCCTTTTACCCTTTACACATGCCTTTACCATTACCTAGCCTAGCCATTCTATTGACACACCACCTCCCACAAATGTTGATTGGTACTGACAAAATCATGCATTGTTAAACTTATTCCATTGTGACATTTTAGTGGCATAATTTCTAGGGAAGAAATAAAATATCAAAGTAGAAGAAAAATCTCCTATTGAAACCTTGTTTGAGGTGCTAGGGAACAATAAAAGTCTAAACTCATCATATTTTAGTGAAAACTTATTTGTGGTACTAGATGATCTTAGGATAAAAAATTAGAATCCTTTAATGAAACCTTACTTAAGGCGCTAAGGGACAATCAATTTTTTTTATCAACGTCCCTTAGTGAAACCTTAATCAAGGAGATATTGGAAAATCCAAGTTAGAATAATCAAGAGGACCATGTTGGTGAAAACCTCTATGAGGCATCAATAGCTAATAAAATTAGTTCCTCACTAATTGATGAGGAAGTTAATGAAGACAATATTGGCTCCACCATAACTAAAATTAAGTCAAATTCAAAAATAGTAATAATGTTTGTGGCTAAAAATCCCAATTTTCATTTATCCATCAACCATTATACATTTTATTTTGATCTTATTATATATTCAAGACCTATATCACATTATCCAATTAGAGCATTTATCTCATGCCTATCCCTCCCTACCTTTACTGATAACATTCTTTTTTCTAGAGACTATAAAGACATATTGTCTGAAGATTTGAAGGAGAATCAAAAACTAATTAAGAGCATGGTAGAAATCATCTCATTCCTCATTACTTGATGAAGAAGTTATTACAGATAATATTAGCCCCACCACAACCAAAATTAAGTTAAATCCAAAATCAATAACAATGTGTGTGACTAAAAATCCCAATTTTCATTTGTCCATTAGCCATTATACATTATATTTTAATCTTATTTTCTATTCAAGACCTATATCCCATTATCTAAGTAGACCATTTATCCCATGCCTATGCCTCCCTACCCTTCTGGGTGGCACTCTTTTTTCTAGAGACTATAAAAACATATTGTCTGGAGAGTTTAAGGAAGTAGAATCAACAACCAACAAAGAGCATGGTGGTAGTCATCTCATTCACATTAGACATTGGATTCAGATAGAGCTATCATTATAAGAAGGTATTAGTTAGAAAAGAAAGGGTCCACATTATACATCTTGTAATCCTCCATTGATTTGAGATGCTTAAAAAATATAAAAAAATATAAAAATCAATTAAAAATACAAAACAATCAAAAGAGAGAGTATTAGTTCATACAACGGTGAAGACCATGCTTGTGGTGCCTTAGAAAAGTGCAATTATGGAAACCAGGTTTCAGTGTCATACATAAATTATTTATTGTCTGCAAGTACCTTAAAGCTTGGGGCCATCCCTATCCATATTATATATGATTATGTTTAAACCATCTTGGCCATTACAGACCTTTGGAATTCAATCGATTTTAGTCATTCAATCCTATTCAACCTATCCCATCTTATTGTGA
This sequence comes from Torreya grandis, assembly GCA_037957365.1. Taxonomy (NCBI): domain Eukaryota; kingdom Viridiplantae; phylum Streptophyta; class Pinopsida; order Cupressales; family Taxaceae; genus Torreya; species Torreya grandis. The sequence goes on from JARHVA010000554.1 coordinate 5,011,416, forward strand.
CCATTATTCTTTTTGTATTTATGTTTTTAAAAAATTTAAAAGCTATATGAGACTTGTTTAGGAAGTATCCTAGCCTAATACCTACATGACACTTTGGAAATTTGACACATTTGGTTTAAACATGACACGTTCCTTGGAGACTCTTAGTCATTTCCCTCATTGTCATTTATCCATCACTTAGACCTTGCCAAAACCTATACCATTTATTCTATTCATATGACATTCCTATTTTAAACCCTAATGTGGATTCATAGTATACCCTTGTAAGGTTGAACTACATTGACTTGAGGTCTATTAGGACTATGTAGGCAATGCTCAATTTTTAAGGATAGCTCAATCACCCCCTTTTTCCCATGCTCTTGACATTTTGTGAGCAACCTAAGCCATAATTTCACTATTTTGTGATCAATTTTAGCCATTCTCTCACCATTTAATGAGAAACCTAATCCATGCTCTCACTATTTATGAGTTAAACCATTCTGCATCTCTTAATCCTCCATCAATTTGAGATGCAGAAACCTAAAAACATTCAAAATAGTTTGAAAAACCCTAAAAATTTAAAATTTTCAAAATAACCTAAAAATAAAATAAAAACTAAAAAGGGATTAACAATATCCATAAGAAATATTAAGTCACAAAATTTATGTTTACTTTGTCATCTTGTTCACCAGTGCCTTTAGCTCTATTCTACATGTCATGGTTTACCACATTTATTAGAGGGGAATCCTTATCCAACCATTATCATTTCAATTTACCATTTCCATTACCAATAGAGTCCACTCCCATTTATAAGAGAACTACATTTGGCCTAAAGTCTATAGGACTATATAGGCAACATCCATTTACTTGGGGCATTTAGAGTTAACTCGACCACCCTTTCTTTTTTCTTCTATTTCCCTCTTCTGTAAGTTACCATCTTGTCATGTCCATTATCCTCTAGAGCTTAGGGCCAAATACCCAAGAGTAACACCTTACTTTCACACACACATAAATTATTAACTAACAACTTATTTTATGGTGTGTTTATGTGTTTATCTAAATCATGATTATCTTTTGATTGTTCTTGGTGCGTATCTTTAAGCAAATAGAGATTTCTATTACTTTTCTTTCATATTTAATTTGTTTATTTCTTTGCATGTTTATTTGTTTCCATTTTTTTAATTTTCATCTTGACTTAGTCCACTATGTTTTCAAGGTCATTATCATGGTGTTTCCTATTACACAATTGTACTTGAGTCCATCTATTGGCATTTGACAACATTATCATCATGGTTTCTATCATTTTTACATTGTTTTTAGTTTTCTATTGGATCAAGGGTTGGTTCTTATGCACAAATGTGGCCTAGTTATCATGGTGTTTTATATCATGGTTCATATTTTTTGGTGTTATATCAAAAATCAATATGTTGGAAGTCTAATTGGCAATGTTTTAGCAAGAACACTCCTTGTCTACTACCTCCCAACCACTTTATCAATTAACTAATCATCATTTTATTAGAATGTAAATCCACCCTACTGGGGCAAACCATTAAGATCAATCAATGATCTTATTCACCTTACTAGGGAATCTCTTTGTATTAATGATCAAATCCACCCTACTAGGGCACATTATTATTTTCAACTAATGCCACCCTTTTTGGGGCCCATGTCCATCATCACATCATTTGTCAATAATTATTATCTATCATATATTTATTTACCATTGAGCATTCTCATGTGCCTAGTTTTTTGTGGATTATTAATTATTTGAAGTCATTACACCATCACACATATGTTTTCACCTATTCATCATTAATTTGTGCAATAGGTTACACCCTTGAGATATGCTTTCCAATCAATCAACTTGCCCTAATGGGGTAAACCATTGTAAACCAATCAATGATAAAATATGCTCTATTAGGGTAACTCATTGAATCAATGATAAAATCCACCCTACTAGGGCACATTATTATGATCAACCAAGACTACCCTTTTTGGGGCCAATTTCATCATTTATTCTATCTTCTAATTCTAAGCCCATAACTTTCACCCTATTTGGGGCAAGTTAAAGTGTGTCTCTTATTTTTGGATGTATCCTTCCCACTTTCCCCCACCTTGAAGCCAACTCAATTTTATTATTATAAATAATTGTAAATCAATGTGTGCAATCATAAACTCAACTTGGTTAATCTCATCCATGGATTAATTTCACTTTTCTTCTTGTCTATTTTCTTCTTTTCAAGGGCATATCCATCAATCTTATTTTTTCAGACACTCCCTTGAGAGGGCATCATAGACCTCCAAAACAATATTTGGGGTTTCCTTGTGGACTCATTTTAGTAAATTAAATAAAATTAAACAAAGGGTGAACACATCATTCTAAAAGTGTTATCAAATTTATTCTTAAATGACTTTTTCAATATTTGAAAAGATGTGACTATGGCTAGTGTATTGTAATTCCTTATCAAATAGGGTCAAAATGTAGACACTTAATTTTAACCACTTTCATGTCTAAATTTCATTTGTGAATGAATTTTCATAATTATATTCAAATTTAACTAGAAATATTAAATTAGACCTAATTTGTCTACACAATTTATATTTTAACTCAAAGTTATAGTGATACATTCCTGATTGGGATAATGGATCATATTTCATCATTTATCATAATAGGTATGTCTTAAATTAAATCAAACCTTTTCAAGTGTTTTCATAAGAAAATTAAGTGAAAAATTGAATGATAAAAAGAAACATTACAAAATCCACCTTTCTTATATTTATTGATTAATCCCACTTAATCAAACCTAATTATTCCTCTAATAGGAAAATCCATGGACTTGAATTATTCTATTTTCCTAAAATCAAAATTATAATATTTCCTCACCAAATATAACATCACCAGAAAAAGTAAGTAAGAGCTCTTACAAGCTCTTACACCTCTCTTACACACTCTTGATCTTATATCTCTCTTACACACACAAAAGGGTAATGATTTCAATCTCTTACATACTCTACCCATTTTCTTCTACACTTCATCTTTATCATTTATGAGAATGGAGGACTAATATTGGATCCTTGATCTTAATCTCAAGATGGACGATCCACCATCATTTTACAAATATATAAATGAAAGTGTCTATAAACACTTTCACAATGAGGAATGAATGTAGTGAAGCTCTACCAAATATCAATGCCTTTATTCAACCAGTTATCAATCTAAAATAAATCCAAATCTTGTGTAGATAAGGAGAGATGCTACTCACATTAGGATTCAAGCATTGATAAATAATTATACATATGCAAGCTGAGCTCAACCTTTTTAGATCAATCTTCAAATGAATCTTAAAGGGAGCTAAAAATCATGGTCATGTATATTCTAATTTACATTTCTTGTTTATAGTTCATAACTGAACCTAGGGATTAGGCTTGAGAAGTTATGTCTTCAGGTTGTTTTGTATTTTGATTCACTCATTATTGACTAATCTCATTTGGATTCCTAATCTACAAGTATGGGGGCCACAAACAAAGGAACATATATAAATGCTTTAACAAACAATACAAGAACATGACAAGACATTCAAGTAAGTGCATGAAGGAAAGCATAAGTAACTAATATAAACATATCATAGTAGCTAATGGATCAAATGTGTTAGCAAAAATGGTAAGTTCATAACATATCAAGTACCCTATGAAAGATATAATCATGGATAAAGGCACTTGTAAGTACATATGAGCTCAAACCATGATAACATAAAGTGACTATAGAATGATATAACATGGAAATATCATGATCATAGATGTGGATTCCCCTAATGTACATATGACATGAGTAGAGAGAAGGCCTAACATCCAAAAGAGGAATAGATCATGTATCTATGCATGCCTATATCATACTTGCATAAAATTGTGGCACATGTGTATGTAGGAGTAACTAATATGTCATCAATCAACATAGAACTGACACATAGATGCCAATTATCCAATAGAGTATGTATGTGTTGAAAGTGATTTTTATATTTTTAATATTTTTTAACTTTTTTGTATGTTTATAATATGTGAAGAGGAAATATTATCCTATGATCCCATCCAAATAATGGTCATATTTATCTCTCCACTCAAAACCTAGTAAAAGGAATTTTTAGTACTAACAAGGAGCATTTTTAGGTGAAATATCTATCATTTTAATGTTTATGATGCTATTTGTATGTATAGTAGGATTCTATGGTTGTGAAGGGATAATAGGAGTAGTAGGGGTTCTTGGAACCCATATTTATGTTATATGTGATTTATTTGGAATAAAAATACTAGAAACATATTAGGTTATTTAGATGTCTGAATATGGTGTGTAATAAAATATGGGGATTTTTTGGAATCCATTGTATGTCTTTGATGTAATGGTCTCTCAAGTATTGGTTGTCTAGTAAAGGGTATTGATTGTTGCTTACCCTTTTATGGTGGATTAATCTTAGTAGGTTTGATAGTTAGCTACTTGGGTATAAGTTTTTCCTGTTTAAGAGGATGCTCATATAGGATTTTAAAAACTATAATTACCCAATTAGAATGAATATATTTAACACATCCATGCACCATAGAATGTACTTCTTGAAATATATAGATCCAAGATATTCCCAATAACATATCAAAGATTCTCATGAAACTAACTTTTAAAGGTAGCTAAATATCACCAAGAACATTTTGGGAGGTCCCATAAAATGCTCTACTTTTTCTAGTTTAAGGATGTAAATAATGATGAGTATAACCAAATGCAAAAGTAATGTCATCGTGTAAATATTTTCACTTACATCATTATCAATCATAAGATTGTGTATAGATTGGTGATCAAGAAAAGTTTAAATGAATAAATAATGAAGATCAGAGTCATCATCCTTGATTTTAGTATCATATAAAGTAATATTAGGTGATTCGGGTTCATGATCACAAGGAAGTTCATATTTGTACACATTGGTCTTAAGTAGTCATAGAAGGTCTCAAAGAAGTCTAGTGAGTCATATATGATCAATAAGAAGCTCATCTATACTTAATTTTATACCAAATTGGTCATCTTAAAGTGTTTAAGGTATTTTAAGGTCTTTTATGAGGTGTTGAAATCATGAGCTTTACATGAATTGGTCATTTGAGCTAGTTTATTATCTTCCTACCAAAATTGTAATTCAAATATTTGAATTTGTATCTAGGTATATCTAAGGTTATCTCAACTCCTAATGAGTTTTAAGTTAATGATATTATTTTTATGGGTATATTGTGATCCTATAAAGTGTTATAAATGTTTATAAAGTCTTAACTCATGTTTAAATCACATATAAACCAGGTAAGGTCAAGTTTAGGAAAGGTAGGAGTTAGTCTACTAAAGTTGGCAAAGTTGAGAAATAAATGGAAGTGATTGATATTCAAAGAGAAAGAGAATAAGAATAAAAGATAAATGAAATGAATTTAGGTGACAAAAATAATACAAAAAGAGAGTAAATCCAAGAATATTTGTAGATAGGGAGAAGAAGGAGCCAAGGAATGCAGGGAAGAGGCTCTAAGATAGTTTGGAAGACACTATTATAATAGGTTTTGAAGATAATAAATAAATAGAAATTTTTGTGGATCCAATATTTAAAATTTAATTATATTTTATGTGTAATTATGTGATTATTTCATTAAAATCTTATTTTTTCTTAAATGAAGTATTTTATGAGGTTGCTGGATTAAAAGTGTAAAACAAGGGTTACACAATCATGAAAAGTTGATTTATTCATTTTTTATGATTGACCAAAAGATAAAATAAAGTTGTAATTCAATATAAATGTGTAGGAAATTTTATAAAATTTAATACTCCAAAAAGACATTTTTTATATTTGATTAGTTAAGCTCAGGTTTTACAAGGACCTAAAAACTATAGTTCACTATAGGGAAACAAATGAGACAAGAAGAAACAAGGCCAACACGACTTGACGTACGTAGAATTTTATAAAAAAATCAATAAAAATAGACCAATACCAAACTAATAGACACAATACCCTTCTAAATTTCCTCAAACTAACTTTCCTTCCTGCTTCCTCCTACTAGTTTCTTTGCATTGTTGCCTATACACAATCAAAGAAATGTCCATTTATAGTCATAAAAAGGTTATTTTCATTGGGTTTTATGAATGATAAATGTGTTTAATGGATTTAAAGAGGAGTATAATGGTGGTTTAGGCATTAAATAGGTGTAATATTTTAAAAAGAGTCTCTAAAATTTAAATTATATATTTTTGAATGCCCTCGGTTTATACATAGGCCTACTAAAGTTTTAGAGGACTAAAATATTTATATCTTGATATTTAACCATAAAAATATAATAAAACTATGTAAAATGATGTAAAAATATGATATTAAATTAATTAATCTGATTTAAATTTTTTTATAGGCCTGTAGGTCAAGTATTTCACAACATTTAGACTTGCAGTCCTACAACAAGGTATAAAACCCCTATTTATAACACTAAAATCACCATTACAAGAAAATGACTTATCCAGATGTCTTAAAATTTTTTAAAAGGTTATAATATTATGTATTTAATATATTATAATTTATTTCACAAGTTTAGGATACTTTTTGAAAGATATATAACTAAAACTTAGTCAATAGGCTTGTAGGTGAGGGTTTTGGAAGGATTTTAGAAAAATTAAAAGGTGCATAACTTGAAAATGAATAAACCAACTAATATGAATTTTTTTGTAAAGTTTAAATAGGTTTTTATGATGTTTTAAATGTGATATCATAGTTTTTATACACCTGGAGAGAGAGTTATGATCAAAATACAGTCTACAAGTCTTAAACAAGAATAAGAAAAATATGTTTTCTATTTGTTTGCAAATATAAAGTAGGTGTCAAAGACAAAATGTATTGATTGGATTATATGAGGTAAATATAATCCATATAACTCATTTTTAGTCATAAATTTTTTATTTAGTAATAAAATATTTATTTTTAGAGTGTAAGAATATGGTAGATCTAAAATGTAGATTTCTATCTTTTGTGAAAATCAAGCATATAAATGTGTGATAACCTACTATTTAAATTGAATAAGAATAAGATGAATATAATTAGTATTTAAATAATAATATTAATGAATATTAATATTTTTTATGTTTTAAATGAAAGCATATGAGTGAACCACTTTCATCAAAATGTCATCAGAGCTAGAGAAAGAATGTTTGAAAACTCATCAGTTTGGTATCAAAGTTTATGAAAAGCTATTGGGAAGAGTGTGTAAAAGAAATAAATATAATAGTGAATAATTTTGAGAGTAATTTTAGAAATGATAATTTGAAAAGGTTTTATAGTCCTATATCCCATTGAGGCTTAAGAAGGTGAGTAAATAACACATTGAGGTTTAGAAAGAAGAAATCCAAGGTGAAATAGGCTTGGAGGTGTCAAAATATCAAGAAAATACTTTGAGTGAGGCATAATAAGAAGAATAAGAATAAAAAATGGAAGGACTGAAAAGAGAAAAGATCCAAATAAAGAAAAGGAATGAGGTAAGAAAATAAGAGGACATTCAGAAATAGATATATGAGATGAAATAGGCCTTAACATATTTAATGAAATTCTTGGAAGAATGGAATCAATAAAAAAAAGGGTTATTCATAAAAATGAATAAGGTGGCCAAGTGGCTAATCAAAAAAATTTTAGAAAGGAGGAGGCAACAAGAATTTAAAAGTTAGAAAAAGATGATGAAGGTGCTAAAAGAGTAACCCAAGGAGGAAATTGAAGAGGTAATCAAGCCTCAATATTTTGAATCAATAATATGTATAAATATGTTATTGTAGATATGTATATTATTGAATATAAGGCCCAATTTGAGGCCTCAAATTTTAAAAATAATAAGGAATATCAATTAGCAATGAACCACAAAGAATTATTTGCAGATGTAAAGCATAAGGAACAAGATAGAGTGGGAGGTTGTCTTAAGGGACAACAAGATAGTAAGGTTATTTTGTGAATAACCTCAAACTGATTTTGAAAGTAGCATGGAGAAATAAAATAGTTTTGAATAGTCCATGAAAGGAGAGATAAATATTTGTTATGAGTAAATGGTGTCTTATATGAAGTAGAAGCTAAAATAAAGGAACAACCTTAAAGAGTTGAATATGAAAAAAGATGGCATCCAAGAGAACAATCATAAAAATAGTATCCTAAAAGAAGAGTTTTAGGAAAGATAAAATAACAAGAAAGAGGATTTTTAGGATGTAGAGGTGGTTTTGCAAGAAAGTGCACACAAATAAATGGTGATTAAGGATCAACCATGCAATAAGGATAAAGATAAACACATAAATGAGATGAAGACATCATGTGAAAATAAGGTAGAATTTGTAGATGAAAGCAATGTATGTGTTTATAAGAAATAAGAGATAAATAAATTAGTTAAAATTAAAATACAAACACATGAGGAGAGGAATATTATTGTGTATCATCCCTATGTGGATGAAGGAGAAGATAAAAAGAACAATGAAGATATGATCAACATGAAATAAATTGAAAATAGACCTTTTGAAACCCATCAAGTGAATGGGAAGCATGAATAACATGTTATAAAATAAGAAGGATAGAAAATTCCTAAAAGGAATAATTAATAAATGGTTTTTTACTTTAATGAGTTTGTTTCATGTGTAAGTGTAGCATTGGGGAAGGTAGCAAAGAGAATAACTAAGTGTGAATCAATTGAACATGCAGACTTATATGACAAGCTAGTTGAAGAGGACATACAAGCAAAGGTTCATTCATTTACATCAGCTATAATAATATATAATACTCATGAGTAAGAGCCCATTAAATATTTAAATTTATAGAGTTTGATGCAAGTGCATGATCACAAGTTCATCTTTGTACATATTAGTCTTAAGTATTCTTACAAGGTCTTAAAAAAGTCTAGTGAGTCATATGTGGTCAATAATAAGATTTTATATTATTCATTTTTTACTAAATTGATCATGTTTAAGTTTTTAAGGTTTTTTAAAATCCTTTATGAGGTTTTAAAATCATGATATTTTCTATAATTGGTCATTTGAGCTAGTTTATTATTTTCCTACCAAAATATAATTCAAATATTTGAATTTGTATCTAAGCATCTCTAAGGTTTCTTAGATTTTAATGAGTTTTAATGGAATTATCTTGTTTTTAAGTGTCTAATGGGATCCTATAAACTTTTCTTAAGGTTTATTCTTAAGGTTTATAAAGTCTTAACTCATGTTTAAACCATATATAAATCAAGTAAGGTCAAGTTTAGTAGAGTTAGGAGTCAGTTTGTTAAAGTTGAAAAAAGAAATGGAAGTGATTTCTATTAAAAGAGAGATGATGAGAATATAATATACATTAAAGAAAGTATTGTGAGAAAAATAAGATAAAATGAGAGGAACTCTAAGAATATTCATAGATAGGGAGAAGAGGGAGCCAAGGAATGTAGGGAAGAGGCTCTAAGATAGTTTGTAAGACACTATTATAACTTATTTTGAAGATAATAAATGAAGATACATTATATGGATCTAATATTGAAAAATTTACCCTCTTTTATATTTAATTTTATGTGATAGTTGCATTGAACTCATATTTTTGCTTGGATGAAGTATTTTATGAGGTTACATGTTTAAAAGTGTTTAACATGGGTTATACATTCATGGAAAGTTGATTTATTAACTTTTCAAGATTGATAAAAATATAAAATCAATTTAAAATTCAATATAAATGTTTATAAAGGGTTATAAAATTGAATATATTCAAAAAATATCTTAATAACTTTAATTTTTATTCATTTTATGCTTGTTACCTATACATAATCAAAGAAACACACATTTACAATCATAAAAATATTATTTTCATTATGTTTTATAAATGCCCCAAGGTGTATAAAAGATTTAAATAGGAGTATAATAGTGGGTTATACCTTATACAAGTGGAATATTTTAAAAATAGTGTCTAAAATTTAAATTATACATTTTTGAATTTCCTCAACCTATACATAAGCTTGCTAGAGTTTTAGAAGACTAAAATATTTATATATTGATATTTAACCCTCTAAATATAATAAAACTTTTTAAAATTATGTAATTTTATTGTATTAATTTAATTAAATTTATTTCAAGGTTTTTATAGGTTTTTAGCTCAAGTTATTGTCAAAACTCAGACTTGCATTCGTAAAACAAGGTCTAAAAACCCCTATTTGCATCACTAAAATCACCATTATGAGAAAATGACTAAGCCAAATATATTAAATTTTTTTATGGGGTTAAAATAATATGTATTTAATATTATATAATTGATTTCATAATTTTATGATACTGATTGAAAGATACATAATTGAAACTTATTCAATAGCCCTGTACGTAAGGGTTTTGGAATGACTAAAAGGTGCATTACTTGTAAACAAATACAAAAAATAATAAGAAAATTTATGGATAGTTTCATTAGGGTTTTTATGATATTTTATATGTTATTTAATAGTTTTTGGACACATGGATAGAGATTTATGATCAAAATACAGCCTACAAGTCTTAAGCAAGAGCAAGAAAAATATGTTTTTTATTTGTTTACAAATATCAAGCAGGTACCAAAGAAAGAAAGTATTTATTGGGTTAGATGAGGTAATTATAATACCTATAACTAATTTTTTGTCATAATTTTTTGATTTAATAATATAACATTTATTTGTGGAGGGTAATAATATGACATATCTAGAAGAGTAAGGTCTAAAATGTAGATTTCTATCATTTGTGAAAATCAATTATATAAATGTATGATAACATACTATTTTAATTAAGACTAAGGTGCATAAAATTAGTATTTTAAGAATAATTTTAAGGCATCTGAGTGTTTTTTTGTGTTTTTAATGAAAGCATATGAGTGAACCCCTTTCTTCATATTATCATTAGAGTTAGAGAAAGAGTGTTTTAGTCCTAGAAGGTATCTAAACCATAGGAGGTATATGTCATGTATAAGTACCAGTAACACCATATAATTTGTGACACATAATGTGATGGATGATTATGCACATTATATTACATTTTCACTTCTGGTTCTTTCTTAGAATGGTCTTCAAAAATATTGTTAAATATTTTTTATTTCTAGTGATTACCATGTTGTGAACCTGATTCCTTGGGAGAATAATCAAATTTAATATTTTGATCATAAATAAGGTCTTGGATATTATGGTTTAATTTAAAACATTTATTCATAAAATGTCCTGGTCCCTGGTGATAATCGTAATAATCATTCACATCATAACCTTGGTTTGATTGTAAATTTGGCATTGGATGTAGATGTATCTAGTGTGTTTGCTACATTATTGATCTTATTAAATTTAATAAACTTCATTTAATGGTTATATAAAAAATTGAATAAGTCATGGATTCATGTAAAGAATCAAGCAAACTTTGCTTTAAAATGTATTACAACTCTGTATCTATCATAGTATTAGTCATTTTAGCTAACATTATCTTGTACCTCAAGACATATTCATTTGTTCCTTGTTTGATTTTGGCAATTTGAACATAGGAAACCTTTTTGAAAATATTAATGGAAAATCGTACCAAAAACTAATTTACACAAGGATTGATTGTTTTCATAAATTGGAGAGGTAATTCATAGAACCATCTCAAAGAATGGTCATTTAGGATTATTGGGAATAATATGGTGAAAAGTTTATCATTAGAGGCATAATCAAGGCATGCCAGATAAAATTATCAAATATGTTGTTCATGATCACCCTTTCCATCATAAAATGTGAAATTAGGTGCAATAAAACTAGTTGGCAAAGGGAAACAAGATGTCTCAAGTGCAAGAGGGTTATGTAACACATCTTAGGGATCAATAGAATGAGGACACTTTAAAGAATTTTATTCAATGTTTTAAACCTTGTACTCTAAGCTATTTATAACTTGAAGGAGTGTTTGAAATATGGACCCATTGGCACTTAGATTGGCAAGCTGAGTAGTCACCAAAGGGGGTGTAATTATGGTTTAAATAGGCATAAAGGCTAGTATTTGAGTTGAAACATTTGTTACCCCATGGTAGATGTAAAAATGGTAGTTTTAGGAAACAAAGGTTGAAATAAATATCATGTGCACCTTTTATAAGTATTAGGTTATAATGTGTTCATGGGGGAGGGTTTTTGGTATATGGGATGACCCATAGTTGTAATAATATGATCAATATATGGACATCTTTGGTCATCTATGATTTTTGCATTCTTAGTTTCTAAAATGGTTTTTAGGATTTCATCAAGATATTCAAGGTTTTGACTAATATACTCATGAAATAATTTAATTAATTTCACTTTCTCATTATTTATTTGTTTATGTCAATTGGTTTCATTAGACACATGATTTTCATTATCAAAATATTCTTGTACAATAGCCTCATTAGTATGTTTTTCATTCTAAACATTGGTATCATCATGATCCATAGGATTAGATACCTCATTGGTTTGAGACATATTATGTGGTGTGAGGGAAATCTCAATGTGTTCAATACACACACCTCCCAACCTAGGGCTATGCCTAAGTTATATGTAAAATAATATAAGTAGGAAATGAAAAAGTACAATAATATGAAACCCTAGAAAATTGAAAACCCTAAGAATCACAAATGTTTAAATTCATATGAATTAGTTTCACCAAATGTTTTAAACCCTAAAAATTTGGATTGGGGTTATATAGGGTTAAAGAGGATATATATATATATATATATATATATATATATATATATATATATAGCCTAAGGTGCAAGGGTGATAAACTATCTCTATAGCAGGCCAATTAGAAGTTAAACTCAAATATAACATATGTTAAATTCATTAAACTAAGATAGGATAAAAATAGCAAGTACAACTTTGATAGATATAAAAATGACAAAGAAGTAATGTACTTAGTTGGTTATGATGCTAACATAGTTCTAGATTTGGAATAGGTAGGAATCAAACTGGAAGAGGATTTTGAAATAGTCACCAAATTATGGATTGAGTACCTCTAGAGTCATGGACACCAGCATCATCCTTGGATGGTTATGTTGATGTTACTATTTAAACCTAACATAGGTGTCTTTTAAAGACTACCTATTATTAAAAGGATGCAACCTCATTATTAGTTTAGGCTTGTCTTTACCTTCGCTCTAGTGCATTTAGATCTAGGTCATGGATTGTCATTCCTCACAAAATTGTAAAACCCTAGTTCTTCATCTTCATAGTGAACTTGGGTAAAAATAGGTTAGTGGGAACATGATTTCAAACTAACCCAAAAGACCCCCATGTCAATGAGTGTTGCCTACATTGACAATACTCCAAATAGGGTCTCAAACTAATTTAGTTCTCCCCTATGTGTTGGCTTGTGTTTGGATCATGCAATATGTGTAAATCAAGTATAATAGTGACTTAGCTTATAACTTAGAAACTATAGCTATTGAGTTTCTCCTTTATTACTTTAGACCTATGTATGTGTTTTCCCTATAACTGATATAAAAATAATAGGAAATAGGGAAGTTTTGATTTATCAATTTCTTGATTGAATGCTTTGATAAGTTTCCTTAGGTATTTCTAGGTGTATGTCATGTGAGGAATAAATGAGGGTTGATATTTTATTTATATAAATCTCTTTGGATAAATAACTCACATTAAAGCTCTTAGGCTAACCATTAGGATATGTTTTATTTTCAAATTAAATTACTTTAGGTAACTGGAAACTTGCATTAGAGCAAGATCGATGTAGGTTTCTATATTGTATGTTAGTGTTTAAGGAATAGGAAAGTAAGTACAGACTCAAAACTTGTAAAGGTGGAAGATAAGTAGGTTTTAAGCATTTTGGGTAAGATAAAAGGTCTAGGTCATTAACATAAGATTGGTTAGACCAAGATATAGTCCAAGCGGCACAAGAAGAGTAGATGCAAGACTTATAAAAGTGGGAAAGGTCTATAACTGAGAAGAACAACCAAGCTCTGAGTTTTCCAAGTGTATAAGAATGAGGTGATATATAATCTATAACTATCATCTACAATTTTGGTGTTTAAACTAGGTGTTCAATATTCAATGAAAACCTTGTTTTTTAAGTATGGCCTAGGCTTGAGGTTTCATATCTAGTCAACTATGGATTTTCTACATATATCATCAATTAGAGAAGCCTATATATTTGATTTCAAGTTTGAAGAAAATGCCAAAGCCAAGACTAGGAAATAAGATTATAAGTCTTAGACCAAGCAACACTATGAGCCTTCGAAGTAGAATTCCAAACAAATAAATGGATCCAAACAACCTCCATAAAAGAAGCAATAACCATCAAATGACTAGAACAAGCAATACAAAACTAGAAAGTGGTGTTTAGTTCATAAATCTAGTAATCATTCTAATAAAGAGTGTCACACTAAGAAGACTCTACTTGCATAACATGAAATAACAAGTACAATCATTTTGGAATTATATAAGGGTAAGAACATCATGGTATCTAAATCTAGTACCATGATTAGACCAAAAACATCTCTACTACCCCTATGGAACTAAAGAAAGCATAAATATTATTCCATCTCAAATATAGATCATTTCTTACCCAATACGCTTTATTGTTGACAATATAAATCAAAATAACTTAATTTATCATGAATTATTTCACATATTAAATTTTACACTAATGCCTCACCCAAAACCATACTCTATTGGATGGTTCAATCTAGGATCTAAGAAATGCATCACTCAATAGTGTCAATTATCTTACACTATCAAGCCTTTCTAAGATATATTACTTTGTGACATCACTCCATTATATGTAAGTGATGATTTACTTGGAAAACCATATATTTACCATCAACATGCAATCTATGAGGAAATTTCTAGAAGTATTATCATAAATATTAATAATAATAGATAACACATACCAAAATTAGTTCTTAAACTATCACTCAGTAACACTAAATAATGCAACATTCTCAACACTCATAATATTTATTTTTTTTGATTTTAATTGTGACATCTAAATGTAATAAAATAATTATGGAACCAATTCATACCATAGTTCCTTCAACAAAGATATAGATTTCAAAGTTAAACAACTATTAAAGAATATAGAAATATCTTATAACCACCAAAGGAAGTGAATAAACATTATGCAATGAATAAAACTATTTATTTGATTCCTAGAGTGCCCATAATGAATTCCTCTTTATACTACTAATAATTTCTACATAATGAGGAGATCAAGCATTATATCCATGAACTTGTGGATGAAGGACATATCAGGGCCAACTCATCTCCTTGCAGCAACCCAATTATGATTGTGATAAGGAAGGATGGCACATAGAGGCTATACATCAATTATAGATATCTCAACAAGATCACAATGAAGAACCATTATCTTCTTCCAAGGATTAAGGTATTTATAAACCAATTATGTGGCATAAAAAACTTCACAAAAATAAATATTAATTTTGGATATTGTCAAATTCTTGTTGAACCTACAGATCTCTATAAGATAACTTTGAAGATAAAGCGGGTTTGTTTAAATGGTTGGTCAAGACTTCCATATTAACCAATGCTCTAGATAGTGGATGATGAATGACATTCTCAGGTCATTTACTACTTCATTTGTCATATTCTATCTTGATAACATACTAGTCTTCAGTAAAATATGGGATAAACATCTATGCCATATAGATAAAGTGATTGACACTCTATGGAAGCATAATATATATGAAAAAATGGATAAATTTTCATTTTCCATGTGGTATATATAATATCTAGGATACATAGTAGATGTATAAAGAATGGTGGACCTAGCCAAGATTCATATCATCTAGAAATGTTCAAAACCAATGAATCCCACATAGTTCCACACATTCTTAGGATTATAATTATATATGATATTTTACTTGGTTTTTCTCATGTGACTTTTCATTTGAAATAAGTTAAAAAAGGTGGTTCTAAAGCAAATTTCATCTGGGCATCCGCACAATAAAAAACATTTAATGAAATAAAATGAAAACTCTATAATGTAATCGTACTTGCATTGAAATTTATTTAACAACCATTTAATATTGAGACTAATGCATAAGACTATGTGCATGGAAAAATCCTCACTCAATATGGCCATCTATTTTCTCACCTTAGATATACTTTCACCGCATCGACAAAAAAATGCCCAACATATAATTATGAGCTTTATATTATTGTTCATGCATGTAAGCATTGGAAGCATTATGAGTTTTATAACTTAGGCAATGAGATTATGATCACTAAAAATCACAAATTGATTCAATTATTATAGACTCAAACCAAGTTATAGTAAGAGTGACATATAAAATGCTTTTCTTATCTTCAAAAATTATATTTAAGCAACAAGCATAGGAATGGAAGTGTTACTCCAATCATAGATTGTTTGATCCATCTTCCAGTACAAGCTCTCCTTATGATAATTGATGCATGTGGACATGCAGTAAAAACATGGTCATAATTGTATCCATCTTAAATATTATGTATGAATATCTATCAAAATCTAATTTGTGATAATTTGCTTATATATTTTTGCGTACAAGATGAACTCTTATATTACCTTGTAAAATTATGCATTTTGCATGATGCAAAAAAATATAAATTAATATGGGAGACTCATTTTGGTAAGTTGTAGGACATTTTGGAGTTGAAAAGACCATTATGGTGTTACAAAAGTAATTTTTTTGGTCACATCTCAGATCAAATGTTTCAAAATATATCAATTTATGTACCACGTGTAATTTTGAACCATGTCAAAAAGAATAAAGGTTTGTAAAAGTCTATGCCAATTCCAATGAGACAATGGGAATTTGTTCCATAGAATTTCTCTTAGGCTACTTGAATTTCTCTTAGGATACCCTATTATTAAGCATGATATTTTTTTAATATAATATTTGATAGACTCTCAAATATGAAAATTTTAATATCTTATAAGAAAGCAATCTTAGCTCTAGAAACCACTCAATTATACTATCAACATGTCTAGATACACTTTGTAATCCTATAAACTATTCTTTCTTAAAAAAATATAATTTATTTTAGAAACTTATGGGAAGTGCTTTGGTCTATAATAGACACAAATTTGAATAATTCTACTACATCCCAATTGTAGATTAGTAGATAAATGTAAGTAGTAAACAAGATGATTGTGCACCTTATTAGACTATAAAATTCAAAGTATCACACTTAAGATGAGATGTTACATTTCATTTATCACAATTACAATAGATATTTACATAGCTTTACCACATATATCCATTTTCAAGTTTATTTTTGTTTCAAACCTATAACACCCATTTCCATAGCTTATCCTATCCCACTACCAACAAAAAAAACTCCTTCAAATCAACAAGAAGTTGATTTTTTTTCAATTCATTGAGCACATTTAGCAAAAAATTCAAACCAAGTTACAACGGATAATGCTAAGTACAAGAAGTTCCATGATAAGCATTAGACACCACACACCTTTCAGGTTGGTGATCAAGTCTAGCTATACCTACAGATAAAAATGCTTATAGGACCTTACCAAAAGATTCATCTAATTCAATACAATGCCTACACCATCATCAAAAATTTAGGGGATAACACTTTTAAGCTCAATATTCCTTATTACCTTGGATTGTATCTAGTATTCAATGCAAAACTCTTGTGCCACTTCTTTCTACCTCTATTAGATACTTCAAATGCTACATATACTCTTTAGTAGGTAGATATTAATCTAAACTATAGTGTCCAAACAAAATTAGATCATTTCATTGATTCTCAAGTAAAATAAACACATGAACAAGAAATCCCTCTCTTATGATTGTCAAAGCAAGTCAAGTGCCTTCCTAATTAAAATGGTTTACATAAGTGTAGGTTTTTATTTTTTCCATGTCTTTTATTGAAACTACATGTAATAGGGACCATTTTTATTCAATGAATGGAAATTGATACACGAGGATTTTGGCCACTATGTCTTACTATAATTCATCACAGTTTCTTAGCCATATTTTCACTTACATATGTAGCTTTTTCATTGAGGGTAGCACCTACATGCCAATTGACAAGATCTAAATCTTATTTAGAGTTACTACATGGCTCTTATAGTGTTAGTTTTGTAGTGCATCATCTATCAGTAATGGTATTTGATGATGTCATTTCACTCATTAATTATGAAGTAGTTGATACCAAATATCATATCGATTCAGTCGACACTTCAAATCCCTCCATTATATATTAATTTACACTTTCATTATTTGTAATTAGTAACATGAAGTATATATATAAGAATACATTTAGGGATTATATATACACCATACATTTGATCTCTCAGATATTTTGTATAAATTAGCCTAATTTTTTTATTACATTTCTACATTAGTTGTTAATTGTCTTTTTTTATATTGTTTATTATCATATTACACTTTCATATACTTTAGCATTCACAATTCACTTTCATATATAATTCTCTTAAATATATTTAAGTAGGTTTTCCATCGAGTATTCTCCTATGCCCCAAATCAATGATTTAGATTACTATACAAATAATGACCATATTTATGATACTTCTAGTGACACATATGACTTCCCATGTTCATTGTCTTCTATTTTTATAAAATAGATAAAATCATTGGTTAGCCATGCTAATCTATCCCTTTCACTTAATAAATATACTTTGTTTTAAATGGCTTATTTTTGCATCCTTGTTATACATCTCATGCCTTACATGCACCTTCCTCCTTTAATATTGTTCCTTTATTCATGTTTCATCTTTATTTTTTATCTATGAATTTGAATTCATTTGCATCACCATTATTCAATCCCCTTGGCTTAAGATTTTTTTCTATGTTTATTTGGCCTTTGCCCTTTAATTGTTGATCACATTCTAAACATTTACTTATAATATCATAATGATGAAAACATATATATATATATATATATATATATATATATATATATATATATATATATATATATATATATATATCAAAACATTCTACCTTAACATAATTTAAGTTTTGTGGGAAATTTTAGGTTGTTTGGAATCCTTTTCTTATTATTTCTTCCATATTTTTCTCCCTTGGCTTGCATGATTGCCTTTTTGATTTTCTTTGGATTTTTCTCTTTGGATCCTTTTCTTTTTTGATTGATCTGACATTTATTATTATTTTTAGTATCTCTTGGCTTCTTATTTGTATGACATCCTTCTTATATAATCTCATAAAAATGCAAAAATATTAAAAAAATAAAAATAAAATGAAAAAATCCATTTATATTTTTCAATAAATACATATCATCCTTATCTACCTATGCTAGAGGTTTACATAAATATGTTACATGAGCTTCTCATGGTATCATTTGAGAGGGTGAAATGAAAAATATATATATATATATATATATATATATATATATATATATATATATATATATATATATATATATATATATATATATATATATATGATCACATATTTATATATGTTATTTGGATACATTACACCCACATCAGAGGGTATTATCACATTGGAGGCATGCCTATACTAGAGGCATTTTTTAAGTATGTCTTAAGTGATATACTTCCTAATATTAATATATTGTAGGGTTAATTACATGAAATATACATATATTTTTATGCTTTACATAGTATGTGTTACATAGATACATTGAATATTATATTGTGTGACATATTATTGCTCGATTGTATACACGTGTGATTTTACCTTTGTGTTATTGCACATGTTTCCTATCAATGTCTTCTCCAATGTTATCCACACAAGATACTATAAGTTTAATGTTGTGTCATTTATTAGTTATGGATCATATTTATTTTTTGATGGTTACCTATTTTTATCATGGTTACATGAATGTTTTTTATTGTACTTCCTATAGTATGTGATATTCTATGCTTGGTGCCATGGTCCATATCATGCAATTACTATTTATGGTATACTATTTGTGTTTCCTATATTTTCATGGCCTATACCATGAATATATTATGGCACACTCTTATTATTGTATGAGGGCTTTAAATCTATAATTATCCCTCCTAAAGTCATATTACACACGTGTAACATATCTTTTATCCCTATTCTACCAATACTATGCCCCATACATATTCATTAGGGAAATTATACATGTACCGATATCATGAAATTCATTTATCCCATTTATATGTTTCCATACACCTAGTCACATTGGTGGTGTTATATGTGTGTGTGTAGACATGGTATTTTTATTGCCATGCCTTACCACATCATAGCATATCTTTGTCCCTCTTCACATCAATGCATGATACTTTCCCCTCATCTTTACTAATTTAACCTCATATGGATAATATATTATTATTGGTATTTAATTGATAATATCTCTATAGATACATAAATGTGTTACAAATGTACTTTAAATGATTAAAATAGCTAATCTTAATTTTCTACCTTATATATGGTACATTTAGTCCTTTTATTTTAAGATGAGTGATTTGCATGACCATCACTCACCTAAAAGGGGGGCATATATCCAACCATAATATCCAAATATTTAATAACTTGTGCCAATTATAGATACCATAAAATACTAACTATACTAAGAAGCACAAAATATTTGTTTCCATAATCAAGAGGTAGACTTTGGTATACAAACTTTTCTCTAAAACCTTTATGTTTATAGGGTTAACTATAAAACTCTTCATATTTCATTCTAATTCTCAGTACTTACATAGTGCTAAGTGTATTCACTCATATTATTTTTTTTATATTTTATTTTATTTTGATATGTTTAGTGATTTATTGAGGTATTGACTACTTGAATACTTCACAATTTTATATATGTACATATAATGTGAGTGATAATATCACAAGAATATAAAGTCTTCAACCTTCCATCCATGTTAGGTAATGTAAATTAAAAACTTAAATATTTATTTTACTTTGATACACATTAATGCACTCACACACATGCATTAAAATCATGTATTATGTACACACCTAAGTTTAGTACAATGCCACTTTCCATTGTCTTTATCATGTTTTATCACATTTTTCATATCTATGTACATTTTTTCCTTTTAAAACACTTTCCACCCACATTAGACTCTTAATGACCTTTTAACATATATATTTTCTCATAAACACCTTAAATCTATTGGTTTCCAACACTGAGATCCTAGTCAGCCATCATTTGCTCAATTTGATATTTTTGTAGCCTTTTCTTTTACTAATTCACAATCAGTGGTTCACCAATTATAACTAAGTTATAATTAATGATTCTCCAATTTTTACCCTCTTCAATTAATGGATCCTTTCTACCTTGGCTTGATTATCTTTCCTTGATTATCTCTTATCAATATCTCCTAAGGCCAACATATGTGTGTATGTATCCTAGAGAGCCATATATATATATATATATATATATATATATATATATATATATATATATATATATATATATATATATCCTAAACCATTTAACATCACATCTCCAATTATCTAGATACCTTACAAGTTAAGTATTTCATGAAAATATTCTAAGTATTATAAATATTTTCACACATTTAACCAAAGATCCTGCACATTAAGCATACATCACCTCACCATTGTTTTAAGTCTTATGCCATCAAATTTTATACCAAAATAAAATCATAAAAAATCATATAGTTTTATTTTATTATCTATGGAGAAAAGGTGAAGTAATTTCTCTCATTTTATTTGGGAAAAATCATAAGCACTATAACTACATTGAGCCCTGATTCTAATAAATACGAGATATGTAGCTAAACCTCAAGAGACAAGACTAAACCATAATCATTGCACATACTTTAATCTTTTGAAATTATGTTAAATTAGGTATACATCAAATTAGATAAATTTTAGGTAGTTCTACCCATTTATTCAACAAATTAAGCCATAATCTTTGTCATTTAACTATGTCAATGCAACTCAAAAATTTATAGAACATAAAATATAACAGAGGTTAAAATCATAGTATATGGTCAGAATTAGTTGTAGAGGGTCACAACTAGTGTCTAATTAATTCCAATTTCCTAATCATATTTAGATTCAAGTTTCAAAGTCCTATCATCTCCAAAATCTTGTTTTGAGTCTCATAATCTAGTTAGAGTTTCATGTGTGTTCGTTCAATAACTTATCTCTCTCTTGTTATTAATATTAATTATTGATCAATCAAATGGTACTTTCATTCATTACTTTAGGCATTTAGGTAGATCTTATAATTGTTACTTATTTTATTATCTTAGATCTCCCTTATTCCATAGTTTTAATAGGTTGTGCATAGTGTAATCACCCTTAAACTAGAATTTGTTAAAATAATGGGTTATTATTTATACTATTGGAAGTATGATTTAGGGTTAGGCATTTGGAGTTATTCTTTAACAATAAATATTTGGATTTAGGATTCAGGGGTTAATTCAAGGATTTTTCACAAGTTATACTTTAATGAACATGTAATAAAAGTTAGGGGTTATTTTTAGAGTATCTAAACTATTTTTTGGGTAACATATTTATAGTTATGGTTTGTGAAATAAAAATTTAGATTTAATCATTAAGGGTTAATTCAAAGGGTTTTAGGTTTGAGTTTAGTGAATGTGTATTGGGGTTTAGGGGTATAATTTAGAGTTATAATTTATGTAATAGTATTTTAATTTTAGGCATTGGAGGTTGATTAAGGTTTTTTGAAATTTAGAGTTTAGTAAAACTATACAAGGAATTATGGGTTATAATTTATATTATTTCACTGGCTAGGATTTATGGACCTAGAGTTGTAGCTATTATTTAATAAATAGGTTTTGGAATTAGGAATTAAGGGTTAACATGAGTTTTAAAAAGTTAGATTTTAGTGAATGTATATTAAAATTTAGAGGTTATAATTTAAAATTAGAATAAATAGGATTTAGGGTCTTACATTTAAAGTATGGTTTTATTTGCAAGTGATATAATTCATCTCAATATGATCGAATTTAGGATATATGAAGTACACTTTCTAGGTATACTCAAGTTTGAATTTAAATTGATAGATCATGTCATTATAAATCTATTTTAATAATTCAATCCATTAATTGAGTATGTACTATATGTCTATTAATTTCCATTAGTATGGATTTATATACAAGTGACAACAAAAATCACAATATGATTATATTTAGGATTTGTGAAGTACAATTTGTAAGTGAACTCAATTAGATTGAAGTTGAGAGATCATTTCCTTTGCATATCTATATAGATAAGTTAGTCCATTAATTTAGTACATGCAAAATGTCTAATAATTTTCATTAGCATGGATTTATGTATAAGTGAGAATACGAATCTCAATATAGGATATATGAAGTACACTTTTCAAGTGCACTCATGTAGATTAAAACTAATGGCTCATATACTTCACAAATTTATATGCATAATTAAAAACACCAACTAAATACACATCAAATGCATAGTAATTTCTATTAAAATGTATTTTATGCATGTAACAACATGTATTTTATGAGTTACTTGGAATGTTCCCCCTCAAGGGCGGACTAAAGGAAACTTTGATGGTGCTGCCAAAGGGAACTCGGGGAATGCAGGTTGTGGTGGAGTTTTGAGAAACCATACGGGGAAGGTAATTGATGCTGTTGCAATCCCCATTGGTAAATTGAATTGCCACATTGCCGAAGCTACAGCTGCCCTTCAGACCATCAAAATAGCTGTGGACTCGAGATGTCCCAAATTGTGGCTTGAAGGGGACTCATTGAATATCATAAATATTCTTAACAATAAAAATACTGTGTCTTGGACTATAGAGGCTAAGGTAATGGAGATGAAAACATTAATAAATTTTTTTGAAGAAGTGACTATAACCCACACCTTTCGTGAAGCCAATGGTGTTGCAGATTGGCTAGCTAATTGTGCAGTCCGGACAGGTCAAACAGTGAGGTGGCATGAAACATTAGAAAAGAATGTGGATTTGAGGGCGCTCATTCTTCATGATGCAACTCATGCAAAGGAAGGAAAGATTGGATTGTAATAGAAATATAATGAGTTGGAGAAGTGGCAGCGCGGGGAAAGGACAACAATCATTAAAGAGGAAGGCCCTCAAGAGTGAGAAGCGGATCCTGAATATGCACAAACAAAGCCAACTTTTTAATCA
Source organism: Torreya grandis (assembly GCA_037957365.1). NCBI lineage: Eukaryota > Viridiplantae > Streptophyta > Pinopsida > Cupressales > Taxaceae > Torreya > Torreya grandis. Next base: position 5,035,524 of record JARHVA010000554.1, read on the forward strand.
ATTTGGCAGTAGGTGGGATCATTGTAAAGACCATAGCGACTGGGTTTCAAAGAAAATGAGTATGGCGCACGAAAGGAAGGGAGAACCCAGGAAGCAGGAACCCAAAAGCTGTGATGAATGGAAAGAGAAATAAGAAGTCTGGAGAATTCTGCAGAAAGGCAAAGTTGTGAATTATATGGAAAGGCTCCATGGGTCAAAACGCATATCACAACGGCTTTTTTCAAAAATTAGACTGATGAAAGGGTCACCTTGCATGGTATCACAGTGAACCTAACAGAGGATTTTATAGCAGAGGTTACAGGGCTGCCTATGGATGGACTTAAATTCTCCAAGCAGACAAGCATTTCAAATGAGGCCTTTTGTAAGTTCCCCAAGACGGATGTGGAAGAGCAAAAGCTGGTCAAGAATAGGGATTTCTATGAATTGGACCAGATTAAAGGGATATGGAGGGATGTCTTAAGCTGTATAAGGGAGTACTTCATCCTGGACAGAAGAAGTAAGCGAGTGCACAAATTTCACTTTGTCTTCCTTAATCATTTCAGGCACAAGGTAAGATTGTCTTTTACCTTTTACCTTTGCTTCTCCTTGGTCCAAAGTTTATATGCTCATAGGAAAAAGGAAACGCGCCCTATTCTACATGAAGGCCTTATTCTGTTAATCAAAGGCTATTGCAAGAATAATGCAATGGTAAAGTACGCTAACAGGGGAAAAATAAGGAGTCAGGGAGCAGAAAGAGTGAAAGTGTAAAAGGGAAAGGAAAAATCAAGCTCCCTAGCGCTAAAAATCAGAATGTAGAAGAAGATGCAGAATGGGAGAGAATTGATCAACCCAGGGAGGAAAATTTGGAGGAAGAAGAAGGAACTAAAAGCTGGGATACAAACTCTAATGAGGATGAAGAATGTCCTGAGAAGAATGAAAAAGATGTCAACATAGAGGAGGATTTTGCAAACAGAACAGAAGATATGGAGGAAAATCAGAAAGTATCAGAGGATGAATTTGTCCAGGATGGCCCTGTTGAGGACCCTACTTCAAGAAACGAAAAAGAAACTACAGTTCAGGATGATAATCAAGAAATGGACATGGAAATTCAAATTGGAATTAAAGAACATGATCAAAAGGGTCGAGAGGATATCTTTGAAGAAGCCAGGAACAGTCCCAATAAAAATTCTGAGGAAAGGAGAGAGAAAAAACAGAATGATGAAACACACACACCAATGACTTGGGTCAATTGCAAAGCAGAGGCATCTTTCCAACTTGATTCTTGGACGTGTAGGGAGATCATGGATCTCAAAAGGAAAGTGGAAACTATGGAAAATACTCTGAAAACTGTATGGAACAAAATTAACAATATGGAAAATCAGATAAGAGATATCCCAGTCAAGCTCAAAGCCTACGAGAATAACCTCCGGGAACTCATCAAGGACAACAAAATGAAAATGGAGGAAGTTACGTCCAATATTTGTGTTGCTACTGTCAATATTGGAAAAAGAGCTAACGAGGAGACCAAAGCCTTGGAGGGGCCTAGCAAAAGGACGAGACAAAGTTCAAGAAAGAAGGATACAAATGAGGGAGCCATGCTGGCGGCAACCACTACCCAGGATATTGTTGTGAAAGGAAAAGAAACCATGAAAATGATATTGGAACTAGATGAATAGTCTAGTTCCTCTTGCTGGTTATGTAAACTGGTCCTGTTCAATGGTTTCTTTTTGTAATCTTCTGCCTATGGTGTAGCCAGATCTTTGTTAAATTTGGGTTTTGATCGGTAGTCTTTTTGGTGGTTTCAGGTCCATTTAAAACCTATTTTTGCTACTTCCTTGTAGTAGTTTTTTAGGCTTTGCCTGTGGTCTTGGACGCTCTTTCTTTCCTTCCTTGTACTAGGGTTTCGAGGCCCCTTCAAAACCTGTTTTTACCTTAATCTAAAACAACAAGAATCTCAATGCAAATGCATTTAGAATCTTTGAAGTACACTTTGAAACTAAATTTAATTAGATTGAAACTGATACATAATGTCCTTATAAAATCTCTAAAATGCATAATTCAAACCATATAATGAGTACATACCATATCTAGTAATTTTCATTAATATGGGTTTATCTATAAGTCACAATAGTTTTTTTAATACGAGTGTATTTAGAATCTATAAAGTAAATCTTTGTGTGTGTGTAATGTATAAATCCAAAATAAAATAAATTCTGAAATTAGTTAGGGTGTGTTTTATTTTATTTTGGGTATGTTGGCAAGTAATACCATTATATATATTATTAAAGGTTTGGGTGTGGGTATGATACATTTTTGTTGATTGTTATAATTAATACACACATAATTTTGTGTAAAATTAAAAATATGTTTTAATGATAATTTATGATAATCACATGTACAAACTTTTTTTGTTAAGTAATGGAAAGTTTTCATGGGAGTTCTAATTAAATATTCAAATTTTATGATGTTTTATTTATGTGTTTAAGTAATTTCAAGATAACCTTAATGAATAGTCATTATATTAAAAACATTTTTCTCGTGTATGTTAATAATAACCATAATACAAGAATACCTACTTAACAATCAATTAATTAATTTAATTTATTATATATAAATTAATTAGAAAATATAATTTTATTTATATATTTTTTAAATTAATCTTTATATCAAAAATATATATTAAATAAATGTGAGGAAAAATATTGAAAAACCATGATGTAAAATTCTAAGTCATATTTTTTGTAACACTAAACCTTGAAATTTAAAAATAACCTCAAAAAAATGAAAGGGTAAAAAACTTCCATTATGTTTTACTCGATTGGAAAACAAGAGAGATGAAGACACCAAATTTAATACATTCTTAATTTTTATTATTTAATATATTCTTATTTTTGATATATTCTTGATTTTTATCTTATATTTTGTGTTTAGACATTTCATAAGTTTTTAATTTGAAATGGAAAAAAAATTGGAAATATGTGAAAGAAGAAGATACCACATTTAATATATTCTTAATTTTTATTATTTAATATATTTTTATTATTTGATAAATTTTTTATTTGTATCTTTTTTTTTTGTTTAGACATTTCATTAAATTTTAAAGTTGAAAATAACCCTTCTATATGTGGGTTATGGTTGTTTCTATTTTTTTAAATGAATTTTTGAGAATATATATTATTTTAAATTAATTTATGGGGTTTTGTAGTAATAAATTTGTGTATTTCATTTACCAAAGTTTAAATAAATTAATATATTTAATTTATATATATTTTTTAATTTTAGACTATTTTTCATAAATTTGTCATTTTTAAAATTTTGTTTGATAAAACCTTTTAAAAATTAAGTAAAATACATAAAAAATATTTACTTAATTTAATAATTCTTAATTATTAAATTATTTTTCCCAAACATCCAACGTCATGATAAGAAGTGTGATGAACAATTGGTTAATGGATATATAAATTTGTTTTGTTTTCTTGCTCACAATAATACATGAAAAAGTAACAAACAATTTTAGAAGGGAGGAGTTGACTCATTTGGTGAAACATATAGAGCTTTAAAATCAAGTAGTTCAATAATACATGAAAAAGTAATAAACAATTTTAGAAGGGAGGAGTTGACTCATTTGGTGAAACATATAGAGCTTTAAAATCAAGTAGTTTCTTTTTTCTTTTTTGAATCTTAAAGGTTGTTGTTATCAATTAGAAAGGCACCCTTGTAAGAATATGTGATTGTTCTCACTCATGTTGATATAATGGAAACTTTCCAAGGTGTGAGTAGCCTTATATTAGAGATAATATCTAGATGAAGGGATAGTTCCCTTTGGTACACTCACCTACTTCACTCTAAACTCTCTAATTTAATGATTTTTTTACTATGAAAAGGGTAAAAGGAACAATACTCAAGCTGAAATTGAATATGAAAACTAAAAATTTGAGGTGATGCACCAATGTTATAGTCAATTATGTCTATACTTGGCACACTTGAGAAATTAATGAACTTGCACACATTTAATTCATCTTCATACAATGACTCTTACATCAATATTTCATATAAAGGTCTTGACAAACACTCATACTAGCATGGAAGGAATGAACATTGGTTGAATTCACTTCCAAATTAGGTGGAAATCAAACTTAAATACTTGATATGACTTGAAAAAGTTCTCATTTGTTTTATAAAGGTAAAAATATAGACATAAACATAGGAAAATCAATAATTCATTAAGTTACATCAATGAACATAAGACACACACTTCATGAATAGTTTTAAAATGAAGGAAAATTAGCTTCTTATTTCTTAAAAAGTGATGTAATAAAAAATTTTGGTAGAGTTTTTGTATATCCAAAAGCATAATGTGATATCTTATTTCAAAAAATTAACATACATATAGAAAATAAAGTTAGGAGAGAGGAGACAAAGCAACCCCAACCTAGGGATGAGTCATCATGCTTAGTCATCCTTCTTCTTCCTCACTCAACCAAAAAAAACCTACATTGCACATGATGGATTTAATACTCTTTCTCTTGGTAAATGGTGTAGGAGAGAGAGATAGGATTTTTTGAATGCATTGAAAAAGTCATAGGTTCTCATTCATGACCTATCTTGAAGGGAATTGGTTCCTTGCATGCTTTGATGGTATTCAATACTTGAAGAGGTCTTGATCATCTACATTAACTCATTTTGAAATAATCATTAAATATAATTAATACTCTCCATATTTTTATTGAGTGACTTCAACTATCTTCCTTGTGTCTTGGAGTTTGACCCATCTATGCACCTATATCCTTACTTGCATGCTTCTCTCTCATGACTTCCTCAAATAGATCTAAAATGGTGTAGAAGGGAGATGTTTGTATGTTTTACTTGATGAAGAAGTCTCCTCCATGAAAATATGCCCTTAAATATTTATTAATTATTCAAATAACCCCTTTATTTTTGCATAATATCTATCCACCTTAATAGGGCTAGTTAAAGGCTTCTTCATGTTTTATTTGACTTTTTCCATAATTAGCTTCAAGGTGGCATAAAAGAAGAGAAAAGGTATTATTGAGGTTTTTGGAGAATCCTTACACCATTTAATCATATTTTTACAAAAAATCTTGATCTCTCCTTGTCCTCCAAATGGCAAAAAACACATGTGATTGACTTCGCAAGGTTATTGAGGATTTTAATGCATTGATGGAGCTTATGGATAGGGAATATGACTCTTGTTACTCCAACTTGGTGTATAAGGGAGAGATTTAATGTTTTATTTGTTTATATATGCATTAAATGTCCTTTATAAGAGTGAATTTTATGATGAATAATCATATCTCTCTATACTAATCCTTCTTAGATATGCTCATCTCCATTTTGACAAAGTTGTCAAATGCACAATGAGAATATGAAACTTGATGATATTGAATTATTTAAATAGATAAGGATTATAAATATTATTTGAAAATAATAAAAATGGTTTCCCATACATTCAAATAAAAGTTTAGCTCTAAACTCCACATAAAACTTCCAAAAATGTTCTTTTGTGCTTTTTAGGCCTCAAGAAACTGTGATTTGGATTTGGGGGTCTAAAGTGAGTTATAATTTTAACATGAAACTCCTCATATTCTCATTATATATGTATCAATGGGTTATACCTATAAAAATTTTAAAATCTTGAAAATTCTTCACCAAACTCTCAAACAAACATTCATAAAAAGTGCTTACTTGCTGCCCGTAAGGTTCTCTAGAGATGTTTTTTAATGATTTGAGCCTATTTTAAATTGGTTTTCATTATATAGGCATGGATATATACTTTTATATAAATTATTAATACTTTCATATCTTTCTATGCCCTAAAAGATCTGAAACACTCATTTCTCACTCCATTTATGAGTAAATTAGTCAAAACCTTGATTTATTTCATGGTGCAGACCTCTATTTTACCATTTTATCTATAATCAGGATATTATGGAAATTAAACCATTTGTAACATTAAATAATATAAAAATGGATATCCATGTAAAATTTCAAGAGATTTCACTAAGTTAAACCCAAAATATGAACTTTTTAGTGCTTTTTAGCTTACATTTTCTCATTTACATACCTATAGGTATGAGTTTTTCCATTTTATTGACTTTTATGAGGACTAAAGACCTCATTATTTTTGAATTATAACTTTTAATATCCTCTATAATCATTAAAACCATTATAGACCTTCAACCAATCACATAAACCTCTTAAAAAATGTTTTTTCTAACTATCTCCCTTGTATGCTTGAATTCATGCAACTTGTACCTTTACCTTTCTCAATTATTTGAATTGAAATTTTGATTTAATAAGGTGTATTAATTTTATTTATTCCAAATAATATCTCACATAAATTTTAATTTGCAACAAAAAACTCAAAAATGCCATCATATTGCCTGAAATTGAGTTGTTGGGGTTTTAGAAGGGGTTTAAAGCACCTTTCCTTCTTAACGATGGTTCATGAATTTAATCCCATGTAACTTAAAAATAATTCATGTAATATTTATGTAATATTGTCTTATATATTACCCTAATATAATTCCAACCAACTCTTCTTCTCCTTCATGAACTAAAGATTTGAAAATTGCCCTTACTAGCTTGTAGCTAGCTTGCTAGAGGAATAAAACAAACTTTTGCCAAAATTTGGACCTATGAGATATTTATAAGAATGGTTTTAGATTTATTAAGGCTTTAATATTTTTTATATAACTTATTTAATATTAAATTAATGAATGGAGTATTACAAAATCCCTGGACTTGGGCAACTAAATGTACCAAAATACCTTTTTTGCACTTTTTCCATGCCCTTAACCAATGGTGGTAAAAATTATCAACATTATTTGTGAACATTTTGGTATTTTTTATTGATAAAAACTCAATACTATTAGATTTATATATTGGCATATGTAGTCATTAAAATCATCATCAAATCTGAAGCTAAAAAAGCCTTCTCAAGCAATAACAACACTTGTGCATAAGCACTTAGATAATTAAAAACTAATATAACAACCAACTGAAAATGTGCAAGATATCACTTGGAGTAAAGTGAAAACTAAAACTAATATGTAAAAATAATAACCTATCTTCATCAACAATGCTTAATATGAATCCCATTGACAAGGATTAGGAGCTCTTCACCATCCATCTTGGCTAGTTGGAAGGTATTGTGAGGCTTGCAGCTAGAAATAATGTAAGGACCACTCCAAAGTGAGTAAAACTTTATGTTTATTCCTATTTTTTCCTTATCCTCATCCCATTTGAGAACCAAATCACCTTCCTTGAAGATACTTGAAGATTTTCTTCTATCAAATGTTTTCTTCACTTATGTTTGATGTATCTCCATAGCTAACATGGATTGATTTATAATTTATTCTAACTCCATAAGTTTAACATATCTCACTTTTTTAGGCTCACTCTCAAACAATTATATCTAATGCATTATCCCTGAAGTAAGAATATCAAATGAGATTGACAATCTAGCTTCTCTCCCATACACTAGCTTGTAGGGTGAATTGGCAATGGACCTCTTAGAGGTGATCTTATCAACCCATAAAGCTAACTTTAACTTCAAATACCATGTCCTTTATTGTATTTAATGGTTCTAATAATGATTTTCAATTTTTTTTTGTTAGTAGACTCAGTAAGGTCATTTCCTTATGGATAATAATTTGAAGAAGTGTTGAGATACACACCATTTTAAATAGTCTATTGATTGATTTTATCCCCTACAAATGTCATAGTATTATAAAAAATTAGTGGAAGGAACACCAAACCTTGTGAGAAAACCTTCATAGAATTCTAAGGCACTAGATTCATTTGCTTCCTTTAAATCCATTGCCTCTATCTATCTAGTAAAATAATCTATGGTTGTAATAATCCACTTGTGGCCCAAGATATAAGGTGGATTGATGAGACCAATGAAGTAAAAACCCCATTGGAAATAAGTTTTTATTTTCCTACAAACAATGCACATTTATTACACTTCCTTACCAAAGCATGACAATATCTAAAAAAAATTGTCCAATAATATCCACCCCTCATGATTTTGAGAGATGTTGTCCTTGCTAAAAAGTGGCCTCCATGTTATCCATCGTGAAATTCTTCAAGTAATATTTCAACTTGACTTGGCTCTATGCATCTCAACAACATGCCATTAACATCATTTTTGAATAATACACCATCAACAAGTAGAAAATGAATAGATTATATCCTAAAATACCTTCTCTTTGAACCATTTAAATTTGAAGGATACATATCACTTTGAAGGTACTTTATAATGTCTTGAAACCAACTTGCTAAAGGTGTATGATTAGCTAAAATATCTTCATCATTCAAGACCAAAACTACCTCTTTAATTTTATTATAAATTTTGAGCTAAGTGATCCCACAACCTTTTGCCTCTAATCAACTTAGTTACCTTTACTTTCACATCATATTCCATGACTCTTATTATTCATCCTGCTCTCTTTTCACTTATGTCTTTATTCAACAAGAGCTCTTTGATGCTAGGATGGGAAACCATCACATGGGTATTGTTGTTAGATACTAGGTGCCTAAACTTTTTGAGACATATGATTATGAAAAGCACACATTTCTCAACAAATGTGTACCTTGTTTCATACTCTTTCAAGTCTTGACTAAAAAGTGCTATGGGCTATTCCAAACCTTATTAATTTTGTTGTGCTAATATTAGTGAAATTGCATCAACATTTAGCATATGCATACAACTCAAAATCCTTTCAAAAATTAGGATTGATAAGAGTGGGAGCAATAGCTATGGCTTGCTTGATTTATTCAAAACTTTCATGTCTTCTTTGGTCCAAGTAGAATTTTGATTTTTATTGAGCATATCTATAAGAGGCCTTAACAAACTTACAAAATCAGATATATACCTTATTATAAATTTAATCTAGCCAAATAAAATTTGCAATGCTTTATTATTATTAGGCAAGGACAATTCAAGAATAGAGTCTATTTTTTATGGATCAATATTCAAACCATGTTTAAAAACAACATGACCAAGGAGTTTACATTCTTGAACCAAAAACACACACTTATTTAAGTGACACCCCATATTACCTACATATCTAAAATACCTCTATAATATGAAACATGTGATCAATTTCCTTCTTTGAAAAAATTGAAACATCATCCAAATACACAAGAACAAACCTATTGATCAAACTATGAAATGCCATATTCATGGCTCTTTGTAATGTTACTCCTACATTGGACAACCCAAATGACATTTTTTGATATGCAAAGGTGACCCAATTGGTGGTGAATGTTGTTTTGAACTCATCCTCTTCCTTCACAAGTATTTAGTTATACACACTATAACCATCTAATAATGAAAACCTTTTTGAACTAGCTACTAACTGTAATATTTATTCCATTGATGGCAATAGATAATGGTCCTTGAGTGATGCCTTATTAAAGTCAAAGAAATCCACACACAATATAATTTCTCTATTTTTCTTCCTCACAAGAATAAATTTATCCACCCAAGTGGAATGTTTGATGGGAAATATGACAGATGATTCAATTAGTTTTTAAAGCTTTGTTTTCATCAAAGGTTCCAGCTTTGGGTTGATTGGCCTTTGTCTTTGCCTCACCAATTTTACATTTGATTCTATTTCAATAGTGTGTTGAGCCAATATAGGATCAAAGCATTTTAAATCAATGTACTCCTATACAAACACATCAACAAAATCTTTACATAAATCAACAAAGGATTATTTTTGAGATTGAGAGCATAATTTACCAAGATTGAGAGCTTTTCCATTGACTATGTCAATGCTTGTATAATGTTCTTCTTTGATATAAAAAGAAGACTTATCCCTTATTAACTCATCATCCATATTAAAAATATTCTCAAGTGTGACAAGAAACTTGGGTAACTTGTTAGACTTGAGCTGAACTATTTGATCACTATATTATTGGAATTTTTTTAAATTTATTTCTAGAAGAGAATTTAGCCTCTTCTTATAAGAAATGAACAACTTGATCATCATCCTAAAAGACTTTCCAATTCAAATTATTATCAATAATTGAGGATCTTAGCACAATATTGATGTATGGCTAAGTTTTATCATTATTTACATCAACTATAATGTCAATTGGGCTCCTATTGTAGCCAACTATCCATAAACTTATTACTCTCTCTAGGCACTGCTTGTATGTCAAATGCATCAAAGTACTTGTTGACCATTTTTTTCCTAAAAAGCCAAAAAATTGGTCCCCTTCTGTTCCTGCTATTTTAGGCCATTTCATTTTTTATTTTGCATGAATATGCCCATTTCTACGGACTCTATAGAATTTATATGGACTCTACATGTCTATTTTTATGGACTCTGTAGGTCCATTTCTATAGACTCTGCAGGTCCATTTATATGGACTCTGCAGAGCAGGGATTTATATGAACTCTGCAGGGTTAGTCTTTTAGCACATGAAGAATCAGTTTCAGAGAGTGTTGGGTTTTACAAGGCTTCTTTGGGCTCTTGTCTGAAGAAAATCACAAGGAGGGTTGGCATCTTTGAACCATTGAACCAATGAACCAGTTTAATGCCTTGGTTCAATTGCCTTCAATTCATCACTTGGTTCAATCGACAGGTTCAACGCTTGGTTCAATTGCCTTGGTTCAATTAGCTTAGTTCAATCAATTGGTTCAATGCCTTCGGTTCATTACTTGGTTTAATCAGTGGGTTCATCATTTGGTTCATCAGATGGTTCAGTGAGCTTGGTTCAAAGGCTCGCCATGTAGTGTTGAACTGTTGAATCGGTTCAACGATTGGTTCAAGTGAATGGTTCAAAGGCTTGGTTCAACAAAGGCTCAGTACGCAGTGTTGAACCATTGAGTCATTACACCATTGAACCAATTTTGGTTTAATGAGTTGGTTTAATGGCTTGGTTCAAGGGGGCATCCCAAAGCTGAAGGGCAAGTGCCCTTGTAGATGGCAGTTCTAGGTTCAAGAGCCCTTGTGGAGGGCAGGAAGCAATTTCAAAGGAAAAGAGCCGCAAAGTTAAGTTTTCTTCAGACTTAGCATTGAAATGAATTCTTTCAGACTTTTTGTCCAAAGGATTTCCTTTGGACAAAAAGCTCGAAGGAATTCAGAGGAAGGCTGCCAGCTCGAAGCAAAAGACCCGAGGAAGTCAAAGTGGCCAATTCCTGCAGGCTTTTTGTCTGCGAGAAAAATCCTGAAGCAAAAAACCTGTGGGAAAAGCTTGGAGAAAAGACCCAATGAAATTTTCCAAGGACAGTGATGTCCTGAAAGCCATCAATTTTAAGGAGACGGACTAGCCATTGGGTATTCAATTTCAAGGTGATGGTTGTGTGAACATCAATTTTAAGACAATGAAATAGCCTTTTGCTTTTGAATTGCCTGAGCACCAACCATGAAAAGAACCCAAATAATGCAGTGACTTACTAGAAGATTGCCCCTGAGGGTTGAAAGAGCAGAAGGAGACAAAGTAGGAAGAAGACAAGGTGCAGAAGGAGACAAAGCAGTTCAAGTGGTGAAGAGGAGGTGAGTTATTACCAGATGAGTGGCATGGCCTATTTTCTCTAGTTGGCATTTATGAGGGGACAAACCATAGTCTATTTACAAGAAAGAGGCACAACCATGTTTTTTACATTAATATGGAATGCCAAATTCAAAGCAGGAGTGGACAATCAGACAGCTTCCTCTTCCCAAGGTTCAAAATGCACATGGGCCACTTGCAAAAAGAGAGCCAAAATCTTTCCTAAGAAGCACCAAGTTATTTTCCCCTCTTGCTATATATTGTAAAATTTCTCATTTGAGAAAGATGGACTCTCTTAGCCTTAAGGCAAAACTCTGCCCAAAAAAATCTCTCAGGCTTGTAAGGCAGAGCTACCAAATTTTATCTTGAATTAGGACTTAGATTTTTACCTCTATTTAGACTTGCACTTTAAAGTATATGTCTATTTTCTCCTCTGTGTTAAGTCATTGTCTTTCATGCTTTCACAGATCGATTACAACATGTCTAGTGCATTGTGAAGTCTCGTTTCTGTAGGTTTGCCAGAAGTGTCTACAGAAAGAATATAGGTGCCTGTGAATAGGCTGTCAAAGTGTGTCCCAGAACACCTTTGCTAGTTTCTTCTTCCCTGTACTTCCACATACCCCTAGCTGACTGTTGCAAAAGAGCTTCCCACTTCAGATGAAGTGTATGGGAATTTCTTCCTGGTGAAAAGTGTATATTCAGGCTGGGTGGGTCACCACTTTTTTGGTGTATCACCTTTTCCTTTTTAAGCTTAGGTTCTATTTTTAGCATCTCTCTCTCTTTTCACCCCCACCTTTTTCTTTTTATTTGTTAGCAGTAGGAGAAAATAGGACCTAAAAGATACATCTGAGGGAGTTAGCCCTTATCTAGAGACTCTCGCCTCCAGCTTCGTCGATCCCACAGGTGAGAGGGGAGTTTCCATTATTGCGTGTGGAAAGACAGGAGCTCAGCCTCCTACCCACGGGTGCAATCCACTGCATCAACAATTTTTGGCATGCCTGGTGAGACCAACTAGGACAAGTTGTGTCCACAAATTTGAAGAATTTTTGGTGTGTTCTTCAACCAACTAGCCTTTGGAGGCTTTTGCATCAACACCAATGGCGACTTCAAGTTGAATCAACTGGTTAAGCAGCCTGGTGCCATCAAAAATCACATTCTTGTATACATAATTCCTTTGTACAAAATCATGAACCTTGTATTCCTTCATATGACTTTGATCAGACTTAGAATTTTCATGCAATCACCTCAAGCAACTCTCCTAGTTGCCCTTCAATGATAAGGGAGGTGGCACTGGAGTTTGAGAAGTAGGTAATGGAAATAGATATATTGGATGAGCAATATGGTTATTAGCAGGAGCTGATGTACAAAGAGGCGTGTTTGTTCAGGCAAGCTCAGGCCTTGCAATCCATAGAAGAGGAGGTAGCAAAGTGGAGGAATCCATTCATGCAAGGTAGTCAACCTTGTGCTCTCCATCCTATCCTAAAGAAAGCCCCCTCTTGTGCACCAAATCCTTTCTATCAAATAGCACTTTCTCATTGCAGCTCATCTGATGCATCAATCAACCCTGCTCTTGACCCCGTGTGCCTAACCTTCAAGCATCAAAGGGAATTGGAAAAGCCTCCCATGGAAATGAACCTTCTAAATTCCTTAAATCATGAATCTTCCTTTGGGGGGAGCATTACAAACCAACACATCTCTCTTGAAAATGCTCCTACTCAACATGATGATGGTGGTGACCTCCAAGAAAGACTCTTTCAGGATAATCTAGCCCAACAACTTGAAGATTTAGAGGCTAAGATGAGACTGCTTCATGAAAGAGAGATAAAACTTTCAGACCTTATGGAGGAGCCCCAGGACCTTGGAAAAAATGAAGTTTCTTCTTGTTCATAGGAGCAAAATTCCAATTCTGAGATCCTAAACTGGAAGAAAATAGTAGAATCATGGGGCAAGAAGGAGGAAGAGAAAGGTTTTGCTCAAAACCTTGAAGAAGATGAGGTTGCTCCTACTCATGATGATGCTAGTGACCTCCAAGAAAGGCTCTTCCAAGAGGATATGGCTAGTAGAATTGTAGAGTTGGAATCCAGAGAGAGATTCCTCAGCCAATGCGTGATGGATGGTTCGGACCCAATAACACATTCCATGTCTAAACACACCCCATCTACACATCCCAAAGAGAGATATCAGGCCACACCTAATATTGATGAAGTGCTAACTAGATGGAAGATGAAGAATCATTCGATTATAGCTCAAGGAATGCCTCCTCTTCCACATGTTTTTTCCACTTCATCCCTTCTCAAGGAGGAACCTATTCTGCAGGAGGCGAGTGAAGAGTAGAAGATTCAATCTACAGTTTTCCAAGAGGCTATCATGAGTGATAATTAAGAATAAAACATCAACAATGCTCCTTGTGAAGACCTCACATTAGCAATGGGGAAGACTCAGGTCATGCATACATGCAGATGTTCCAGCAATACGAGGAGGAACATATGCATGGTGAGCTCTCTCCCCCTTTATTTGATGAACTTCCTTATTGTTTCGATGAGGAGGACTACTAGCTGAGGAGCTTGAGTTGAGGGAGGATTAGGAGAATATCTTTGAACATCTAGAGATCTTGATCTTTGAGGAGGAAAAGGAGAGGTCTGTCTTCCTTAAGGAAATCCTTGAAGAAGAAAGTTTTGAACAAAGAGGTGATGTTCTGTGGGATGAGAAATCATTTTTTGATTCCATTTTAGACATCACAGTAGTCACCCTTATTCAAGAAGGCCAAGAGGGAGCAAAGGATGAGTTTGACAGGGTGTTCAGTGAAGTGGAAGGGAGCAAGTCAAACCATGATGCATTGCAAAGGGACCATGCATATCAAAGGGCTTATGGTGATGAGCCAAAAACCACAGTTTTCTTGGTGATATGCACCAACATGAAGAACCAACATTCAACAAGGTTCCAGAAATGAACAAAGTACCTATATATTGGAAGCATGTTCAATTCTGATCCACTCAGATGCAGGCCAATCTAGGTGACAGGCAAGAGGAGCAGGTCACCAAATCTCCTTTTCATTTAGCCACTTGTCTGACACCATAAGTCTTTTTGCCAGGAAGGGGACTTAAGAAGTTTTCCCTTCGATCCAGGAGGGATGAAAACATTCTTGGTTAGCTATATTTAGTAGTTTGTTTTTGGTTTCTTTTCCTATTTTCCCTAAGTGCAGTTTGCACAAGTAGTGTTTTAGCCTTGTGTGTTTCCCTTTGTGTCTGGGGTAAAAAGCTTCATGTTTGATTATTGGATCTTTGGGGCTATTAATAACCTTTCTTCAAAGCTACATTTTGACTCCATGCCCAATGGAATACAAGGCAATTGGTCTCTAAGCATATTAGGCATGCTTCCCCTGGGAGTCACCAATTTGTTGACCATTTTTTGCCTAACAGGCCAAAAAATTGGTCCCCTTCTGTCCCTGCTATTTTAGGCCATTTCATTTTTTATTTTGCATGAATCTGCCCATTTTTATAGACTCTAAAAAATTTCTACAAATTTTGTAGGTCTATTTATACAGACTCTGTAGGTCTATTTCTACAGACACTACAAGTCCATTTCTACAGACTCTGTAGAGTAGGGATTTCTATGAACTTTGTAAGGCTAGTCTTTTGGCACATGAAGAATCAATTTCAGAGAGTGCTGGGTTTTACAAGGCTTCTTCAAGATCTTGTCTGAATAAAATCACAAGGAAGGTTGGCATCTTTGAACCATTGAACCATTGGACCGGTTCAATGCCTTGGTTAAATTTGCAAGTTCATCGCTCAAGTTCAATGCCTTAGTTCAATCACCTTTGGTTCATCGCTTGGTTCAATCGATGGGTTAAACACTTGGTTCAATTGCCTTGGTTCAATCAGCTTAGTTCAATCAATTGGTTCAATGCCTTCAGTTCATCACTTGGTTCAATTGGTGGCTTCATTATTTGGTTCAAGCATTCGGTTCATTAAACAGTTCAACAAGCTTGGTTCAAAGGCTCGACGCACAGTGTTGAACCGTTGAACTAGTGTAATGATTGGTTCAAGTGAATGGTTCAAAGGCTTGGTTCAACAAAGGCTTGGTGCCCAATGTTGAATCGTTGAACCAATTTTGGTTCAATGGGTTGGTTTAACGGCTTGGTTCAAGGGGGCATCCCAAAGCCAAAAGGCAAGTGCCCTTGTGGAGGGAAGTTCTAGGTTCAAGAGCCCTTGTGAAGGGCAGGAAGCATTTCAAAGGAAAGGAGCCACAAAGTTAAGTTTTCTTCAGACTTAGCGTTGAAATGAATTCTTTCAAACTTTTTGTTTGAAGGAATTCCTTCAGACAAAAAGCCTGAAGGAATTTAGAGGAAGGCCACCAGCTCGAAGCAAAAGACCCAGGGAAGTCAAGGCGGCCAATTCTCGTGGACTTTTTGTCCATGGGAAAAATCCTAAAGCAAAAAACTTTTGGGAAAAGCCTGCAGAAAAGACTTGACAAAATTTTTCAAGGACAGTGACGTCCTGAAAGCCATCAATTTTAAGGAGACAAACTAGCTATTGGGTATTCAATTTCAAGGTGACGACTGTACGAATGCCAATTTTAAGACAATGAAATAGCCTTTTGATTTTGAATTGCTTGAGCGCCAACCATGAAAAGAACCCAAGGAATGTAATGACCTGCCAGAAGATCACCCCCAAGGGCTGAAAGAGTAGAAGGAGACAAAGAAGGAAGAAGACAAGGTGCAAAAAGAGACAAAATAGTTCAAGTGGTGAAGAGGAGGCGAGTTATTACCAGTTGAGTGGCATGGCCTATTTTATCCAATTGGAATTTATGAGGGGACAAACCACAGTCTATTTTTAGGAAAGAGGTGTGACCGTGTTTTTTACATTAATGTGGAATGCCAAAGTCAAAGCAGGAGCTGACAATCAGATGGCTTCCTCTTCCCAAGGTTTAAAATGCACATGGGCCACTTGAAAAAAGAGTGCCAAAATCTTTCCCAGGAAGTGCCAAGTTCTTTTCCCCTCTTGATATATATTTTAAAATTTCTCATTTGAGAAAGATGGACTCTCTTAGCCTTAAGGCAAAACTCTGCCCAAAAAAATCTCTCGGGCTTGTAAGGCAGAGCTACCAGATTTTACCTTAAATCAGGACTTAGCTTTTTACCTCTATCTAGACTTGCACTTTAAAGTATATGTCTATTTTATCCTTTGTGTTAAGTCATTGTCTTTCATGCTTTCACATATCGATTACAACATGTCTAGTGCATTGTGAAGTCTCTTTTCTGTAGGTCTGCCAGAAGTGTCTACAGAAAGAATATAGGTGCCTGTGAATAGGTTGTCAAAGTGTGTCCCAAAACACCTTTTCTAGTTTCTTCCTCCCTGTACTTCCATGGACCCCTATTTGACTATTGAAAAAGATCCTCCCACTTCAGATGAAGTGTATGGGCATTTCTTCTTGGTGAAAAGTGTATATTTGGGCTGGGTGGGTCACCACTTTTCTGGTGTATCACCTTTTCCTTTTAAATCTTAGGTTCTATTTTCAGCATCTCTCTCTCTCTCTCTCTCTCTCTCTCTCTCTCTCTCTCTCTCTCTCTCTCTCTCTCTCTCTCTCTCTCTCTCTCTCTCTCTCTCTCTTTTCACCCCCCCTTTTTTCTTTTTATTTGTTAGTAGTAGGAGAAACCAGGGCCTAAAAGATACATCCAAGGGAGCTAGCCCTTATCTAGAGACTCTCCCCTCTAGCTTTACTGGTCCCACAGGTGAGAGGGGAGTTTCCATTGTTGCGTGTGGAAAGGTAGGAGCTCGGCCTCCTGCCCATGGGTATAATCCACTACATCAACAGTACTCTAAAATATTCCATACTCTATTTTTGTATGATTTTAATAATATATTTTTACACACATTCATCCTTCTTATTTTATGTACCACAAGCTCACTATATCCAAATGTTTGTAAGAAGTTATATCCCATCTTTCTAGCCGATTGCAAACCATGAACTAAGGCCTCATATTCTACTACATTTTTAGAGCATCCAAAATAAAATTTTAAAATAACATGGTAACTTTTTTTATAGGTTGAAATGAGCATCATACCATCCCTTGTACCATGTTTATTACATGATCCATCAGAATAGAGTTACCATAAACTATCATTTAACTCACCTTCTTTGTATAGAGATGAAATTTGTGCACCATCCTCATGTAAACAATAAAATCCAAGTCATTATTCCTATATCATATTATATGGATTTTTCTCATGAATATTAGTATCCAATTCATAAATAAACAAATCGTAAATGCCATCAAGAGTAAGTTTACTTCAGCTTCACTAGTTTGCTCTATTTCATCTGAGATGACACAATTAGTATTAACAATACTAGGCATGTATGGTTCTAGATGAAAATGAGAAATAAGCTATAAATTAATTGTAACTTTGGCTCCATACCTTTTTATAATGATGAGGTATTCCAATCAGATGAAATATACCCATCTATCTTTGAAGTGAAGTCAATATGGAGGAACATCCACCACCACAATATATTGATGAATGGTCACATTTGGGCATGCATAAAGTGTTAGTTTCAGATTATTGATTATACCCACTATCTTGGTTGGATATCTATAAAGTTTCAAGGCACCCTTAGTGTTTGGCTCATACACCAAACCCAACTTATCTACAATCTATTTTAGCATCACTGTGTTACTTGCTCCATTGTCAGCCATGTAATTATGAACCGGTGTGTTGCCAACAATAAAAAAACATATAAAAGAGGTGTATTACATTCATATTTTTTGTCCTTTACCCCTTTATATACATGTTTTACTTGTTTCTTCTCTTGTTTATTTGAATTTTCTAGAACCACACTTTCCTTCTCTATTAGTTTTGTAGACAAGCTAAGGCTCGAAAGCTCATGAATAAGGGTATCCTTTAGTCCTAAGATTTATAATGAATCTCACATGGTCATTTTTATGTTTTATTTCTTAATATGGTCTACTATGCTAAAGAAAGAGCCTCCAATCTTTATTTTCACCTTTGGAGCAACAAAACACTCTTGTACTTGAGGCACTTGGTGAACCATGCTTATTTCCACATTCTAATTTTGTTGAGATAAAGGGTAAAAAATATGATCATTATTAATTTTATAAACCATATTAGGAACATTTAGAGTATGAATTACCTTTTAAGTCTCATATATAGTCCTTCTCTTAGCTTCTTGTGATGGCTACAACTAGATTATTTGATTTACTAGGCTCACCAATCTGATTTACTATCATGTGATCATCAACTTGACTTGCTTCTAGATACACTTGTCCATGATTCACTCCCTCTAGTTGCACCATAAATTCATTGTATTGGCCTCCTTGAAGAAAGGCTTCCTCTTATGTAATTTGAGGAATCACAATATTTTGTGTTACTAAAGCTTGATTTTTCACATCATTGGTGTTATAAGAATGCCAATTTGTGTCTTGCATAAAATTATTTTACACTGGTACAAGGGCCTTGGATGTGGAAGAAGCATTGGGATCAATTACAACATATGGTTTTTTTGGTGTAATAACTCTTTGAGCTTGGTATGGAGGCCTATTATCTCTAAATCCTTGGTAGGGAGGTCTTTGATCTCTATATGGTTGATATGTGGGTTGATAAGGTGATTTATATGGCCTATTAGTTTGATATTATTTCCTATTTAGCTAAACTATCTTATTACCAAAATATTGTAGCATACCTTTTAGTTCACCAAGTTCACTAGATTGACTAAGAGGAGCTTGAACTTGAATTTGAGGGGCTGGAATTTGGGTTACTAATGGAGCTTGAAGAGGTGGAATAGGCTATATTTCTAAAAAAGAATGGCATTAGAGGCCTAGGTATAAGTTTACCAGCCTGAATTTGACTATTTTTCACTCTAATGGTAACTTCATAGGCATCTAGGAGTGTCCTACCACCCATGGACTGAATCATAACTAAAATATCAAAATTTAAGGCTCTTAAGAAGTATAAGAAAGTATAATAAGGAGATGAATTTATCATGGGAGTTATTTTATTCCATGTTTTATAAAATCTAATATTGAAATCATACATAAATTCATGTGGTACTCTCTTGATGATAGTGAGCTACTCAACAATGGATAAATGGTCTAGTTTGTCTTCAAATTATCTATACAATACTGCACCTAAATAATTCCAAGTGGTAATGGAGTTCAAGGGAAGGTTCTTATACCATTATAATGTCTTTCCCTTAAAGGATGTAACAAGCAAATAGATGGAAACATTCTCTTGGATAACATGGTAGAATGGACACAAGTTGGCCACATCTTTGATATGTTTTATGGGTGTAATTTGATCTTCACCTATGAAATATGGTAGTATTTTGAGGGTTGAGGCTGGGATATCATCATATTAGGCCAAATTTAGAGGGATTTCATTATTAAAAGTAACAAATACTTAGTTCCAAGGGATATCCATGTTGATAGTGGGATTTAAAATTGTAGTGATTTACATATTAGGCTGATTTGGTGACTAAAATAATCTTTTAAGATATGGACTTGTTCTTAAAAACCTTCTTCTTGTGTTTGAATGCAAAGGTAATTCAAAAAAATCAATAGGTATACCTATACTTGAAGACCTTGTAGTGATCTTAGGAATGAAATTAGTACTTCTCTACTTCTATGAATGTCTTTTTATAGCTCCAATCTTTGTCCCACTAGGCATGCTAGAAACTGTTATCACTTAGAAGTGCACCCTTGAAAGAATGTGTGCTTGTTCTCACTCTTGTTGACATAATGGAAAATATCCAAAGTGTGGGTAGAATTATATTAGATAGAATCTCTAGATTAAGGGTTTGTTCCCTTTAGTGCACTCACCTACTTCACTTTAAACTCTCTAATTTAGTTATTGATTGATTGAAAAAGGGTAAAATAAACAATACTCAATCTGAAATTGAACATGAAAAAAGGAAATTTTGGGGTGATACACCAATGTTATAGTCAATTATGCCTATACTTGACACACTTGGGAAGCTAAAAAACTTTCACACGTTCACTTCATCTTCATATAATGACTCTTACATCACTATTTCATACAAAATTCTTGACAAACACTCACACTAGCATGGAAAGAATGAACATTGATTGAATTCACTTCCAAATTAGGTAGAAATCAGACTTATAAATTTTATATAACCTAAAATAATTCTTATTTTTTGCATAAAGGTGAAAAAATCAGATATAAACATAGAAAAATCAATTATTCACTAAGTTACATCATTGAACATGAGGCACACACTTCATGAACAACCTAAAAATGAAGGAAAATCATATTTTTATTGATTCAAATGTGATTTAGTTTAAAAACTTGGTATATTTTATTTATATATAAAATCATAATGTGATATCTTCTTTCAAAAAATGAACATCCATATAGAAAATAAAGTTAGGAGAGAGGAGACAAAGCAACCCCAAACTAGGGATGAATCATCATGCCTAGTCATCCTTCTCTCTTCCTCACTCAACCACCAAACCCATACGTAGTACATGATCAATTCCGAATTCTTTCTCTTGGGAAATGGTGTAGGAGAGATAGACAAGCTTATTTGAGTACATTGAAAAAGTCATAGGTTCTCATTCATGACCTATCTTGAAGGGAATTGGTCTCCTTGCATGATTTAATGATCTTCAATGCTTAAAGAGGTCTTAATCATCTTCATTAAATATTTTTTAATATATAATTAAATATCATTGAGACTCTCTATCTTTTTAGTGAGTGACTTCAACTATCTTCCTTGTATCTTGGAGTTTGACCCACCTATGCACCTATATCCTTGCATGTTTCTCCCTCACAACTTTCTCAAATAGATCCAAGATTATGTATAAGGGAGAGGTTTTCATGTTATACTTGATGAAGAAGTTTCCTCCATTAAAATAGGCCCTTAAGGATTTATTAATTATTCAAATAACCCCTCTATTCTTGTATGATATCTCTCCACCTTAATAGGGTTGTTTGAATGAATGCTTCTTCATATTTGATTTGACTTTTTCCACAATTCGCTACAAGGTGGTATATAAGGAGAGAAAATGTATTTTTGAGGGTTTTTAGACTCCTTCCACCATTTAATACTATTTTAACACAATATATTGATCTCTCATTTTCCTCTAAATGGAAAAAAACACATGTGATTGACTTGGCAAGGTTGTTGAGGATTTCAATGCATTGATTGAGCTTGTGGATAGGTAATAGGAATCTTCTTCATTAAACTTGGTGTATAATGTATAGGTTTTATGTTTTATTTTTTGATATGTTAATTAAATATCCTGATCCTTCTTAGATATATAGTACATTTGATGATGAACAATCACATCTTTCTATACTGATCCTTCTTGGATATGTTCATCTTCTCTATTTTGACAAGCTTGTCAAATACACAATGAGAACCTAAAACTTGATTATATTTCATTATTTAAATATATGAAGAGTATACATAATATTTTAACATCATAAACATGGTGTCACATACCTTCAAAAAAAAATTGGCTCCAAATTCCACATACAACTTTTAAAAATGGTCTTTTGTGCTTTTTAAGCCTCAAAAAATCCTAATTTAGATTTATCATTATAGTTTTCACATGACATTCCAAATTATATATATATATATATATATATATATATATATATATATATATATATATATATATATATATATATATATATATATATATATATATATATATATATCAATGGTTAAATATTTCAAAAGTTTTAAAATCTCTAAAATTCTTCACCAAACTTTCAAACAAAAATCATAAAAAAGTGTCTATTTATTGTCTGCAGGGTTGCCTAGAGATGTTTTTCAATGATCTAAGAATATTTTTCATTGTTTTTCAATGTATAATCATATATTAATACCTTTAAATTAATTATAAACCCTATAATGTCATTATATTCATTTGGAAATATCTGAAACACTCATTTCTCACTCTATGAATAAATTAGTCAACAACCCTGATTTCCTTCATGATACAGACCTGTATTTTGCCATTTATTCTCTCATAAAGCATAATAATAATAATAATAATTTAAACATTAAATTACATAAAAACATACCTCTATTTTAAATTTCAATTGATTTTACTTAGTAAAACCTAAAATATGCACTTTTGTGCTTTTTAGGTTGCATTTTCTCACTTTTGTATGCCTGTAGGTCTGAGTTTTGGCATTTTATTGAATTTTATGAGTCATAAATACCTAATTATTTTTTAATTATAAATTTTAATATCACCTATAATTATTAAAACCATTATATACTTTCAACCAGTCACTTAAAAC
This sequence comes from Torreya grandis, assembly GCA_037957365.1. NCBI lineage: Eukaryota > Viridiplantae > Streptophyta > Pinopsida > Cupressales > Taxaceae > Torreya > Torreya grandis. The sequence continues at coordinate 5,058,323 of JARHVA010000554.1, forward strand.
TCTTAAAAATGCCTTTTTTAATTGTCTCCTTTACATACTTGAAACTCGACAACCTATACCTTTACCTTTCTCCATTATTTGCATTGAAATTTTGATTTATAAAGGTGTATTGAGGTTATTTACTCCCCATAACATCTCAAAAAACTTTTAATTTTTAACAAAGAACTCAAAAATGCAATCATATTTCTTGAAACCAAGTTATTAGAGTTTTAGAAGGGTTTTAGAGCACCTTTCCTTTTTAACAATGGTTCATAAAGTTAAGCCCCTATAACCTAAAAGTAATACATGAAATATTTAGGTAATATGGGCCCATATATTACCTTAGTATCATTCAAACCAAGTCTTCTTCTTCTTCATGAACCAAACATTTAAAAATTACCCTTACTAGATTGCAACTAGCTTGTTAGAGGAATATAAGAAACTTATACCAAAATTTGGACCTATGAGCTATTCTTGAGAATGGTTTTGGATTAATTAAGGATATAGGATATTGTTTATAACTTATTGAATCTTTAATTCATGAATTAATTATTATAAAATAACTACACTTAAGCAACTAAACATGCCAAGATACCTTTTCTACATTTTTTCCATGCCCTTGACCAATGGTGGCAAAATTTGTCAACAATTGTCTTAGGGTCAATTTACAAGGGGATAATCCTAAAAAAATAATTCCTTCCATGATAAGTAAAAATATCTAATATCATAAGGACATGATTTTATACAATATGATTCAATAATAATTTAATGAAGATGTCCCTTATAAGTGTTATCACCTAATTTAAGAAAAGATGACATGGACAGCCTAATCATCTTAAGACTTAAGACCTAATACCTCCACATCTTGGGCAACCTACATATATGCTCTTTAAATTCAAGATTAAATTTAGTTCCCCATGAAATTTTGAAGAGTCTCATATATGATACATCATCTTCAAAAGGGTTGGTGATCTAATCCAACAATAAAATAACTATCACAACTTAATTAAGCTCCCATAATCTCTAGACATCAATACTCAATACAAAACAACATATTCACAACAATCCTTAGCATAAAACATGTTGAAATCCTAAGGTTAATATGATAAATCAAACACACTATTTCACAAGAGTGATCATGATTTTTAAAACAACAAAAAGGAACATATAATCCTTTCACATAACTAATGAAGAAGTCTCAAAAACATCGACCTCACATTACTCAAAGAAGCTCCATCTCTCGAGAGTGTCTTCATCGATGACAAATTTTGAGTCAAATGTATCCAATATCATTTAATATAGGTAAAATTTATGTCACCACCTAACCATTAATTATAGTCACCTCCTAATCATCCATGTGTACTACAAAGTTCTAAAATAAGATTAATTATAAATGCACCAGAAAGGACACCCTAATTTCAATGACTAGAACTTGTGCTAAGGAAAAGTTCTGTAAGGGTTACTAGTTAGTGCTCATTATCACTTCCTAAGCTAATTAATATGAGCACATTCATATGTATAATCAATAATGGTTGTAGTTCATCTATTACCAAAATAAGTGTTCGTTCTACTGAGAATGCAACCAATCTTTGCCACTTATCCTTACAACTATGGTTTACAAAGTTAATCTCATAGATAAAATTTCACAAACTAACTATTCCATTTAGATGTATATACTACCAATGGTTAATATGAAATACCAATATATGTGGAAATAGGTTCACTATAATACTTAAGTTTGACTCGTAATAACAAGAGTTTGCTCTACTCAATTACTCATTGATAGCCTCATAGAATAAACTAACCCAATATCTAAAAGGGTCATGTTGAGGGTATTTTTATTTGTATTATGGTTTTAAACATATTCAAAACCACTCAATATTTGGTATTACATATCATTCATATTTAAAAGTTGTGATGCATTATGAGAAATGTGCATAAAGTTTGAATTTTTGGATCTTAAACATGTTCAAAACCACTCAAGCTTCAATATTACATATCATTAAAATTTAAAAGTTATAATGCAGCATGAGAAATGTGCATAATGTTCAAATGTTTTGATCTTAAAAATATTTAAATCCACTCAAGCTTCCTTATTACATATCATTCAAATTTTAAAGTTGTAATGTATGAAGAGAAAGGTGCACAAAGTTTGAATCTTTGGATCTTAAACATGTTTAAAACCACTCAAGCTTCAAAAGTCTTTAATGACATAAATGGATCTTAAACATGTTCAAAACCACTCAATCTTCTATATTACATATCATTTAAATTTTAAAGTTGTGATACGTCATGAGAAATGTGCATAAAGTTTGAATCTTTAGATCTTAAATATGTTCAAAACCACTTTAGCTTCGGTATTATATATCATTCAAATTTTAAAGTTGTGATGCATTGTGATAAATGTGCATAAAGTTCAAATCTTTGGATCTTAAACACATTAAAACATACTTAATTTTTAGTATTATATATCATTCAAATTTCAAAGTTACAATACATCATGATAAATGTGCATAAAGTTTGAATCATTGAATCTAAACACGTTGAAAATTGCTTAAGTTTTAGTATTACATATCATTCAAATTTCAAAGTTGTAATGCATCATGATAAATGTGCATAAAGTTTGAATCTTTAGATATTAAACACATTCAAAATTGATTAATATTTAGTATTATATATCATTCAAACTTCAAAGTTACGATGCATCATGACAAATATGCATAAAATTTGAATCTTTGGATCTTAAACATGTTCAAAGCCACTCAAGCTTAGGTATTACATATCATTTAGATTTTAAAGTTGCAATGCATCATGAGAAATTCACATAAAGTTTGAATCTTTGGATATTAAAGATGTTCAAATCCGCTCAAGCTTCGGTATTACATGTCTTTCAAATTTTAAAATTACAATGCATCATGTGAAACATGGATAAAGTTTTAGTCATTAGATCTTAATTACATTCAAAACCAATTAAGCTTTAGTATTACATATAATTCAAATTCCAAAGTTTCAACTCATCATGAGAAACATGCATATAGTTTGAATCCTTAGATCTTCAACATGTTCAAAACCGCTCATGCTTCGATATTACATATCAATCAAAATTCAAAGTTACGATGCATCATGACAAACATGCATAAATTTCAATTTTTTTGATCTTAAACATGTTCAAATTTTCTTAAATTTTAATATTACATATCATTCAAACTTTAAATTTATGATGCATCATGACAAATGTGCATAAAATTTGAATATTTGGATCTTAAACACATTTAAAACCACTCAAGATTTGGTATTACATATCATTCAGATTTAAAATTTATGATGCATCATGAGAAATGTCTGTAAAGTTTTAACCTTTGGTCTCAAACACATTCAAAACCACTCAAGCTTTAGTATTACATATCATTCAAATTTCAAAGTTTTGATGCATCATGAGAAATGTGCATAAAGTTCAAATCTTTGGATCTTAAACACATTCAAATCTGCTCAAGCTTCAATATTACATGTCATTCAAATTTAAAAGTTGCAATGTATCATGAGAAATGTGTACAAAGTTTGAATCTTTGGATCTTAAACACATTTAAAACCACTCAAGCTTCAAAAGTCTTTAATGACATAGAATGGTACTAAATTTCTCTTGGGAAAAGTCTTTTAAAATTGGCTCAATTTAATTTCAACCATATATGATAAAAAAATTATTTAATTAGTGTATACACCTAAAATCAGACACCTTGTGTCAATTTTAATTATCATCACTTTATTCACTAATCATGCTAATAAAACTATAATCCTACCTACCATCACATTCTAATCTTGTCATTAACTAACATCCCTAGCCAATCTACTATTAATCATTATTCCTCGTATCACATTATTCAATTCCATTCATGACCTTACCCCATCCCACCAATAATAAAGTTCATATTAATTACATTGATTACCCATGTTAATTAGTTGAAATACAATCCATGTACATTTTATATTTTTAATAAATTAAATAAATCCATTTTCCATCTCAAATCTATGGTGTCATCACATCACATCCCAAAAATCCACATCATCAATATTCTTAAATCCCAAGGAATATCATCTCAATCCCCAAGTCAATCTCAACCAAATCCCCATGCAATCTTATTTCATTCTAAGGTAAATAGGAAAAACTCTTATCAAGGCCAGTCCTCATCTTCCACACTCAACCCCCAAAATTTATTGTCCATCCTCTCTCATTCAATGAGATATAAGACTCAACATCCACCATTGATTTTAAATCTATATCAATAGTTTCTTTTCATTCATAAATCCTATAAATTAGAGCTTGCCCCTCCATTCTCAAAAAATCTTAAAGGCATAATGAAATTATGTCAATTTGAAGCACATATCCTCTCATCATCTTATCATGTATCAATTAAATCAACTAATCCAATAAGGGGACATGTTTTTTTATTAAGGTTAAAGGCATGGATGTTTTTAACTAGGGACACCATTCCCTAAAATAAGAATAGATACAAAAGAGAACAAAAGGACTAACTATGTCCCCAAGAAAAATAAGATAAAACAGGCATAGGAATAGCTAAAAAACTACCATAAACATCCCAAAAATAGTTTAAGCAAAAAAAAGACAAAAATAATCTTGAAAGGAACTAAAATCCTTATACATGTCCAAGCTTCCTCTGACATCCTCTCAGTAGCTTTTCATGCACTTTAGGTTTGAGTCAATCTAAAGAAGAAAATTTTCCTTGTCTATGTCTTTAGAACATTCAGTGCATTGAGTATGCTTACCCTTACCCTTTGAAGAGCTCCTCATATCAAAAAAATATCCCATGTAAGATATTAAACTCTCCACATTATGAATTCCTTCATGTATGGTATCCATACTATAATTAACCAAATAGCTGATGTTATTTTTAAGTTTGTCATTTTCACCTTCTAGGGCACCAACCTTATCTCTAATCCTTTGAATTTGAATGATGCAATCATTATTAGAATTTTTTTGTGTTAATATATCATTGTCATGTTGGAGAATTTTCACTTTTCCTTTGAGATTAGATGTTCCCTCATAAACCACCTCATTATCAATTTCTGCAAATCCAATTCTTCTTAAATTTTGTCTATATTTTACTTACCTTTTATAGAGTTAACCATGGCATTGAAATTTTCATTAAGATCATGGGATTGGGTTCCCAGTTCTTCCAATCATTTATCCTTAGATAAATCCCTCACTTCCCTCTTTCCCTTGTCATCTTTATTAGTTTAAGTCTTATTTTTCTCCCTTTCAGACACGTTTTGGGTAGTATCCTCATTATCTTGAGCCACATATTTAATTATGATATATTGCTGAGTTGAACATCCAATTTTAATTATGTTTGCTACCTTGTGACCAGTTACTGAAGGGTCTTTAATAACACTTCTTATTCAGTTCTTAATGCCTATCCCTTGTGATTTGGGTATGTTCCTAATAGTACTCTATTCTTTATCTTTAGTAGGATTACTACTCAGATAATTAATCCAAATCTTCTATAGTTTCCTAACTTCCTCTTTACTTTTGTGGGATTCATGAAGTTTAGGGGTGATTTGATTTATACCTTTGAAATATTTGTGAATGAGAAAACTTACTCCATGTCTTAGAACCATATACTTACCCTTTTTAATCTTTTCAATGGAAGTTTCCATAAAAATAATAATGTATAAAAGTAAACTCAAGGGAATAACATGTCTAAAGTAATTGAGAAAAATAAACAAAGACCAATGCAAAACATTAAACCCATATTCCAGAGTGATATACTGCCTGAGATGGAAATCCACATCTCCATAAAGTCTCGATAGAGATTCATGATCAAAACCATTATACAGTACCTTCAAAGTTTTTCCCTCCAAAAGAAAATGGTTTTTCTCTTTCTTGTAATATTTACAAGTTTTGTATACTTTGGTCACCTCCATTTCCAGACCAATGATGTGAGCAATCAATTATTCATAGATGTCAAGCAAGACTTGTTATCTATATAGATATCACCCTAATAGGGGTCAATTTTTATCAAGACTGACCCATACCTCAACTAACATGGGAATGGTCCAAGGCTGTGGGATGCCTATATCTACACTAGACCTCTAGGGTGTTTTATGAGGCTATCTCCTTAGATTTTATAATATGGGCCTTTAATTATAAAACCTAAAAGCTATTTGGGGTGAAAAGGGAGAAGAGAATTGCATAAATTAAAGACTATTCTAACCTATGGTGATGTACCATGAAGATTGTTCATCCACTCATATTTGAACCTCCAAAACACTAGTGAGACAAAAACAAATGATGAGATCTATGACTCAAAATGCTTGTCATGCATCAATATTACATGTAGAGGTTTGTCAAGTGAGAAAATCCTAAGGGAGGGGATGGAGAGGCCTAATTTAGGGCACTAATCCAATCAATATGTCCACTATTGGCTTCAATCAAAATATATTGAACACTACATATGACCTGCATAACCAAATAATCTACCAGCTAGGTGAGATCAAGACATGGTAATGGAGAAATCTCTACCACTTATACAAATCAAACTGACATGAACACACTATGCTAATATCATGAAATCTAAAAACATTCATCTTATTTATCTCAAGAGGTTACAAGGTTCAATCTTGGCAGAGTCTAGTCATGCCTAAGGGAGGGATGCAAAATAATAGCTCAAATTCCATACTTATAAAAGGCAAGAAGTGAGAGAGATGGAGTTTTTGTGCTTAAAAAGATAATCCAAGCTCAAATCCCTTTGAAAACTTGTTCTGATTACCTCTACAAATCAAGATCATTCAAACCCTTTTGATTGAGCTAGGTCACTCCAATCCATTGTACCACTCCATTATTCTCTTAGTGGTGTTCCATGATGGCTAAAATGGTGGGATCAAGTTGTTTCCAACTAGGTCTTGGTATCATTATAGTTATAACACTCAGATCCATCATTTAAAATCATGTCTTGTTGCCAACTACTCCTAACTAGTTGTCATGGCATGCACAATAGAGAGAAAGGTCCCTTTCATGCAGTTGGTCCTAGAGATGAACTATTAGGGCCCACTTATTTTTCCTCATGACACCCTTTGAAAAGCTAGATCCTTCCATCTAGAAATGGTGAACATAATCAGAGAAAGATTCTACTGTGGTGTAAACTTATGAATCAGAGGTCCATATTAGCCACATGGGCAGTCCCTTTATGTTCTCCATGATTTACTACATGGATTATGGAATTTTAATTATGTTTGGTTAAGATTCAAAGGTGGTAATATGTACCTATAAAACCCTATTGTCCACAATTAAAAATAGCCTCTTAAGCTCTATCGAGAATCTTGGGCTCGCCTTTGCTCTAATTGGCCATCAAAATCTAACTCAACTCATTAACACATTGGCTCATCTCACTCCATCAATTTTAATTGGTATGAATGCTCGTGAGGTGTTGAAATTCTACTAGTTGAATGCATAATTGACACTTATCATGCATACATTCACTTTTGAGATTTTCTAACCTTTTGACCTCTGCTTGCCATTAGATCTGAATGTATGATCAAATGCAGACCTCTAGATCAACTAGGACCCATTATTTGAAAACTATTGGCTATTTCATGATCTTAAAAATTATGTCCTCACTCCCATCAAATGACATTCACATGACCATCATTGACATTCACGTAATCTTTAAATTTAAGCTCAATAAGATTGGTCTAGTTTTATCTTAAGTTTGATGTCCCACCGACTATCATTCGATGTCCCATAGAACATTATTGACATCCCACATGCCATAAAATTTAAGCAAATATGTATTTGTGCCTGATCTCTATTTTGACATTCATGCAAACATCCCATTTTTTAGGTCCATTTTTGAAGTCTTATAACTTGAAGAGCAAAATTCATGGAGTGACCAAAATTTTAGGAGATGTTCTTGAGGTCAAAAGGAATAAACCCATTTGATCCAATGGTCTCAACAAATTTTTAAATGAAGATATTAAATTTTCAAGTTGGTTGGTCCATATTTTCTCTTATGTGATGTCCTGGCGATGGTTGAGCTCATTTGGCTAAGTATGGAAAACTTAGCAAAATGTGATCGAGAGGCCAACTTTAGATCCCCATAACTTTTGATGCACTTAGGTGGAGGACCTAATAATTGGTGCATATGATCTTGGGACTAATGTGAATAAATCCATATGATCATTTCTTCCTATCTTGTCCACACATGGTAACTATGACATCATCAAAGTGCTCACCTAGAATTTTTGTCACTAGGCCCAAGTATCTCAATGAACACAATGAAGAACCAAATGGATAACATGCACTTCTAATCCATTACAAGCATTCTTGGCATCCTATTAGGGCTATGAAAATCTATTCTTATCCTTAAAAAATGGCAATTTACACTTTAAGTGAACTAAAAGTGTTTCTAAAGATTTGTAAGATGCATGATCCCTTAGGTCCTCCCACTTCATCTAGAATTTTGTTCATTAGCTCATCCATTGACAACCTAGTCAATATAGACATAAGATTTGGTATGTGGGCCAAAATTGACAATAGTTTTGGTAGCTTATAGGGGTTACATGCCTACCTATGCAAAAGAATCCAGACTATACTGCCAATTCTTGCTCTAACATCTTGAAACAAAACAAAGAGCAAAAGGAGAAAAACAAAATAGAAGGGGAACCTAAACTACAAACACAAGGACAACTAACCCATAGAAAAACAATGAAAAGGGGAATAGAATTATACTTGTGCTACTCACTTATTGAAACAAGATAAACCTAGAATAACTAACCTAAAGTAACAAGCTTTCTTCCAAGGTCAAATGGGAAACTATTTAATGCAACATGGATCTTTAAAACATGATTGCTTCCATTTGATAGAATATTCTTGTAGATAGGAGTACTTGTATATCCATGTATTCTAGATGATGTAACTAGGATCCCAACCTCCATTCTCAAGTGTACGGATTGAATATAAGGATATAAGACTCAATCATCTTCTTCCCAAACTCTTTTTTATTACATCAAGAATGTTATCTTTGTCTCATTTGTAGGTTGGATTGGAAATTCAAATGTCATAATTAGATTGATGTCTTCATTAAATTCCATTTGAGGTAATGGATTGTTAGAGTCTTCATCTTCTTGATAAGTGTTTAAAATAGGTTACAATACATCATGTATTTTTTCATGATAAACAAATACAACAATACTTATCATATAACATTCCTCAATCTCCATATGAGGTAGAGATGAATTATCAAGCTTTGAAAAAAAGCTCTCTAGGTCATCTCAAAAGGCTTCTTCATCATGATCAACTGAAAGGAAATGAAAATCATCAGTGCTCTTACCATTGAAACATGTTGATCACATATTCCTAATTTTTGGAGGGAGCGATATGAAGGTTTTTGATGATCTAAACTTGCTTCTTCCTTATCTTCTATAGGGAATGACATCTCATCTTCTTCACATAGAATGCCTTGAAGCTCATATTTCATAAGTGTCTCCTCTTCATGATGGATGGTAACTATTGTGTGGTCAATAATCTCATGGAAAAACCTTTCAAATTGAATAATTAAAGTGTCTTCCTTTTGAATTTCATCAATTAATCTTATTTGATATTCTATTACAGTAACCACCTCCATGACTTTACTTTCTTGAATAGATTATGAAATTAGATCTATACCTTCATTGACACTAATTGTGTCTATGATGATGTCCTCCTTTTGATAATGTAATACTCTCTATCTCCATCTACTTCAGCTACAAAGGCTTCTTATCTAGGATTGGGATAGTAGATCTCTGAAAGTACTCAACTAGATGAGAAAGGTCTAGAGATGTTAACATAGATATCTAATTTTCTCCTTGAGGTTACTCCTCTTGGATCACCTTCACCTCTTATTTTTTTTGCACTATTTATTGAATGGATTTCCATGAGGGAAAGGATTTAGGCTTTTGAGGAGAAATGAGTAGAGGATAAATGATCTTTAGATTGATCTCAAACTCAACATCTCAAATCATGCGTGGATGTTCTTCTTTCTCCATAGACTATTGTACTTGATTCTAAGTCAAGAAACTTTGATTTTTTAATTTTTGTATCCATGGTGTGAAAGAAGGAATTGGCTACTGTGTTGACTTTGTAGCTGCCATTAAATACTAGAGATGAAAATTTACAAGCTCAATTTGCTTAGCTAGATTGGCCTCAAAACCATGAACTAGAACATTGGGGACCTATTTATAAAAACTTGAAGCTGTAGGCTCATGTATGATCTTTTTAAACTAAAAATTAGTCTCCTCATAATAGGCTTCTTCAACCTCCTGAGAACTCTCTTGGATAGACTTCTAGGTAGGAAAGCTAGGTAAGGCTTGGATTGGCTCTTAAGGGCTATGATAAACATTGGCTTGCTGGTCATAAAGGGAAAAGAGAAGTTATATGAGAACATATTGTTTATTAGGAGGACCCTGGGGTTTCTCATAAACAACTATCCTCTCTTTAATATTTACTATTAGACCTCTAATGTCTAGAATATCAAAACTAAACTTTGAATGTCCTTGCCTTATGAAAGTTGAACATACCTCTTTAGCCTATTGTAGATTTGATCTCATGCTCTAGATTTCATAATTGGAGATCTCCATTCCATAGATTTTCTTAGTGTTTATTCTTATCATTTCTTTCTCATCGCTGATCAGAGTTTTCTTGAGGTTTGAGATAGATTGTTTAGGGACTTAGATGGGCTAATCAGGAGGACAACAAGACTCTTGAGGGTTGTTATAGGACTAGTATGAGCTTTTATACTACTGATGAGGTTTTGAATATTCATTATATGGCTGGTATGGATCATTATAGGATTGATATGGGTCATGAGGGTCATACTGAAATTACTGGTAAGGAGAAGAATAATAGAACTCTTCTCTATAAACTACCATAGCCTATAGAAAATCATGAAGATAACTAAAATATGAAAAAAATGTACCTTTGACCTTGAGATAGGGGTCAAAGTAGTACTAGAAACTAGATTTGAAGTTGAATATGTTGCAAACCTATACTCCACTAGCTGAATTTGGGGTCCCACCAGGTGTGCCAAAATTGTTAGCTATCCAGATAGCACCCTAATAGGGGTTAGATGTGTTCAAGACTGACCCATACCTGGACTAACATGGAAATGGTCTAAGGCTATGGGATGCCTATATCTACACCAAACTTCTAGGAATTTTTATGAGGCTAGCTCCTTAGATTTTATAATTTGGGCCTTTACTTATAAAACCTAAAAATTGGTTATGGTGAAAAGAGAGAAAAGAATTGCATAAAGTAAATCTCATTTTAACCTGTGGTAATGCACCATGAATATTTTTCATCCACTCATTTGAATATCCAAAACACTAGTGATACAAAAACAAATGATGGGATTTATGACTCCAAATGTTTGTCATGCATCAATATTTCATGTAGAGGTTCATCAAATGAGAAAAACCTAAGGGAAGGGATGGAAAGGCCTAATTTAAGTCACTAATCTAGTCAATATCTCCACTATTTAATTCAATAAAATGATATTGAACATTACACATGACCTGCATAACTAGATAATCTACCAACTAGGTGAGATCAGGATATGGTCAGGGAGAAAGCTCTACCACTTATACCAATCAAATTGACATAAATACACTATGCTAATATCATGAAATCTGAAAATAGTCATGTTATTTATATCAAGAGGTTACAAGGCTCAATCTTGGTAGAGTCTAGTCATGCCCAAGGGAGGGATGCAAAATAATAGCTCAAAGGCCATACTTATAAAAGGTAGGAAGTAAGAGAGAGGTAGTTTTGGTGCTCAAAAGGAGAATCAAATGAGCTCAAATCCCTTTGAAAAGTTGTTACAACTACCTTCACAAATCAAGCTCATTCAAAACCTTTTGATTGATCTAGGTCACTCTAGTACACTCCAATCTATTTTACCACTCCTTTATTCTCTCAGTAGTACTCCATGGTGGTTGCAATGGTGGGATCAAGTTATTTCCAACTAGGTCATATTATCAGTATAGTTACAACACTTGGATCCATCATTTAGAATAATGTCTTATTTCCAACTACTCCTAATTGGTTATCATGGTGTACATAATAGAGAGAAAAGTCCCTTTCATGTAGTTGGTGTTGGAGATGAAGTGTTGGGGTCCACTTGTTTGCCCTCATGTCACCCTTTGAAAATCAAGCTCCTTCCATCTAGAAATAACAAACACAGTAAGAGAAAGATTCCACTATGATGCAAACTTATGAATTAGGGGTCCATATTTAGCCATATGGGTGGTCCCTTTATGTTCTCCATGATTTACTACATGGATTATGGCTTTTTAATGGTGTTTAATCAAGCTTCAAAGGTGGCAAGATGTCCCTACAAAACCCTATTATCCATGGTAAAAAATAGCCTCTCAAGCTCCATCAAGAATATTGGCCTCACCTTTGCTCCAATTGGTCATAAAAATCCAAATGGCTCATTGACACATTGAATCATCTCATTCCATCAATTTAATCGGTATAAATACCCATGAGATGTTGATCCTCTACTAGTGGAATGCATCACTAACACTTATCATGCACACATTCATTGACCCTTTGACCTCTGCTCCCCATTAGATCTAAATATATGATCAAACATAGATTGGTAGATCAACTAGCACCCATTATTTGAAAACCAAAGAATATTTCATGATCTTAAAAATGACATCCTCACACTTGTCAAATGACATTTGCATGACCGTCATTGACGTTCATGTGACTATGAAATTTAAGCTCAATAGGATTGGTCTTATTTTGTCTTAAAGTTGATTTCTCACCAACCATCATTCAATGCCCCAGAGAATGTGATTTAAGTCCCATAGGCCATCAAATTTAAGCACATATGGATTTGTGCCCAAGCTCTATTTTGACATTCACATGAACATCCTATGTTGTAGGTCCATTTTTGAAGGCTTATAACTTGAAGAACAAAAGTCATTGAGTGACCAAACTTTCAAGAGATGTTCTTGAGGTCAAAAGGAACAAACCCATTTGATTCAATAGTCCCAATAGCTTTCTGAATAAATATATTAGATGTTTAAGCTGATTGGTCTATATCTACTCTTACATGATGATGAAGCTAGGATATGCCCGTTAAATGTATAATAAATGACCTCATCTTACTCTCTCTTTCTATTGAGTTTGATTACATTTTGTGACTTTTATTTTGATCTGATATGAGTTAGGATGTAATTATCCATCTTTTGTTGATTGTGATTATAACGTTTAAAAAGCTCTATAATTCTTAACAAGTGTTTTGGAAAATTCAAATTATGTAATAAAATAGGTCATCATCAGGCTGAAGAACAAATATGAAGTGGATTGCATGATTTTGAAAGCATTGGAATCAATACATCTTAGTTTCAGAACCCCTCCACGCTATTTCAAGTAGTCACATTTTTGGACTTAGTTTTAGAACTCTATATTTATCTCTGGAATTATCTGAATCAGCTTTAGTACTCCTACAGATAAGCTCCAAAACTTTCGCAGTTAAACATGGAACTGATAAAAATCTATTCCAAATGGCTAGCGATCTGTCAAATCAATGATCCCATTAAATTAGGAGAAAAATTTTGATTTCCATACTTGTAGATCTAAGACATTTATCACACAGCTAGACAGCCAGCCACATCTTATTCAACATCTATTCTGAGCATGATTTAGTTCCATCGTATCCATGAAATAGTTACAATAATAAATGCACCATAAGTAAGAAGAATACATACATATATATATATATATATATATATATATATATATATATATATATAGACTTGAGATTTTAGGAAAAGGGTGTTAAAAACTAATTAAAGAATATAGGGATAAGGATAAAATAGTACATCTTTGTAATACAAAACATTTTATCAATGAAATAGCCATTTCTATTTTAAAAGAGAATTAAGTTGTTCAGTCATATTTCTAGGTAGAGCAAGGGCCCACTCCTCCAAGAACTAGGATCTTCATTTTTGGTCGATATTTATATTTTATTCTCAAAAGCAAATAGGTAGCTCTGTTAAATTTATAAATGCTTCTAACTCAAAGTTAAAATTTGTTGTAGATTAGCCCCCCATGGGTGTTCTAGATTAAATTCTCATTTCTTTGCAATCATTTTCCAAGCATTCTACAAAAGTGTGTTTATTTCCATCAATCTATTTCATTCTGCAAATGTGTGTTTATTTCCAGCAATCTATTTCATTCTACAAACATGTGTTTATTTCCAACAATCTATTTCATTTTGCAAATGTGTGTTTATTTCTAGTAATTTATTTCATTCTATAAATGTGTGTTTACTTCTAGCAAATTCATTCCAATAAGGTTTTAACCAATAAGTCCTTAAGACATTAAAAATCCCCGGCAATAGTTGAAGCAGAAAGAAGAGATTGGGTAAAAAGACTACCTGAAGTTGTCTGGGCTTATAATACAACTTGGAAAACCACAATAGGGTTTTCACCATATGAGTTAGTCTATGGGAAAAATCCCTTCTTGCCTATTGATTTTGAACTATAGACATTAAGGACAATAGCTAAGGTGGGAATTAAATTAGATGTAGCTCAAAAGTAGCGAATCCTTCAATACAATGAATTGCATGAATTAAGAATGCAAGCACTTCAACAAATAGAGGTAATCCAAGATCAAAGGAAGCAATGGCATGATTCACATATCAAGGAAAGATAATTCAAAGTAGGAGACTGGGCATTGCTATTTGATTCTAAGTACCAACAATTCAAAGGCAAATTAAGAACTAGATGGTTGGGACCTTATCAGATCAAGCAGATATTTGACAATGGTTCTATCTAGTTACTTCCCATTGATGGTAGCAGAAGAATACTCTTCTTCAATGGACACATGCTAAAAATTTATAGGAAGCCTCCTACTAAGGATGAATTCTTGAAGCAGATTGAAACAAACAAAGAATTTGATCATTTTGGAAGAACCCTCCTACTAAGGATGAATTCTTGAAGCAGATTGAAACAAACAAAGAATTTGATCATATGGAAGAACCCAATTCTTCCAAAATGATCAAATAATCAGATGAAAAGATCCAGAATAAAGGGAAGAGGATGAAAACTAGTAAATGGCATTCTCTTATTTTTCTTCTTAAAAAAAAAACAATTTCTCAAAGATCATTTGAAAACCAGCGATGGTGGTTGATCTTCTCAAATAAATGGCTAATTCAAATAATTTTTTTTTTGAATTCTAACTATTTTCTAACCATTTTTTTAGGAATGATGAGTCATCATGATAGAGGGATTACATCATCAAGGATGGTAATTATGTTTTTAACTTGTTAAAGGTTAGATTGAAAGTTTGCATGTGTGATTAGACTTGATTTAAAAGATTAGTATGATGAATCATTTATTGTACATCATGATTAAATGTATAAAATCATGATATAGATATTGATGATGGAATTAGTTGGCAAGAATCATTCTTATTATTGAATAAACAAATAAAAATCTAGCTACAAAAAAACTTCAAAAGAGATACAGTGAATTAACTCTGTCAGTTTTACAGCTGAGTATAGTAGTTCCGTAGTTGAATTCACTAGTTTCGTAGCTAAGTACAGTAATTCTATAATCAAATTCGCTAGATCAACAACTAAATCCGCTAGTTTCATAACCAAAGTAATCAGATCTACCAATAAGAAAATCAATCTTAAGCTAACCTATGTAAGATTAAAGAAGAAAGAATCATGGGAATTAAAAAGAAGATATAACCAGAAGATGATACCCAGCTCCTTGCAGATGAACAAGTAGAAACTATCTTTCAATAGGCAAGATGGCTAGAGTTTTTGAGGAAATTTCCCAAATATAATGATGAATTGGTAAGAGAATTTTTTATCAATTTAGAACAAACAAGGAAAAAGATTATGAAGGTTTTCATTCCTTTTTTTGTAAATATAATAAGTGAGATGTCTAGAATACCAATAGTGCATGTCCCAAACCCGGTCAAGGGGACATTAAAAGACCTGATTGAACCCTGTTGAAAGAGGGGGAAGCTGAACCTTAGTATATTTACAACACAAATAAAATCATCAAAGGAGTCAAAAGGGATAGCTTGCCCAAATCATTTGATAGAGTAGCATTTTGGATAGTTAAGTATTTAACCTGTGATGGACAATTTGGGACAATAGGAAATAAAGTCCTAAAAATCCTTATACACCTTAGATATGGAGCCAGAAAATTAGAATATATAGTAAACCTTCCAGGGTTTCTATTTGACTCCATCCATACAATGGCCCAGAGGTATTCTTGGGGTGTAGGAACCATCAGACATCATGGGTTAGTGCATTTAGTATGCCAGTACCATTTCCTTTCAAAGAAAAATGGGGAAGAAATGTGGGACAAATTTCTTGGCAAATTTGGGAAAAACCTTGGTATTTCTAAAAGAATAATAGTAACTCCTCCTGTCCCTTCATTTCATTTTAAAATTGATACCATTGTTGAGGAAAAGAAAAGACTAGGGGAAGAGGAAGTACCAAAAAGAAGAAAATCTAGAAGAAAAGTTAAAATTGCAGACCCTACTATGCCTTCTCAAGAAATTTCTTCTTCTGTAGAAGCTACAGAAGAACTAATATATGTCTCTGATAGTGATGGTTCACCTAGGCCTAAGCAAAAGGTGAACATTAGAAGAATTTCTAAGAGGAGACCTATGTCTGCACATTTTGAGGCTCCTCAAGGAAGAAGATGTCATAAAAGGTCTAAAGAAATTCTAGAGGAGATGACAGAATAAGAAAGGCAGGAAATTGAAGCTACTGATATTTTGGGTAGCATGGCCATGACTCCTCCTAGACCAAGCCAAATAGAAAAGGAAAAAGAAGATGAAAGATTTGAGGAGCAAGTTTTCCAAGAAATGGGTGAGACAGTAGCACCATCACATGTAGAAGATGAACAGGCATCTTGGAGAAGGAAAGGGAAATCCCCTATGGTGGAAGAAGAATGCTTAACTTCCCAAAAAAATTTAGAAAATGAACAAAACTAGTAGATTAAACAGGCTCTATTTTTGTCTAGAGTAGAGCTCATTATCAAGGAAAAGGATGAGGAATTGAATTTCCTCAAACACAAATTAGAATAGAAAGAAATGCTCCTTGAAGAATTAACAAACCAGTTCACAGCCAAGACTGAAGAATTAGCAGAGATTAAAAAACAACTGATGGAGAATGAGGAAAAATGTAAAATACAAACCTCTATGTCAATAGTCTCTACATAGACTGAATTGACTTATCTGCCACTCAAGCATTTATGGGATGATACATGCAGATAACTCAGTGTAATCAAGGCATCAATTACAGACTTGAAAAGCAAACTAGAGGAAGAAAAGAAAGCAAGGAAGGAATGGGAAGAAAATTTTTACAAAGAGGAAAATGATAAGTATAAATATCTTGTGAAAATACAAATAGTTTGCATGATGAGTGAGAAACTGCTTGCATGCAGAATACCTTCTCTTGCATATAGCCTATTTTTAGAGGAACAATTCATTCATTGGCAGTTGGCAAGAATAGCATGTGGCATTCCACATGAAATAAAATATGAAGCTAATTTCTTGGCCACCTACTCCTTAGCCAATATAAAATAGAAAAATCTTCTCTGTGAATTTTACCTCTGCAATTTCATGCTAAAAAGAAATTCAGGTTTTATGATCAATTTGTATGTAGGGGAAATCCAGCTTGATGCATTTGTCTTTGTTATTCAAAATTAGATTACATGAAAAGAAAGGGAGTTAGAGCATTTGTTAAAGGCTAGTTCATTCAGTCTCTATATGATAATTCATTATGGTAACCCACTCGCCTTTGCTACACATTTCCAATCCCATGCATTTAATGACAAGTTCATGGAACCTTATCTTTTCAATTTATAGAAAAGCATGGATGTCTTCACCTCTTATGAAAAGGCAAATTTTGATAATATCTATGATGCATGTTTAAAAAGATGGGAATTTCTTCTAGTGGCATTGAAAAGAAGGGAAGTAATATCCCCTTCAAATTTGATCTGGAGTCTAGAAGGGCAAAAGCTTTATGCACAATAATTCCTCAGATCAATGAAACTCCCCTGTGCATATGGATAGGCATGCAAACAAGGCCACCTCTAATTCTCACCCCCATATCTCCTTGGAAAAATAGATAACTTTAGAATCTCACTCAATTTGTGGAATGAAAAGAAAAGTAGAAGCAGGAGCAGGGTATAGTACCTCTGAATCAAAGCATTGGGATATTTAGTTCTAGCCATTTGATCTGAGCAATCAAATAGAATGCAGAATATACAATCCCAAATTTTAAGAGTAATGCTTGTAAAGGGACTTACAAACAAGTAAGTATGAGGGAAATGATGAGGCTAGGATATGATCGTTAAATGTATAATAAATAACCTCATCTTACTCTCTCTTTCTATTAAGTTTGATTGTATTTTGTGACTTTTATTTTGATCTGAAATGAGTTAGGATGTAATTATCCATCTTTTTAGAAAATTCAAGTTTTGTAATAAAATAGGTCATCATCAGGCTGAAGAACAAATATGAAGCAGATTACATGTTTTTGAAAGCATTAGAATCAATATAGCTTAGTTCCAGAACCCCTCCATGCTATTTCAAGTAGTCACATTTTCAGACTTAGTTTTGGAACTCTATATTTAGCTTTGGAATTATTTGAATCAACTCTGGTACTCCTATAGATAAGCTCTAGAACTTTCACAGTTAAACATGGAACTGATAAAGATCTATTCCAAATGGCCAGCGATCTGTCAAATCAATGATCCCATTAAATTAGAAGCAAAATTCCAATTTTGCATACTTGCAAATCTAAGACATTTATCACACAGCTGGATAGCTAGCCACATCTTATTCAACATCTATTCTGGGCACGATTCAGTTCCATCATATCCATGAAATAGTTATAGCAATCAATGCACCACAAGTAAGAAGAATATATATATAGACCTGGGATTTTAGGAAAAGGACGTAAAAAAATAATTGAAGAATATAGGGATAAGGATATAATAGTACATCTTTGTAATATATAACATTTTATCAATGAAATATCCATTTTTGTTTTGAAAGAGAATTAAGTTGTTCAGTTTTGAAATAGCCATGCACTTCTAAGCCATTCCAATCATTGTTGGCATCCCATGAGGGCTATGAAAATCTGGTCATGTTCTTAGAAAATGGTAATTTACACTTTAAGTAAACTAAAAGTGTTTCTAAATATTTATAAGCTGCATGATCCCTTAGGTCCTCCCACTTCATCCAAAACTTTTCTCATCTACTCATCCATTGACAACCTGGTCAATATGGACATAAGATTTGGTATGTGGGCTAAAATGGCTAATAAGACATCATTGATGTTCAACATTTTGTTGTCCTAAGAGTTAGTAAATAAAGTTGAGACATGTTTGTCATGACCTTTTATTCTTTACATAAATTTTGTCATCCCTCTGTTTGGAGGATGTCCCAAACTTCCTCATTATTTTTAACCTCTTGTGACATCTTGGGTTTGGTTTTGTTAGGGAGCCCAATGAATAACATATTGGTCTGGTTGTAGCTCTTCAAACTGAACAAGGGTTTTTTGGATTCCCCAAATGTGAAATGATAATTCCCATTAAGTGCCTCATGCCAGCCCATTCAAAGTCGTTATTGATTTTCTTCCAATCTTGAAAAGACTTTAATATGTATTGTCTTTTCCCTAAAGAATCTAGAAACTTCTCTCTAGGAACTTTAAAAAAAACAAAGGGAGTAACATTAATTAAGTTCATAGAAATAAAAATAAACTTAAAAATAAAGTTCCAACAAACTTTATTTTTACAACCCCACATTTTCAACCATTTTGAACATTATAAATAGTAACTTCCTCATTTATCCTCTGGCATATATCCTAAGGTAAACTTCTCTCACAATATAGATAATAAAACCATTAGAACTAACTCCCTTATTGGCAAACCAATCAAAAACCTTGTTGCTTTCATGATAAATGTGTTGAATGGACACCTCTTCTAGAGATTCTAAAATGGATTTAGACTCATCCACCACCTGTTTAATGCTCTAACTCACTATAATTTTCTTGGAAAGATAATTTATTATATTCAGTGAGTCTCCCTCAATGATGAGATGGTGAAGACCTAATTGTTTAGCCAATTATAAACCCCTAAAGGTAGTAAGTGCTTCTACCCAATAGTTAGTTTTGATCCCCATAATAAACAACATAAGTAACAATAAACCTTTCGTAGTGGTATCTCATAATACCTCCTCCTCATGAGGGTCATGGATTCCCCTTGGAGGCCCCATCAATATTTAGATTTAGCAACCCAATAGGAGGAGGTTTCTATTTAGTCCTATTTTTTATTGCATCTTTGGGATTAATATTTTTTATAGATAAATACTAGCTTTTCTTTGGAGCCAAACTGGTTCTAGAACATAATAGGAGATCCAGTCTCCTAAAAAAGAAATGTTGGAATTCAGCCAAGAATTTTCAACCTTGAAAACTTCAACAAATTTGAGAAAAAAATGACTTAAAAATTTACAATCACTCTTATTTTTTAAACCTTAAACATAACCAAAAACCAACTTACAACAAAAAACTTTTCAAACTCAACCAATGAATCATCTTTTTTCTATCAATGTTCTTATGCCCCTACTGGAAAGCAAATATTCCATTGTCCATTGGGTGCTACCAAGGATGGAATTTTGAGCATCTAGTTTTAGTCTTTATGCTTCTATTTTCTTACCTTTTTTCCCTTTTCTGCCATAGTTTGAAGTCCAGATAGAGCTAGAAGACTGAGCTATAGTCAAAACAACCTTACTTTCCAACTCTTCTTCTTCTTCCCAGTTCACCTCTTCTTCTTCTAAATCTTCCTTCTATTGGAAATTTTCCAAAATTGGAGAAATGTTGTTTGTATTTGATAACCTAATATTCCCTACTTCTTTTTCTTTAACCAGATGAGGAGAGGATTACATTGGCTTCAACTAGATCAAAATTGCTTCTGCTGCCTGAACTACATCTTTTTGAGGACTTACCTGAATTTCTTAGCATTTTTTTGAAGATGGAGGATCAATCGAGATAATTTTATCTAAAAAAAATTATTTGAGATTTAAAATATTTGAGCCAAATCATTGTCTAGACAACCCACCTTCTTTACCCATTTCTATAAATTAATCACCTGAGATCTTTAAAAACCTTTCTCAGGACAAGAAACCATCTTATGATTAATTTTATTACATTTAAAGCATCTAAATGGTAGACCTTCAAAATTGACATATTGAGTCTACAAACCATGGGATGAATAAATATGAATGGAGTGATAAAAAGGCTTAGAAAGATCCATCCAAACACACACCCTGAAAAAACTCCAAAAAGCCTCCAAGGAATAATCTATTTTCACAAAAACTCCCATCTTACTCACTAGCTGCTTGAGAAGGCCAATATTTCTCAAGGCTAAGGGAATATTATAAAATTTGATCCACATTGGGGTTTGAGAGATAACCATGGTAGTTGGATCAAAAAATAAGCCTAAGGGCATTTAAAAAAACCCTGTTTGCCTAAAAACCAAGGCCTATTTGACCACACAAAATCCTTATCATCTTCAAAAAATAATTGAAGCAAAAAAACCCATTGGAAATCAAACTAAGGGAGGGAGCTTATATAGATGTCTAGGTTCCAATTAACCATTGTAACAACATATCCTAAGAGGGGAATTTACCTATACAACAACCAATCAAAGATTTTTTTCCTTTTTATAGACTAATTTCTAAAATCTCTGCATCTAAAATTTCCATAACTGAAGGAGAATTAGAGACAAATAAGGGGACATCACCTAAAAAGGTTGTTTCTAGAGTTTTATTCTGAGGTAAATCTCCTATTGGATTACCC
Organism: Torreya grandis; assembly: GCA_037957365.1. Lineage (NCBI taxonomy): Eukaryota > Viridiplantae > Streptophyta > Pinopsida > Cupressales > Taxaceae > Torreya > Torreya grandis. Next base: position 5,080,201 of record JARHVA010000554.1, read on the forward strand.
TAAAAATCTTTTATCGACTCTAGAACCTCTATAGAAAGCCTTTCTAATTGAAGTTGGCTTCTAGGAATTAGTTTAGGATCAAAATCAGGGTTATCTTTAAGAAGCATCTCTTTAAAAAAGGCTTTGTAGGTATGAAAAGGGTTCAAACCATTAATACATGAGGAAAAACCACAGCCTTGGAAGAACCAATTGCCTTCTTTGAAATTTCCAAACCCTCATTAATTGGGAAGGAGCCATCACTATTTTCCTCCAACCCTAACCCAACTTTTTGAAGATCAAAATCTAGGGAAATTATTTTAGAAAATTTATAACCCTTATCACAGTTGACTCCATTATTTTTTGTATCTTCCCCTCCCTAGTCTATGAATATCACAAGGCCCACTCTCCTCCCTTCTTGCCATATCATCTAAACTTCCAACCTTCTCTGCATCCTCTAATATACTCTGTCCACTCCATCCCACCAGTCTTGCTCACTTGAGCCCATGTAAATAAGCTATTCCATCACATTTTCACCTTCCAACTACTTTCCTTTAGTTGTCACCTCATTATAACTTTACACCTTTTGCTTTGATGTTCTAAAACTAATTGTCACTAACCTATCATCTCTCACCGTTACTAAAACTTTTGCCCTACCATTTCTTATTGTTATCATCGTTGACGCTTCAATCACTCTTAAAATTTATCACACCAATATTATTACTATACAAACATCTCTCAAAATCTCTAGGATTAATCTTACCAATGCACAACGAATCAATTTGCCAGTTTAAAGTTGGTTGGTTTTCAAACATTTGAAAACTTTTACCTTTTCCACTAGTCATAGATTTAAAAATTTCCACAATAGATAAAAAAATCTTATTAGCTAATGCCTTACTTATGTGCTTTCTATTTTTGAATTTTTTTCATTTCTTTCACCGCAAATTCCCCAAATAATATGACGAAAAGTGAGCTTCCAAATTTTATTTAAGAGATAATTTTGAAAAGGGCACTCCCAATACTTTCATAAGTTAAACATAGAGCCATTGAATATCAAAAAGACATTAAATTTGTTAAGGAAGAAGCTTTATACCTCATAGGCAAACAAATAATGAACTATCAAATAGAAAACTATTTCATTATCATTTTAAAACAAAGGGGACCTATTGATCAATATGAATCCTCTTTTCCTTAAGTTATCCATACAAAACACTTTATTTTGAACAACCACTCACATAAAAAAGTTAACTTTGGGTATGAGTAACTTGTCCCATAATCTATCCTAGGTGACATCATTTATTGAAATATTAGCCACTAAACTATAACCAAATTTAACTTGATATTATCCATCAATATATTCTTTTCATACTAACTGATCCTTATTGATGGTTTTTAGAAAATGATGTGTTCTCATAAAATTATTTAGATTAGTCAAAATAGTAATATCTTCTTGATCTAAATTATCAATACTCAACCTTTTCCAACTTCTTGTACCTTCTATAATCTGCCAATAATCTTGAACCTTACTAACCTATTTATTTTGAATGTGGGATTGAATGATCAACCATGGTTTTAACATGGTTTTAAAGTGATTAGATTTTGGTCTAAAATCCATGATTCTTTCCATAAATTAACATGAATAACATTTCCCAATTGCCATTTATAACTTGAGGATATAACATTTTTGTTAGTATTTAAAAAAATTTAGAAGTGAGATCCATGAAAAAATTATTCATCTTTAAAAATACAAATAATATTTTTGTCATCCAGTATTTGAATCTTAAAATATTAGCCCAAGTATTTTTGATTTTAAGAAATCTCTAAATAAATTTAGGGAGAAGAGATTTATTCATCCAATTTAATCTTCAAATACCTTAACCTCCTTTGCTTTTGGCCATGTAAGCTTTATCCCAAGCCACCAAATGCATTCTATTTCTCTCTTCTACACCTATCCATAAAAAAATTCTTTGAATTTTATTAATCTTGTCTTCTATGATCTTAGGAAAATTAAATAGAGAAAGAAGATAGACCAAAAGACTCTAAAAAATACTTTTGATAAGCAAAAGTTTGCCCACCTGAGAGAGAAGATTCCCTTTCTAACCAACCAATTTTATTTAAAATATTTCCACTAGAATATTCCAAGTTGTAAGAGGGAGATTATTGCTAAAAATGAGGCATGCCCAGATAAGAGGAAGGAGATCATTTGATTTTCCAGCCCAAGATCTTAGCTATTCTACTTTGCCTTCCCAAAGGTGTATTGAAAAAGGAAATGAACTTTTTTCAAAATTTACTTTTTGATTAGAATCTTGTTCATACATAAGCAAAATTTTATTTAAAATTTTAGCTTCCTTAATATATGCCTCTTACAGAAGGATGGTATCATCAACAAATTATTGATGGGACACCAGGTCCACATTCCTAACCAGCTTAAAATATTTTAACTCTCTAATTGTCACAACATCTAAAATAAATTTGCTCAAATATTTAGCCATAATGATGAAAAGTAAAGGGGATAATGGATCCCCTTGTCTCACTCCTTTACCACTTTTGAACAAACCTTGTGCCACTCCATTCATAAGAACTAAAAACATGCAAGTAGAAATGTAAGAAATAATTTTCCTGAACTTGTCTTGGAAACTAAATTATCTCATGACTCTATCTAAAAATATTTGGTCTAACTTGTCATATGCATTATCCATGCCTAATTTTATCACCATTCCATCACTTTGGATTTTATCCATTTACTGAATGGCTTAGTGAAAAATAATGATTCCATCTTGGATTTGTCTTCTAAGGACAAAACCACCTTACTGAGCCTCAATAATACCTTCCACAATTGGTTTTAATCTTAAAGATAAAAGCGTAGTAATGATATTATATATGGAATTGCACAAACTAATAGGGAAAAAGTCAAAAAAATAACATCTCATTCCTTATTAAGAATCAAAACAAGAAAGGTGTGATTAAATTATTTTAACATCTAAGTAAATTCAATAAATTCATTAATTACATCCACCACATCATCTCCAATGATATCCCAAAACTTATAAAAGAAGGATACTATAAATTCATCTAGACCAAGATATTTTTTAGGGTTCATTTTGGAAATAAAAAATTTAATATCTTCAATATATGTAGATATAATAAGAGTTGAATTATCTTCCTAGGTTACCAACTCTAGAATAAAATGTAGAAATATTTGTTCAAATCTGATGTTTTTTTGAAATCTTTAGTAAACAATTTTTTGAAAAAAATTATACTCTAGTAATTAATGATATATTTATCATAAATGAGTTTTCCCTCTCTATCTGTTATTTCCTTAATTGAATTATGAACTCTATGTTTCAATGTGGAAATATGAAAAATGGGTGTTTCGGTCCCCCTTGAGCCAAATATTTCTTTATTTTTTTTATCTCTATAGACTCTCCTCTATCATAAAAATCATTTGATACTCACAAAGTAAATATTTTTATTTATTTTGAGAACCTATATCGTACCCATTACTTTCTATTTCAAACTCAAGCACAAATTTTTTAGTTTTTAGAGCTTTTTTTCTGAATAAGAATATTTCCAAAGCCCTGTTTATGCCATTATCTAATTTTGATCTTGACATTCTTCATTTTTTATCTAATGGGTACATGTTCATACCATTTACAATCGGAGACCACCATTCCATAATTCTATCACGTATCTATAGATGGGTGAACCACATATGCTCTATTTTAAATGGATATTTATCCTCTTTATCAAAATTTTCTACTATTTTCAATTCCAAGGGATTATGATTTGACCTTACATGATGTAGAGACGTTAAAATGAAATCCTTGTGAACTAAACAATTCATATAAATGAAAATTCTATCAAACCTACATTGAATTAAATTTTATCCCAATCTCCTATTAATCCAAGTGCATTCAGAACCTTTTAATTCCACTTCAAACAAACCAATATATGCAATGGGAGAATAAAATCCCTCCATGATATCTAAAAAAACTTATTTTCCTCCTTTTTTGTCCCCTAGATAAAGGGGAAATTTGAAATCTCCAACCAAAATCTAATAAAAATCCTTCTAAGTGTTTCTAAAGATCTTAAATCATACCATACTTTTCTATGAGGAGAAATAGAGTTAGGGGCATAAATGTTTTAAAAAATCCATTGCCTACCATCTAATAGATCCATGAAAGGGACCACCAGGTGTTTAGGTAATTTGAAAAAAAGCTCCCCAATAAGTTTATTATTATCCCAGAATATAATAAGACCCCCTAAAGATCTTGCCAAACTAGAACAAGCAAATCCAACATCCTTCCAATAAACATTTTTATGGTTCTCAAAGAAAACTTCATCAACTTTAGATTCTTGAATGGAAAAAATAATAGGTTTGTGACTTTCTAAAATATCTAAACACTTTTTGTTTAGAAGAACTATGCATTCCTCTAATATTCTAAGAAAATATCAGCATAATTAATTAAAAGGAGAAGAATTACCTCCCTTGAAAGGAAGCATAGATTGAAGTTCATATGTAATTTTCACATCTATGATATTTTTAAAAATCTCTCTTTTTTAAGACTTCCCAATTTTAGGAGGTGTATGAATAGTTGGTCCTTTGTTACCTCTCTTGGTAGTGAGAGAGGATGAGGACTTGGTTTTGATGCTATGTTTGGGAGTTGATGGGATTTCTTGGGAATCGACCTCCCCCACTTTGGAATCCTTTGGGGATGAAGCTACTAGGTGATTTATCTCTTCTACATTTTTATTTTCCTATGAAAACTTCTTGCTTGAGTCTTTGACATTCTAGATCAGAAGGGGTTGAAAAATTTACTAGCCCTCTTGTAGCTATGTTAGGATATCAAACTAATTTAAATATTTTTACAAACCTTGTATTAAAAATTCCTCCAACCTATCTTCTATCTTTGATACTATTATATCTGACTCCTAAGCATCGATCACCTGGTCAACAAAAAAGCTATGAAAATGACTTGTTTCTTTTGTGTTGACTACCTCTAAATGATTTTCATTTTTTATTCTTTTGAAAGTGTCTCTTTATCTTTATTTTTATCCTATTCTAAAATAACTTCCATATTTTGATGTGTTTTTGCTTATTCAAATGACACTCCTTTTTTATTCTAAGAAGGTTTGAGTTGAGATAATTTGTGTTGAAGAACTATGGAACAAACCTTGGCATATGACACAACTTATGACATTTTTCAAAAATTAGAACTAACTTTTCCAACTCAATTTTTTGGTTACAGACACCAAAAGAAGAGTGTAAAACATCAAAGAAGGAAGCTCTTGATTTACAAATGTGTTCATACATAAACGAGCATGCACAAATCTAGATATGGATTGTATTGCTAGATCAAAGGCTATCAATTCTCTAAAAGTCTTAGCTATGTTGATGAAGATATCCTCCTCCCAAAGTTTGACTAGGAGACCAAGGATATGAACATAAATGGGAATTAAATTGATGTTTTCTATTTCTAGATCAAAAACTAGATGTCATTTCTTTAGAAACAGTCCTAATATTCTAAATAACTAAGGACCTCCTACTAAGATACAAGCACAATCATTGGGCTTATTAATTATAATCATAAAAAACTCATTCACCATTTCCATAATTTTTAAATGACCTTTGGGTTTTCATTTTTCCATGGCCCATGATGTAAATAGATCACTGTTGGGTCTGACCCCCATAAATTTTCCCATCAATGCTTATTCCATTTTAGATGAGGCTTGGTTAATGAATGAAGTAAAGACTTTGATATGAATATTCTTACCATAATTAATGGTCTCAAGCTATTATATATGTTTTATTTCCTCCTTGTCCTATAACCCTTTGATTTTAGAGATCTAAGATGTCTTACTTGTATCCACTTTGGGCCCCTCTTTGACAGATATGTTAGGACCTCCTTCCAAAATGCCTTATTTTTATAGCCTATCATTGTACTTATTATCAACACTAACTCCACATGCCCTGGACCCATCCTTGTCCCCATTTCCCTTTTCCCATTCTAAAGCAAAATTTGAAATTTTATCCTGCTTGTTCGATGTTCCTGTTTGCCATTCCCCATCATCTTCTCGATCAATTTTTTTTGCATGTTTCTTGTGTGTTTTTTCAAGGTCTATTGATCACCCACATACATCACATCAATAATTAAATAGATGAAACTAAATAATAGCATTCATCTTGGTAGGTGAAGATAGTGTTTCCTAGTTTCTCTTTCACACTCTTATCTGAGGTGCATTTGCCTAGTTAGTGTAGGAATTTTAAGTTATTTTGGGTTTATATTTACTTTGATAAATTTATGCATCAATAAATTTAGCACTCCTAGTGGGACACACAATATATAAATATTTTGTCTATTTTAATTAGTTTGAGCCTATATTCATCAAAATTTATCTAAAATAACAATTTGTAGGTGTCTAGTGGGATTGCCCTACAAAATAACAATTTTGCCCACAAAATTAGCAAGATTACCCTATGTTTTAGTGAGTTCACCCATGTTTATTTTTTTCTAGGGATCATCAGTGGGTTTTACCTATAGTTTGGTGGGAATGCCTTGTGTTTTATTAGGTTGGCCCCTATGTTTTCTACCTAGGGATCATTAGTGGGTTTGCCCTATAGTTCAGTGAGATTGCCCTATGTTTTAGTAGGTTTTCCCTTCTTTTTTCTTGCCATTAGTAGGTTTTCCCTACATTATGGCAAGATTACCTTATGTTTTATCAAGTTCATCCCTATTTATTTTTTTCCAAGGGGTCATCAATGGGTTTGTCTTGAAGTTTCACAAGAACAACTTGAAGTTAGGCATGATTTATCTATAGTTTGGTAGGATTATCATGTGTTTTAGCAGTTTAGGCCCTATATATTTTATACCTAGGGTTTATTAGTGGGTTTTCCCTAAATTTTGGTGTTATTTACCTATAGTTTTGTAGGATTTCCCTATGTTTTAGTGGGTTTGCCCTTGGCTATTTTCTACCTAAGGGTCATTAACATGTTTTCCATTTAGTTTGGTGGGATTTCCCTAGTGTTTAGTGGGATTTACCTATGTTTTAGTGGAATCAAACTATTTTTTTGTTTATATGTAGGTCATTAGTATATTTTCCATATTATTTGGTAGCTTTCCTTATTGTTTAGTGGTTTTTCCGTATGTGCTAACAATTTGCATTCTAACACATTTTTTAGGTTTTTTGCTTGCCAAATACAACTAGATAAAACTAATGACTCATTTATTATAAGTTTTTACTTGTCCAAGACATCAAACTAGACAAAAAAATAATACCACACTTAAATTTGGTTCTTAAAATCAATTTTATTTTGATTTTTGTTTCATTTTATGTGTGTACTAGTTGAGTTCATGTATTCTCTCCTCTTTCACCAAAAGGAGGTATTGATGATCTATAATGACTCAATTAATTTTTTTTATACCCATCCTAAAATTTATGTGTATTCTCTCCTCTTGCATTGAAAGGTGGTCCTTATGATAAAAAAATGTCTAATTATTTTATTTTTCTATTCGATAAGGTTATAGGATTATGATTTCATCACCAATATTTGGACCAACCCCATGTTTTGATAGGGTATATACATTAGGAAGAAGTTACCACTACTATCAAAGCAATCTTTTGTATTACTGATACAATGAAGTGATGGGGTTTCATCTTCCAATACCTAGGCCCTAAGTAACACTCTCTAGGCTAGATTTTTTAGTAACACTCCATTAAAATTGATGCATAGAGTGTATAAATATTGGGATTTACCCCTTTCAAGTGTGCCTGTTAGTCTCCCTCTTATATGAACTTAGACCTCACCATAATTAAAATTATATAGATGGTGCCCCCAGTAAACATGATTATCACATCTTAAAAAATCTTTGTTGTACATCAAATATAAGTATAGGGAATATAATATTTATCAAGATCACCCATCACATACCTTTTAGGGTATTATCAATCGGTTACTAGTCAGTTAAAAACTTATCTAAATAATCTAAGTTGTCTTATGTGTGTTGATTGATTCCTTTGTGTGAAACTAGTTTGAAACCAAATCCAAATCCAAATCATACATACTAAAACTGAAGTCTAGTTCAAACAAGTCAAATCTAAACCATTTTAAACCTAAATTAAATAATCAATTAATCTACCTCCAACATTGCATCCAAATATAAATCAGTCCAAACTTAATCCTAAAACTAATCTTAATCCAAACATCAACCTAATCCATTAAAATCACATCTAGACCTAAGCCACCCAAAACCAATACCTATAGAACTTAAATTAAACAATACATACTTGAAAATGAGGACAATGTCCTTTTATGACTCATAGAAATAGGTGTCTGACTTACTGTAGATTACAATCCCATAAATCTAAGCTCAATCCTAATTAAAAAATCATACCCTTTCACATCAAAATCAATGTACCTCTAGTGACCATGCTAGCCAATCTCAACTAAATATACATCCATTAGATAATACCCCAATCATGATGTCCCCTATGTCAAAGTCAAACCATTATTGACCAAACATGACATCTTATTCAATGTATGATTGACTTAGTATTCACCATTATAATAACTCTTAAGCCACATCAATAAGATAACCAAACATCCAACATCAATCTGACCCCATAACCACAAAAAATCTAATAATACAACTAATCCTACCATCACCTATACAAATACCATCATTTTATGAAAAACTAAGTACATCCATATCTAAGAATAATTTGATATGGATATGACACAATAATTTTCTAAACCATGATCCAACTCCCCCACTTCAAATTCAAGGTCAAGACAGCTAACCCATCTTCGATGAGCCTATATTTGATGAAACTATCTTCAATAAACCCATCTTTATTGAATCACCCATATTCAATCAATTTTATACCATAGATTGTCTACCCATATTTTAATAACCCCTCTTTAATTAGCCCATCATTGTTTAACCCATCCTCGACCAACCACCCATATTTGATACACCCATCCTTGAAGAACCCTCATTTTAAAAACCACTAATATTTAATGAGCCCATCCTTAGTCAACTCATCTTCAACTAACTATTTGTCATTGATGCATCCATCCTTGATGGGCCCTCATTTTACAAACCTACCATATTTGATGAGCCCATAGATGACCATTCCTTCTTTGATCCATTTCCCAATATCCCATCATATATAGAAACCTTCATCACCCAACACCAAATATATCTTAAGGCAATGGTACTTGTAGATAATTATAAAATATAAAATGTCATCCATACAGTTAAAATTTTATGATCTCTTATTTAAAACAATAAAAAAAATTCAATAACCTATTAATTCAATAAAAATTATTTTATCAAATATGACCTCCTCACAAAAGATGAAATCAACAACAAGAATCCAACATGGTTAGATGGAGACAACTCCAATACTCATATCCAAAGCAAAAAGTATCCTATAGTAAGCATAATCCTTAAATTCATGAAATATAAAGGCAAATTCCTCAGCCTCCATGAGCAAGGAATCATCAAACCAATCCATATGCATGTAAACAAAAGATCCCATGGCATCGATTACAGACTACCCATAGATCAATCCAAACATGTCACTAATACTTCAATGATTTCATAAGAAGCTTCATCTATAATAGATATGGACTTATCTCATAGTTATTAAGAGAATCATGCTACCACCATCAATCAATTCATCTACATTTCCATCCCTTTCCCTAATCTTTCCATTTAATATCCCCCACTTGTCAATTAGGATTGACAAAATCATCTATCATCATTTTATTTCATCACAATCAAGTAATTTAATAATTCATCATTGGCATCTAGGAAAAGTAGTATAAAACATCATTGGCATATTATGGGAATCAACAAACATTCTTTGATCAAAAGAAATCCTAAAATCCTATGAATTAAAAACCAGAATCGCCATCCCACAGTGAAAACCTCTTTGAGTTACCATTACGCAATCATAATCTGAATGTGAATTCAAAGACTCACAAAAATCCAAAATCAATGTCCCTTAGTGAAAACCTCCTTGAGGAACTATTGGGAAATCAAAATCCAATTCTTATAAATCAAAAGGGGTCTGTTAATGAAAACCTATATAAGGCACCAATGGATGAATAAATCAATAATCCTCCTTTTTTGACATAGTTACATGATTGATCCACATCGCATATAATAATAACTATATAAGTAGAAGTAAATCTCTAAAACATCCAATTTTAGGTTACTCTCAGTCTCATAGAATGTGATATTATTGTTCACAATCCCTCTTTTCATCACCATCACACCATCCATCCAAATCCTCCACTCAATCAATAAACATCCTCCATCTAATATGCCTTTTGATTAACCCTCTTTGACAACACCCTATATTATAGGGGAGATGATGACATCTATATCAATTTGGAATAAACCAACTTAGAAATCAATGAATTTATTTAAAACATCTTTGAAGCGATTACTTGAAGGATTTGACTGTCGTAATAAAATAAATAAATAATCAAAAATCAAAAGAGAAATAGAAATAATCCATCTAATGCTGAAAACCATTCTTATGATGCCTTGAGAAAACACCATGATGAAAACTTGTTTTTGTCATCGTGTAAATAATTGATTGTCAATAAGTACCCTACACTTGGGGGAAAGTCCAAATCTAGTTCATAAAATATACTCAATCAATTTCCCTCCTACCCATCCCTATGCATCCAAAACCATCCTACCATACTTATCATCCTTCTAGCCTCCATCCTTATCTTAAACTATCACAAATAATATTTATCCAAAACCAAACCCATCCTTATCTATATAATCTTAATCATCAATCCTTCTTTATTCATTCAACCTTCATTATCCCTACCATCCTCATATCTATATTTATCATTGTGACCATATTTCTTACCTTTGAACTTAATAAGGAAGTGGAAGAAGTCTTACTACCTATTTTAAAAACATCTTGGTATATCCCTTGAACAATACTTCAACAATTGGACATATCATTATTACGTAATGTGGTCCTTGAAATTCCATCACCATAACCATCATCATCCCTTAATTTCATTATTCATCCTTAATAACCCTCATCATCAACCAATGTCATCTAACATCATCCTTAATCCATTACATCTAGTATTACTCCCTTCCTCAGTGTTAGAATAGGTTTTCCATTTTCTAGTTACCCTTATACATATGTCCATAAAATCTTAAAAATCATAGAGAATCCAAACATCCATAAAAATTAAAAAATACTAAAATCCTAAAAGGATTAGAAAAATACAAAAATCTAATAAAATAATAAAACCCTTAAAATTATAAAATCCAAAAATAATACAAAATATTAAAATCCAAAAGCATAAAAAAATAAAAATTCAAAAATAATGTAGGACATGAATTTGCTTTCAAGTTTTTGTGTGTTTTTGTTTTTGATTTATTATCTAATTTATTTTAATTTTATTTTTGAGTCTTGACTCATTCCATATGTGCCAAAAATTCCATCATGGTTTTCCATTTCATGGTTCATCCTATCATGCACTTGTACTCAAGTTAGTTTACCAACATATGAAAACAATGTCATCATAATTTTTTTACATCACGATTCCTCCTATCACATGCCATAATAAACAATAAGGTTGATCAACCAATTATAATAATGTTAAATAATTGAATCATTGTACCTACCCATTATATACATCAATAAGCACTCCCCCATCTGTAACACCCATTCATCTCTCAACATCTTTTTCTTCTAGCTAACTACCCAACAACTAACTATCTATATCTAATAATCATATCGATGACCTAAGTGTGTAGACATATATTTTCCACATACCATATCTAATCTAATAAAATACCCTACACATCCTAAATCAATATATTTTTATCCAACCTAATTAAATCCAAATTAATCTATCATCATTTTATCTTGGGGCATCCTCGTGTGCACATTTTTGGCTTTTCATTATTTTAAAATCTGTTATACCATCATCACCATATATAAAATTATCTAATCAATTTCATCCATCAAAATTATCATTTAATCCTAAATACATAAAATCCATTACATCCTTGATCTATACTTGAAAATCAATCAATCAATCATCCATCCATCTAATCCATGCTCGTAGCTTTTGCTCCCTTGCATACATCCTTGCTTGGGTAACATCAATCCTAAAACTTATCATCAGGAATAAATCCAAATAAATTTCATATATTCCTCAATATATATCATTCACAAATATGCCTCCTTTCATATATCTTTTTTTGAGGCAAATTAAGCAATCAACTTATCATCTAGATACATTATTCCTAATCCGCTCCCTCACATTATATCATTTCTTGGGGGAATCATAAAAAATAAACATGTACAAGACTTAGCTAAAGTTAATTAATCACATCACATACATAAAATAATTTTTATCTTTCATAATTACACTCTCATGCATCCTCATATCATTCATCTTGTTATCCAATCATCACATCATGTTATAACATGACCCTTATTTCTTCATCACCCACCCCTTAATCTTTTCTTCTCATTTTGAGAGCCCATATGTATCCTTCATCCATATATGCCCTATTGAGGTGGAATAATATTTAAATAATTCATCATCATCACCATCTAACCTTCATCTTCGTACCTTATTTTTGGGTTCTTTAATATTTGAAAATTCATTACTCTACAAGTGTCTCACAACACCCTTTCAAAGATGGGGAAAATGTAGACACCTAAAATTAGACACCATGTGTTAAGTTTAAATATCATCACCTTATTGACTAATCATAGTAATAAAACCCTAATCCTAGCCACCATTACATTCTAATATTATCATTAACTAACATCCCTAGCCAATCTACTATTCATCACTATTCTCCTACCACATTAGTCAATTATATCCATTACTTTACCCCATCCACCAAGATTAAAATATGGATTAATTACACTCATTAAACATGTTAATTAGTTGATAGTATAATCCATGCACATTCCATATTTTCAATAAATCAAATAAATCTATTTTCCATCTCAAATCTATGATGTCATCACATCACATCCCCAAAATCCACATGATCAATCTTATTGAATCCCAAGGCATGTCATCCCAATCCCTAAGTCAATCTAAACTAAATCCCCATGTAATATCATCACATCCCAAGGCAAATAGGGTAAACTCTTATCAATCCCATTACTTATCTTACACACTCAACTCTAAACATTTATTGCCCATCCTTTTTCATTCAATGAGATGTATGACTCATCCTCCACCATTGATTTTTTTATATAGATCAATGGTTGTCATAGATCAATGGTTGTCATTCATTCACAAATCCTATAAATTGGAGCTTACCCCTCCATTCTCAACAAGTCTTCAAGGCATAATGAATTTTTGTCAATTTGAAGCACAAAGCCTCTCATCATCCTATCATGAATCTAGAAAATCAACCAATCTAACAAGGAGACATGTTTCTCATGTGTTTTTTCACAGTTTATTAAGCACCCATATCCATCACATCAAGGATAAAATTAAATAAATGAAAGATGATCATTAATCTTAGAAAGGTAGTGTTTCCTTGTTTCTCTTTCACGCTCTTATCTAAGGTGCATTTGTTTAGTTAGCATAGGAATTTCAAGTTATTTTTATTTTCTATTTTATTTAATAACTTTATGCATGCATATACTTCTTACATTTATATTTAACATCCAAATGAAATTTGGTCCAAAATTTAGATTTATAAAATTTAAATTTTAGGTATTTATTGTTCTTTAATTTTAAATGGGTTTCACAAAGTTGAGAAGGGATGGTAATGCACTAGAATCAAATTTTTAGGATGAATAGTTATTATTTTTTGATTCATTAATTTAGGTGGGTATGGAAATATTTTTCTCAAATCAAGAAGTATGATTTTAATAACCTATGCATGTTTAATATTCATTTATAACACTCAACACTTGAACCCGTATAGGGATATAGGGTTGTTAAGGATCAAGTAACCTAAATGAAATGTTTATTAGAAATAAATATATTTTTTTTTTTATTTCCACTATTAACATGTAAGTCACTTAAAGTCAAATAACAATGCACTTTTTTTAATTTAGAGAAATCTATAAAGTTCAAGTTAGAGTCTAATGGCCACTAAAGTTTAGATATGAACCTTAAACAACTTGTATAAAAAAGTTTTTTTATAATCAATAAGGGTACACACATAAAGTAACCAATAAGTTTGATAATAAATTTTAAAACTCAACTTAGGTTTGAAAAACACTATTCCCTCTAAGAATAATCTTCATCATCCCTAGTATTAGAACAATCTAGACCATTAGATTAAAGAAGCCATTGAAACCCTAATCATCCATTGAGTGAGTAAAAAAGTATATTTCACCTTTTAATCTCCATTAGTACTTTATTTTCAAGTTGAAGGGTGATTTTGAGAGGAGGCACAAGGATAATAATATGTATAATTCTAAGGTTTTGTTTGTCCCAAGTTTATATATGCATTGTAATCTTTCCTTGAATATAATTGTGTGTGTGTACATCCACATAAATATATAAGTTAATATATGTGTGTGTGTATAAAAATACCTATACATAAACACACACACACACACATAGGTTGGTAAAAATATATATTATATTTATTGTTATTATTAATAAATAAATCAGAGGCCACATTCCTTGGATGGCTAAAATTCAAAGGGTGGTCAAGTCACAACCCCCAGCTATAGCTCTATGTACCATGGTGGGGACAACATTTCCATCCTCGATGTAATTTTTTGAGAATGGAGAGGAATAGGAGATTGGTTTGGATTGACCCATCCTCATTCCTATAAAGGGATGGTATGAGCAGTTGGTTCATCAAACTGCCCTCCTATTTCAATATAATTATTTATTATTTTTATATTTTAATAAGCAACAAAACATAATTTGATTTTTGTTGGTGTGTGTGTGTGTGTGTGTTTTTATTAGTCTATTAAATTTTAAATTCCATTCTAATGACAAATACCTATACCTATGTATATATATGTACAAATACACATAGAGAGATATATCCATGGGAAAAAAATGAGAAACTTAATATGTAAACACATAATTCAAAGTTTTTGATAAAAAATTAAGTAAATAAGATAAAATGGTAACTTTATATATATTTATTTTTGATTCTGAGACCATTATTTTAAATAAGTAATGGATACGGAATCAAAACTTGTTCCTTATGATCTAAATTTAAGGAGCATGCAAGGAGGATGGATTGCATTTGAAAGGAGAAATCTGCATTTTTTTTTTAAGAATGAGAACAAAACTAATTTATTTGTCCATTTAAATATGTTCAACTATTCATCATCTTTCAAACAACAAATTAAATATAAAAATCTTAAATGTTTCTTAAAATCCCTCTTCAATCTCCTCCCCAAGCTCCTCTTCTCTAATAAGATCGTACTAAAAAAGATGAAAAAACCCTACAAATGGACCAAAAGTTATAAATTAAAAAAAATAAAAATAAAAAATAAAAAAACCTTGTTCAAAACTCCCACCTAAACTTATTAATGGAGAGGTGCTCCTTGCAAAAGTATTTTCTTGTCTTATAAGGCCCATACCATTCCTAATAATTCCTTGCAAGGCTATGTGGGTTTACTTGCATAAGTAAACCCACCCTATACTTTTATTACAAAGTCCAAAAGTATTATAATAAGCCCATGGGTTCTTAAAAAGTTATTAAATGATCTTATAAGTCTCCTTCTACACTCCAAAGAATTGCACGACCACTTACTCTAGGAAATAACCTACCAACTAGCACCTCGAGCCTACCTAGACTAGCTATGCACACATTAACCAATTATTTAAATTATGTAATTCCATATATTTTTTTAGCTTCATTGATTTAAAATTTATAGATTTATAATAAAATGTTTTAAGTGTGATTAACCATACAATGGACTTTCACACATAGAAGGGACTAAATCAAATAATTAAAGATAGTGAGGGTTAGTTAAACATATCAGATGTGGTGACTAAGTGAAAAAAACAAGGGGATAAATGTCTTTGTGAGAGGAATTTATGTCTACATGGTGCAACCCAAGCCAAATTAACAACTCTAGCACAACACAAATATAAGCACAAAAGAATTAATCATATATTTTTTATTATATTTTAAAATGCCATAAGGCTATTCATATTATCTAATAATGTTCTCTTGACTATATTCATTCCTTTTTTATTTATTTAAGTTCTCATAAAAATTAACATATGATGTCTATTCACACAAATCTATTATTTTTTTAAAAATTGATACTAAAGAAATACTAGGTCCCTGGCCCTATCAATAAAAAGGATAAAAAAGAACATATTTGGTTTGAATTAATAGTAAACCTTGTTAAGGCATATGACCATGCAAATATATAAAAAATGTTTATATAAAACCACTACTAATAATGAATAGTTTATCAACTAATTACAACTATTGACCAGCAAAACAAAATAGTTGAAACTAGGTACAACATCTTACTCCAGGATCACTAGTTCAATCATTTTGCCATTCCCATGCACCGAGCTACCCAAAATTGCCTTCTAGCCAAAACCAAACCCTTTTAATTCCAAAACTTCCTATTCATTCCCTACCCTCAGAAATATAATTTTAGTTATCTTCCTTCTTCCACCTCTCCAATAGGCTACTTCATCAAAGAGAAAATCAGGGGCTTCTAAACCCAACCTGAGGCCTCTTATAATTGTTGATGTTGTTTCCCCTTCAACCAAGGTGGATCTTTAAATTTACCACATGAAATGACTTTCCCAAGCTATTTTATTTCCTTCACCCTCTCTAACAAATGCCTTATAGCCCTCCATTCTTCAAGACCAAAAATGGGATTCAATAAATCTTCAATAACCAACATGCTAACCCCCTGACTCTCTGAAATATCCAATTGAACCGAGAAAGTGACCTCCACCTCCTTAGAAAATTCAATTAAAGATAGGAAATTATCCTCCAATTCTCTAAACATTGACAACAAAACAAACCCAAGAAAATCTCTTCTAAAAAATAGCATGGTTGGAAAAGGCCCAAGAGGCGGGCCATCCAATTTTGAAATTAACTCCATAAGATATTATAGCCAAACAAAAAACTTAACCATTGCTCAGATTTGATCCCTATCAGTCATTATCAGTCAAATATTTATCATAAAAAAAGAGGCTAGGTCTGAGTTCACTCTCACTCACCTATTGTTAGCCAAAATTTCCAAACCCAACACCCTTTTTATGGCCTCCACCACCTCAAGAATCAGAATCCAAAAAATGTTAAAAAACCTCATTATATAAATCAACCCACTAAAACCCATCTCCTTGCTCTTATCATGTCTAAAATTAAGTGTTCATCTTGCTAATTCTACATTCAGATGATTCATCTTACCCCAAAGCTAGACAATAAAGTTGACGATAAAAAAAAGCTAAAGAAACCACCTTGTAAAAATGATTATCACTATCCAATGTAAAATAATAAATGCCATTATTGAAGAATTTGGAAAATCCATCATGAAATGGAAAGTCCTAACCTTTTGCTCAAATCTCAAATGACCTGTGCCACCATAAAACCCCTATGCATGCTCCATCTTATGTCAACCACTCTACTCGATGGACTTGATTTCTCTATGGAAAAAGATGTCCTTTGTAATCTAAAATCAAGATTTTAGTATTTATGATAAAATCCAAAATCATTTTTGAAGATATTTAAAATACTTTTTGCAAAATATTTTAAAACCAAGCCACCAAACAAATATGTTAATTTGAGGAAATGATTAAATTAGAAGACCTACTCCATTGTAAGAGAAAAAAACAATTAGCCTTTAGAAAATAAAAGATGATGATTAAAAATCAATTTGCTGAAAATACATGCCATTTGCCCATCTACTACTGATATTATCCTTCCTTTATTATTCACTTTGATCAATTTCTATATTTTTTAAGAAATTTGCTACTTGATTACTTTCACAAAAATAGGGAGAGCAATTCCAACCCTCAAAAATTTCTAGCTTAGCCAATATAACATCTAAAATATTTGACATCTTTCAGGATTTAGCCTTCAACTTACTCAAGGCTTAGATCACCACTTGTGAGTCCCCTTCAATTTCAAGGAAAGAGATTCTACATTCTAAAGCCAGATTAACCCCTACAACAAGGGCTTGGGTTGCTGCTTCATTATTCATTCCATCAGAAAGCTTAAGGGATGAAGCTCTTATCAAAGAGATGATACAGTCTTTAATTACACAACTTGCCCTTGAGGCTCCTATGTTGCCTCTACAAGATCCATCAAAATTCAGTTTGAACCACCTAGGCTTAGGTGGATTCCATACTACCTCTTTTATTTCTTTCTTATTTTTCTTATCTACCATTAACCCCTTAACAGGAGGAAGTTTAATGTATTTCCAATTAGCACATGTTTTCATATCCCATTGTGAAAGCATACCTTTTTTCTAAGTAAGTGGGCAGACACTACTTCAAATATGGACATTTCAATATCTTTTAAAACCACAAATTTTGAGTGCTCTTTATTTTCAAAAATATGAGTGTTCCTTTCCTTCCAAATAGTCTAGATAGAATAGCTAGAATACATCTCCATAAACTCTAAATAGAATTCTTTACATAGCCTATTGGCCAAGAGGCAAAGACTTATAAAATCATCTTAGGCCAAGCCCATAATCAATTGAGCCTATTACACAGCCAATCCCAACACTAGTGGGCAAAGGAACAATTATACAATAAACGGTTTATCATCCTCCTCTTATTTACACATACAACATCTTGAAGGGCCTATAAACCCAATTTTTATCAGATGATCTTGGGTCAGAATGCGTCCATGAACTGCTAACCATGTAAAAGCTCCTACTTTTTGAAGACCTTCTTTATTCCAACAAAAAAAAATTGCCCAACCTAGAGAATCATCTTTTGCTTCTGCCATCTAATAGCCTAACTTGACTGAGTAAAGACCTATCTTATCTCTAATCTAATGCAATCAATCTTCTTGATTTTTAAGAAATATTTTTATTAATTTAAGATAGGATTCTAAAGACTCAATTTCTTCACGAGGAACTAGAAAATTATGAAAACTTTTCTAACTGCTAGCTACTTTGCTAGAGAGAGACTCAAGATCCATGCAATCCCTAACTAAAAATCCCCAAAGATTTTCTAGATAAGCTTTTATCTAACTATTAGAAAACTCTTCTACCAAAGGTCAATGACCATTCCAAGAATCTAGCCAAAAATCCACTTTCCTACCATAATTAACCATCCAAGAGACATGTTGATATATCACTGATCTATATTTTAACATGAAATTCTAGATATAATATCCTCTAGGAGGATCTACTATGGAGGCAATTCTTTCTAGAGAATCTGAATCTAAATATTTTGCTCTCAAAAGCCTACACCATGATTTTATAGAATTGGGAATCATTTTCCAAACTAATTTATCTCTTAGGGCTATAATTTTCAAAGAAACACCCACCCCTCCTTTTTTTTCATCTTACACACACTCTCCCATTTTATCAGAATGATTTTTTTATCTTCCCCACATCCTTTACAAAGGAAATATCTCATGATTTTATTCATGGAGCTAATGATGTGCTCTGGGGGGGAGAGAACTAAAAATCAGTAAGTAGGAAGAGCACTTAAAACTACCTTAATTAAAGTAATTCTACTAGCCAAGGATAGCTACCTTCCTTTTTAATAACTTATCCGCGCTTTGAATCTCTCTAGAAGATTTTTACACATATGTGTATAACTAGAACCTTTGAAGAAAGGCACCCCAAGATATATATTTGGAAGGTTCCCAATTTTGAAGCTAAGAATCCTACTCAAATTATTTATAATCCTTCTACCACAATTGATAAAAAAAATCTAATTTACCCTCATTGACTTTTTGACTAGAAGATTCTTCATAACCTTTCAAAATCCTTTTAAATTCCCATGCTTACTTAATTGAAGCTTTACCAAACAAAAAAGGTATCATCTTAAAATTAGTGATGAGTGAGACATTCAAATTGATCCACAACTTGTAAGCCATGTACCCTTTCACTGATATGTGCTGATTTCACAGCTCTCCCCAAAGCTTTAGCCATGATGATGAACAAAAAACGTGATAAAAAATCACTTTGCCTTAAACCTCTTGTAATATAAAATAAAATAGAAGGGATACCATTCACTAACAAAGAGAATTTAGGGTTTGAGATACAACTATAGATCCAATCACACCAATCTTTACTAAAGCTAAATTTTGAAAGAATCTTGAACAAGAATCTCCAATTGACTCGATCATATGCTTTACTAATATCCAATTTTATCATCATGCCTTTATGATGATTGTGATTTAAGGAATGCATGATTTCATGAGCCATTATAATACCTTCTTGAATACTTCTTCCTGGCACAAAACCAACTTGCTCACTAGAGATGATAAAATCCAATAGAGGTTTCATTTTTTCAGCTATGGCTTTAGAAATAATTTGTAAATTGTGTTACATAAAGCCACAGGTCTAAAATCCAAAAAAGAATCTTGAGTCTCACCTTTAGGAAATAAGGAGATGAAGGTTGTGTTTATTTTTAGCTACATTCTCATATTGATCATGGATTCTTCTACCATCTCCAAAACATCCAAACCTATAATATCCCCAAAAGATTGGAAAAAGTTGTAGGGAAACCATCAAGACCTAGAGCTTTATCTTATACCATAGAGAAACCCATTTTTATGATTTATTCAAGAGAAAAAATGGCCAATAGCCTCTCATTTTGAGCTTTTAGATTAGAAAAATATTCATCATTTAATAAGTGATGAAAAAAATGGACCGCTTCTTGTCTAATTTCCTAAGGTGAATCTAACGCCACCCTTTGCTTAGAAAAAATGTGTGCCATTCTATTTACCTGTCTTCTTGCTTTCACTGATTAATGGGAAAAAAGCATAATTTTTATCCCCTTATTTAATCCAGCTTTCTCTTGATTTTTGTTTCTAATAAATCTCTTCCCTATAAAGAATTTCTTCATATGCACTAGACAAATATTTTTCTAAAAGATAATCTGCCTCAAACATCCTAGATTTAAACACTTTCTCATTCAAGGAGGTTAACTCAAATTCAATCATGGCTTTCTCTTGAAATATATTATTAAATTGGTCCCAATTCCAAAATTTTAGTTTCTCTTTTACAAACTTAAGCTATTTAGATATTTGCACTATTTTTTAACCTTGAGACAATGGACAATTTTTCCACCATTCCCTTACTAGATCAAAAAAGGAACCATCACACAACCACATAAGTTCAAACTTAAAAGGACATCTTTTAGGAGGAGAATCAGGATTAATAGTTAAAACAACTGGAAGTTGATTGGACCTTGAGTGTTGAGAGACCCAACAATCCAAATTATTATTAGTTTGAAGCCAATTCAAGGAAGAGAATAACTTATCCAATCTTTCTAAAATATTGTCTTTTCCAAACCGTCTATTTTTCCATGTAAATGAACCTAATTTCAGATCAATATCTTCAAATTCATTATGTTATAAAAAGATCCCAAACTCTTGATTTGCCTGAGAAACAGAGAAAGATCCACCCTGCTTATCCTTCTAGCTTAGAAGGATGTTAAAATCACCACCTAAAACTGCCTTTTCCTATTTAAAATATTTAATAAAAGTATACATCTCTACCCAAAGAGATAATTTTGGACCCCCTCCTTGTAGACCATAAATATTAACTAGCACAAACTGAAGATCTGACTGAAAACTAGAAATCTTACCCACTTGCCAAAATTGGCTTAAAGCCAAAATTTCAAGACAAATAGAAAAAGGAGACCATAGAAGTCCTAGGCACCCTAAAGAACCCTAAGATTCTACAAATTCCCCTTTATAATTATGCCCTAACAAACTTAAACAACCTTCTTCTTCCCTACTATTAATTTTAATTTCTTGTAACAAAAAAATATCTGGTTTTTCCAAGCTTAAAAGGCACTTGACAAGCCACCTTTTATTAGGGGAATTTAAGCCCCTAACATTCCAAGAGATTACCTTCATAATGATAGAGGGGGGAATTTCACCCCTGATTTACAACATATATAAAACCTTCCAAATTAACTTGAGTTCCTGTTAAGACTTCCCCTTCTATGTGCTCAGCATGACTTTTCCTACCCTTTTTGATTTTTGGCCCCCAATTGGGAGTAGAATTTTTACTCTTAGATTTATCTAGGGACACAACTTCTTTGGAACTTAAATCTCCTTTGAAATCCTCTTCTAACTCATCTTCTGATTCAACTTCAATATCTAAACCTTCATATGCAATGCTAGAGGATAATTGGTGTTTATCCTCTAAATCTTTCTTCTCATTATTACTTTCCAAGGCCAACTTATTCTTCAAAACCATCTCTTTGATATTAAGTGATTCTTTCTCCAAGAATTCACAATTTTTAATCATTGAAGTAGGGGAAATGAATTTATTGGATCCTATCTTAACCAAAATGTCCTCTACTACCTTAATTTTTTTTGAGAGATTAACACCAACTGACTTCTCTAAAACCTATTTTAATGACTTTGATTCAGGTGAATTCAAAACTTTCTTATTTTCTTGAAAAGGTTTCTTCTCTTTCCATTAAGCACCAAATTTAACCAATTTGGTTTAAAGAGGGCTCTTTTTTTCTTACAATATTTCTAAATATGCCCAAGCTGATGACAACCATAACATGTGAAAGGGATATTTTCCACATATATTCTTTGATGTCATTCTCTCCCTGTTATTTTGATAATAACAAACTCAGGGATCTCCATATCTAAATCCAATTTGACCCTAACCCTAGCATAGGCCACTCTCTCTCCTTTCAATTAAATTGCATCAATCTCCGTCACCCCCCCCCCCCCCACGAAACCACCTAAAGCTATAAAAAAATCTTTGCTCCAATATTCCAAGGGAAGACCATAAAATATTATCCAAGTAGGGTAGCTCCCCTTTTTATATTTTAAAGGGTTAAAATTAAGGCTCTAATTTTAAATCCAAAGTCCCAAAGCCTCTAAATACTAATTTTTAACCTTCAAGACTTTATCTTTTTCTTCTTTGGAAAGAAAAGTCTCCACAAAGAAGCCCTTAGGTAAAAAACTCACCTTGACATCCTTACCCCAATTCTATTTGACCCAAAGATTTATGACACCAATTGTTGGCCATTTACCAACACATTTGCATATAATGGCACAATCAAACAATAACTAAATCTTAGAATTAAATTAATTTGAAGACCAATCTAGGGTTTTAGAAACACCCTTATTCTCTTAATCTTCACATGATGCTCCCAGTCTAAGATCCTTAGCCACTAAAATCTCAAAACCCACCTTCTCTTGAATAAAAATTACTACAACCTCTTCCCTCCCCCAATTCTCCAAAATCTCAATGCTAGGATTACTGCCATAAAAAACATCTGAATCTTGAAGAAGCTGACCCAACTTCTTCCCTTTCTAATTTTTATCAATATTACCCCCACACAACTCCTCATTCCACCACTCCTTTTCTTTCTCAATCACTGCATCCAAAATATTTCAATGATCTTTCCTCCTATGATTACCTCCCAATTTACCTTTTGCTTTTGATGATTTGGAATTGAAGTGTGGATGATGATTTTTGATCTTTTAAGGGCTTTCTTTTGGTGTAGTGAAAGCCCTTTCACTGCTATTTTTCTATCACTCTAAAAAACCCTTCACCACTCGTTATTCCATTCACTCCTTTGATCATTCTTCTGTTCACTCGTACCATCCTCACTACCAACGCTTAGGTCTAATTACTTACTTCTCAATCTAATCCTAATTATTATGATTATCCAGATCACTTGTAACAACATAATGCCTAAATTATTATATATATCTTTCATTATAAGTTACAAAACCTCAATAACTTTCCTCCATCATGGATAATTATGTTTGGGGTAGGATAATAGTGTTGATTCTACTCACACAAATCTATTATTAATGCATATAGTATGGATTTATTAGTATGATGCATAATTTTACTAATATTATTCATTATTATAGATCATATTTTAAAATCATTTTAAATATTTTAGATAAGTATTTGGTGAAAATTTCCTCCTATATATTATGTTATAATTAGGTTGATACCCATAATTTTATCATAGATCAATTGATAATTGAATAACCTCTTATATAAAGCATCTATGTAATAAGTGCAAATCTACTATATGATCATACCAAGCAAAAGTTGAGAACCATTCTATGGCTAGAGTTCATTGAATAATTTCAAGTGTAATTTGAATTAGAATAATCATAGAACTAAAATATAAGAGTAATTAATATATCTTTGATGTGAGTTTCATTCTTAGAGATCCTAATAAAATAGGAAATCAAATGCTTTAATTAGATTCTATATAAAATCTCCACATCCGGTGAGGGAAGGATGTCCCATGAGATATCATCTTCTCCCCTATAATATAACAAGTGAAACAAAAATTTACATTATGACACACAAAAAATAACATATATAATCAACAAACATCTTAAAATAATCTAATCAAAATAATACAAATAATTTAATACCAAGTACTCAAAAAAATAGTTTTATTAATAGAATGAATAAAATATTATATTTCAAACATAATATTATCAATTAATAAATGTTTACATAAACTTAACCAATCAAATTTAAAATAAATAAGAAGTATTGGTTTCAAAATCAACATAGATTTCCAATTAGCTTAAAATAAATTTTCAGCATAACAACATCGTAAAATTACACCTCACTTGCACTATGTACCTTAAGAAGCCATTTGAATGGAGAAAATATAAGATAATCATCATATAATTCTTTATTACCTCCCTAAGGTAAAGAAAAAAAGAACAATAATATCATATTTTCCATAAGGCTCAACATAAGGTGGTAATCACAAAGGCTTTCCTTTTGACAATCACTAAGGGGTGAGTGAAGGGTCACATAGTAGGAATAAGACTATCCAATGTTACATAACCAAAATGTGCACATGTGCATAGGTTAAATTGGTATTTAATATTTATTAACTAAAAAATCCACTTCCTAGCGCAATCTATTGGTTAAACTATGTAAAATTGCTCAACATCTCCCTCAACCCCATACTTTCATCAATAATCAATCGATCAATGATTCAGGATTACATAATGCAAGACCATATAACTAAGTTGATAATAACACTTCACAATAGTTTCATATAGGTTTTATACATTTAAATTAATGAGTATTACTCTACATAAGATGAGTGGCATACACACAAATTAGATCACAAGTATGTTCACATTTACATGAGTACAAGTTAGCTACATAATAAAATTTAAAATTTGAACATCAACATATAAATAATGAGTTTGGGGGGTACAAGTTAGATGCATAATAAAATTTAAAATTTACAAGTTGAATGAGTATTACTCTACACAAGATGAGTGGCATACACACAAATTAGATCACAAGTATGTTCACATTTACATGAGTACAAGTTAGCTACATAATAAAATTTAAAATTTGAACATCAACATATAAATAATGAGTTTGGGGGGTACAAGTTAGCTACATAATAAAATTTAAAATTTACAAGTCTATTTGGGGGGTATCGGTTTTGAAGTTTTTGAATAGGTGATTGGGAAAGCCACAAGGCTCCCCATTAAAGGGAAAAAAATTAGTCAGCACAGCAGGGTGTTAGACCCAAAAAACATGGGGATTTTCTTCAAGAAAGGTGAGGTTACTTTGAAGCTCCATGGGGGATTTGAAAGAGAGAATCTACCAGTACCATAGGGGCAAATTTGCCTCATGATAATGAAGTTCTTCACTCTAGAAGGTAGATTCAAGGTATTTTACCACTATCACTTTGCTTTACTCGACCATTTTAGGAATAAGATGGAAATTAGTTTTCCCTTTTTCCTGATATCTTTGTTAAAGAGTTCCATTAAGTCAACTAAGGAAATATAGGCCAAATATCCTAACTTCCCCCTCATTCCCATCCACCAAGGTCTTATCTTGAGGTTATACCACTTTCATTTGGCCTTGTGTCCCCCGAAGCAAATTAAAGTCAACATGTTGGAAGGCTCCCCATCTCACCCTTCTCCTACTATTAAAGGTAAGGTCAAAAAAACTACCAGGACCCCCAAAGCTTCCCCTAAAACTCTATTGGAGGGACCCATAATTGAAGACTATAACACCTCTATTGGGACCCCCCCTGATTCTAAAGATTATTCCCCTAAGTCACCCTATGGTAAAATTGGGGCACCTAACTAAAGGACTATGAAAGGGTCTACTAAAAGGGGCTAGAAGGTTGCTAAGGAAGAAGGCAACATTCAATCCAAAAAGGTTAAATCTACAAAGGAGGATACTATAGGAGCTAGGGAGTTGGGAAGAATGTGGACCTGAGTCCTAACCTAGTTGAGAGTGAGGTTGGGGGGAGTGTGGGTGATCACAGGTCTAACCGTATTACTAGAATCCCATCCTTGAACCCTCGAGGCATTGTCATCTCTGATGAATCAAATTTTTTTTAAGACACTTATGAGGCTGGTGAAGACGGGACCCCTTCTGAGTCAGAGCAAGAGGTTGAGGGAACTAGCCATTTTCCTAAAATGAATAAGCCCTACTCAGATGAGTTTGAGGAGGATGTTGTTGAGGCCTGTGGCTAGGAAAAGAAAGATAACTGCTCATTGTGTGTCAAGATGATGGATAAAGTTGCAAAAATCAAGGCCAAAATAGATAAAATACATAAAAAATGGAGAATAATGGTTGAATTACTGCCAAGTCATTTCATCATGCGGCTGTTGTGTTTACTGCAGTTAAGGATTTTGACAATAAATTAAGGGATGTGGGTGTGAATAGTCTTGGTGACTATAAATAAATTATTGAGTTCCTTGCCAAGTATGGGACTACTTATAGTCCATAGTTATTTTATTGGCTCTATGTTTTTACCTAGTTTTTTCATTCTTATTTTCTGTTAGTGTTGTGTATGTGTTATTTCTGCCTTATTGGAGGCTTTTTGTGCCCTTGGGGTGGCTTTGTAAAGGTCCCAAGATCCTCTTTTATTACTTATCTAATTAAAAACATATACATAATGATCACATAAAAATATTGTTATTTTAAATAGGATGATTTTATTCTAGAGATTTTTAAAGGTATAAGATGATGCAAGGATTAAAAAATAGGTTTCACATTTACACATACATACATGTGATGCCACCAAGGGTTAAAATGAGGAATATGAACAAATTTCCACAATGGTTCACAATAATTATATTAGAGGGTAAAATTAAATAATAACACAATAGAATAGGAACATTGGCACATACATGGGGAAAATAATTATCCTACCAATCCACAACTGTAACTTACATGTTTCCTCTATAGTCTCAAATCACTGAAGAATCTTAAATGCCTTCTAAAATTAATAATACCAAATGATATCCTACTGCAAAGTCTTATGTGTATCAAAATAACTCATGAATAATATAAGTACTTATTTGAACTAATAGATAGTTGATCAATCATGAATCATAACTTCTATGAAATTATGAAGATCAAAGTGGAATCTATGCATGTAGTGCCTTTGTGTGTTAGAGTTTTAAAATTTCTCAAGAATATTATACATTTTTTATAATTAATTTAATTATCAACTTATCTTAAACATCTTAATGCTCTAACATATGTTATCTCAAGATATAATGTAGTTAAATTTACATACATAAGGTGAGTTATAAAATATAAGATAACATCCAACATAATAGTCAAAAACATATATTAATGGCACTTTGTGCCTCCCAAAAATAAAATATAAGTATGCTGATTACAAGATGGTGGTAAAGGTATAATAATAGAGGTACTACAAAATTGGGCCCCATATCAAGTCCATCTCAAGGCCTCAAAAATCCTACCTTTGGTGACCTAGTACTTATTTTATGATGGTCTTCATATGGGGTAATTGGTTCTTCATCGAAGAAACCACAATATTTGTTTTCATCCAAACCATACAACAGGTTTGTCCTCATCTCATTAGTCAATCCTAGTTTCTCTATAATATATAACCATCAAGAAGATAACTAGGCCCTATACGAACAATTTTGTGCGTAATGCCCCAAAAATACTTTAAATGAAGCATGCACTTGGTGAAATTCCCATCTTATATTAGGCTACCACTTCCCTACTTGACCACACATTTGTAGCCTCTACAATCCTAGGTTTTACATGATGTTGACCTTGAGCAAGCCTAATTTTATACCTCAATAATACACTATCTCTCAAATAAGATAATTATCTCATTAGGATGATAAGGGTGTCTCTCATGTACACATGCATGATGTCTAATATGATCCCATGGGAAAAATATATGTGCACCCCATGTTGACATCATTATGTAGACCTCTCTACTCATAGATGATGTTGTAAATATGTTCTTACTGATAAATATTAAATTAGAGGAAACCTTTCTTGCAAGATGTCCAACACCTATTACATGGTTTAGAGTATTTGCATGTTTATGTATACAAGCTACTCAGATGGAGAGTCTTGTAAAATCACACCTTTTGTACAACCCATGCTCTCATTGTGAAAATATTGCAATCATATATGAAAGTAAAAGAGATTAGAGAAGTGGTAAACCAAAGTATAACTTCCCATAGATCCTAATGTTGAACCTTGGACTAATACTAAATGTTATGCCCAAAAATTTTCTCAATAAAACCCCATTAAAAACTAATCAAAACACACAAAATTATTGTTTACTTAATTTAATAATATTTAATTACTTAATTGTTGTTCCCAAAAATCTAACGTTGTGAATTATTTCATGGATATTTTAATTTAATTTATTTTCTTTCCCACAACAATAAATGCAAAAGTAATAAACAATTTGAGAAGGGGGAAGTTGACTTGTTTAGTTAATTACTCCTATAAGAACCAAGTCTCAAAATTCTTAATGAGACATATAGGGCTTGAAAATAAATTAATTTGATTTTTCATTTTTTAATATTAAAGATTATGTTAGGTTTAGTTTATAAGGGGATAATCATACAACAATGATTCATTATATGTGTTTAACCAAAAAAGTCTAATAGAATAAGGACATGAGTTCTTATGAGATGATTCAATAATATGTTATTGAATATGTCACTAGGTTTTCTCACTAAATTGAAAAAATATGACATACCCACCCTAACATAGCCTAAGACCTAGGACTTGATGCCTCCACATTTTGGGCAGCCTACATATCTACTCCTCAAAATTAGGGTCAGAAGTAGTTTTTCATGAACTTGTGAAGAGTCTCCTCTATGATATGTCATCGTGAAAAGTGTTGGTGATATAAGCCAATAATTAAATAACTAATGCAAATCTAGAATATTCTATAAGCTCTAGTCATGAATAATCAAGACTAAACCACACACTCATAACAATCCTTAGTGTAAAACAAATTGACATTATAAGGTTCATGTGGTAACTCAAAATTATTATCTCACAACAGTACATATGAGTGTCTAAAGAAAATAAAAAGGAACCTATATTCCTTTTACGTATTGAATTTATAAGTCTTAATATCTCTAACCTTACACTACTCGAATAAGCTTTATCTCTTGAAAGTGTCTTTGTCGGTGACAAAATTTAAGTCAGATGTATACAAGATCACTCATTAGAGGTACAATGTAAGTCACCACCTAAAAACTAATTAAATCCACCTCATAATTATTCATGTGCATTATGAATTTATCAAAATAATAATGCTTAAGTCATAAGAACACCCTAAGGTTAGTGTTTACCACCTGTGCTAAGGAAAATCATCCTAAAGGTTAGTAGTTAGTGCCATGCTCACTTCCTAAATTGACCACATATCTGATGTGGCCACCTTCATATGTAGAATCAAATCTAGTTGTAGTTCACATATTACCAAAATGAGTGTTAGTTTTATTGTGAAGGCAATTGGTCTTCGCCACTTAGCATTATGACTATAGTTTACATACTTACTCTCATGGGTAAAACTACAACCACTAATAGGTTGAAGCATAGTTAGATGCTACTAAATATTAATATAAGATACTCTTGTATGTATAAATAGGATCGCTAGACTAAGTCCTACAAAGGATAACAAAAGCTTACCGTACTTAATTGCTCATCAATAACTTCCTAGAAACAACTAATCTGAAATCTAAAAGGGTCTTATTGAGGGTATTTTTATTTAGACTGTGGTTTAAAATATTTTCATATGCTATAAAGAGTGTATATTAGTCATTGGCTAGTTTAAAAGAGACTGAACATGACCAAATGTAACAATAATCTAGAACACTAGCCTTAGTGCATTTGTTCCTAGATAGGACATATATCCATTGCCAAGAAAAAGGCTTCAGAGCCTTTATCTAACATAATTACCCAAGAAGATTGTTATATCACTTTAATGATTCCATATTACATTTAATATCATAATAATATAAATAAGCCACTTATACATTTTACCCTGGAAGGGGAACACTAAAAAATCACATGGAAAAAACAACAGTTCAAAACATTAATTTTACTTTAGTTTTGGTTTATAAAATGAGTTCAGAAATGCCGTAAAATAAATACACAAAAGAGTACACATTTTTTCTAATAATTTTTATATGTTACTAAGCTAGAGAGAGAGCGTTTCTAGCCTTAGATAACTTTTATGCATGATTCAATTGAATATTTATCTATCATTCTGAAGTGGTATCAACAAGATGAAAAGTTTCTTAGTAATTTTTCACTGCAAAATTGATTTAAAACCCATCTAATTATAATTATAATATTCAATAATAAAATTATTTATTTGTTAAAATAATAAATTTTATCCATTATAAATTTTTTTCAAACATTATATTTTATAGAATTTATCTCCAGGTATTTATTTGAATTACATTCCATACAGTCTTTAATGACATAGAATGGTACTAAAATTCCTCTTATGAAAAGTGCATAATCGACACCATTTAATTGCAACTATTAGGAATATGATTTATTTAATTATTATACTAATATTTCATATCTAAATGAAATATGGTCCATGTTTGAGATTTGATTTTTTTTAATTTTAGGTATTTATTTTTCTCCAATTCCAACCAGTTTTACAAGATTGAGATGCGGTGATAATGCACTAGAACTAATTTATTTGATTGAATAGTTAAATTTTATTTTCTTCATTAATTGATTTGGGTACATAAATATGTTTCTCAAACCAATAACTATTATTTATAACTATTTATCCTTCTTCTCCTTTTTCTTCTTTTGCTTCTTTTCCTTATCCTTCTTCTTTTGCTCCTTCTACTTCTCCTTCTCCTTCTCCATCATCATCATCATCATCATCTTCTCCTTCTCCTTCTCCTTCTCCTTTTTCTCCTCCTCCTCCTCCTCCTCCTCCTCCTCCTCCTCCTCTCTTCTTCTTCTCATCATCATCATCATCTTCTTCTTCTCCTTCTCCTTTTGCTCCTCCTCCTCCTCCTCCTCCTCCTCCTTCTTCTCATCATCATCATCATCATCATCATCATCATCATCATCATCATCATCATCATCATCATCATCATCATCTTCTCCTTCTCCTTCTCCTTTTGCTCCTCCTCCTCCTCCTCCTCCTCCTCCTCCTCCTCCTCCTCCTT
>JARHVA010000555.1:0-302500 GCA_037957365.1 Torreya grandis
TTACACTCCATACATTCTCTCTCCTCCATCACTACTTACACAAACTCAAAAAGACAAATTTGAAATGAATAATACGGCTAGGAGAGAGAGAGAGAGAGAGAGAGAGAGAGATGAGAGAGAGAGAGAGACGAGAGAGAGAGAGAGAGAGAGAGGAGGAGAGAGAGGAGAGAGAGAGAGGAGAGAGAGGAGAGAGAGAGAGAGAGAGTCAGAAGCTAAAAATTTGGCCATTGATAGGTGTTATAGTAATATTGAAATCAATGGAATTATTTTACATATTTATGTCCTCTTATTTATTAACAATCGCTAAGAGTGACAATAGGTCACTATGGCCTATCCTTCTAAGTAGGGTCTATTCTTGCATTTTTTATACACTTCATAATTTGATGGAGAATAATGGTTTTAAGGGTAATTTTTATAGGTAAAATATATAATTTTTCATGTTTGTTTCATCATCATACTCATCTCCATGAGGTGCCTTCATTTGGAGGAAAAGTGTCTTGATGTACAAGGTGTTCCAGTCAATCTTGATGTAATTTTTGGTTTTCCTAAGATATTTTCCATCTTTAGAGGTTCAAAATGCTTCATAAATCATGGATTATCCCTAAATTTCATGGATTTCAATTTTTTTCTCCTTGTAATGTGATTATTATCCATGTTATTCAAGTGCTTGCTCTTTGGAGACATGGTCTATTTTTGAACAGTCTACTACATGTTTGATTGCCAATTTAGCTCAAATATCAATGGTATATAATAGTTTAATATTCTAAGATAATATTTCAATAATGTAAGTATATAAATATGAAGATAAAATCATTTTAAACACACCTTCCATTGAGAATCACAAATGTCTCTTCCATATACAAGTTTATATAGACTGTAGAAGTAGGTTGAAGAGGATCAAAGTCATGAGGAAGACTTGATACATATATTCATGCATTAATATGGCCTTGATTACCTCACTTCCATCATCAAGTGATACAAATAGACTAGATCCTCCAAAATAACACACATAATGTATGTATGGGCTAACTGTACCTACAGGTTTATACAAACTATAAGGTGAATTGAAGATAATATGAGGAATTATCATAAGCTCTATAATAAATTAAAGGATTTAAAATGAATTGTGATCAATTTGATAGTTTTCAATAAGGTTTAAGAGTTCAAGAGGTGCTTCCTAAGCAACTTGTGTAAGAAAAGAGACCTACAAACCCTAGGCATATAGGTCCTCATTGTGGACTAAAAGGGAAATCACTATCCAAACAAAAGAAAAGAAAATATAGTGAAGACTTAAATTCAATTAATATTAAATTAGTTTCAAAACCCATCAAAGATAAACTAGGTCACTTACAAGCTAGAGATGGTCAAGAAGATGAGTTGACAAGTCCTAGAAGGCACCTACAAGATTGTGTATAAAAGGATCAAGTGGTAAGTAACTTGAAAAATGATACAAAAGGTGTTGGTAGATATTGTAATACAATTAAATAAACTATTTTAAATATTTTTAATCCTCTCAAAGCATCTTGACAAGTATAATACTAACTTTCCAAAGTTCAGTCAATACCCTTCCCCAAAAGGCCACCTACAGGCCTACTTAAAGGATCATTCCATTTTCTATTGAAAGAAATGAGTAGAGGTGTTTGAAAGGTGATATAAAAATAAATTATATTATCAAATAAAATAAAATAATAATTTTATATTGTATATTGGTGTGAGGGTTAGGTCCAAACACAAAGAAGGCAATCAAAATACCCTACTAGTCACCTACAGGGTACTAAGAAAAGATAGATTGGTTCTAAGCCTAAGTGAGAAACAAAATGCATATAGATTAATTTAAAGTCTACCTTAAAATATAACCAATAGGTCATAAGGTCATTTCTATACCAAATAATAACTATAAAAAATTGATCAAAATGAGCTCAATGTTTTCATACACAGTCAAAAAGCAACTTATAGGTCTGCCTGCTCCTCAAGAGTGTTTATACTTGATTTAAGAATGGAAAGTCTTGTGAGAATAATAAAAGGATTAAATAAATTTGGTGAATTATTTAATAATTTTATCAAAACTTAAATCTAACCCCTCATACTAGATGACCAAGGTATGAAATGTTGATGAGTCTTGTTATAAGGGTAAACAAGCCTAAGATACACATAGGCAGATCCAAGTCCAGTCATGAGAGAGATTGGTGTTTTGAGGCCTCCATAGGAAAAATTTAAATTTTTTAATGGATACAAGGTATTTTTATGAGTTTACCAATATATACATGGTCACCTCAAATTTATACAATCAGCAACTACACTCACTATTTTATCTTAGACCTTGCTTACTCCATTGGTAAGGTGCAGTCTTGATATCAAGGGGTCTATTTGAACCCAAAACATAAGATAAATATTTAAAACACAATGGATCATAATTTAGGAAATAAATAATCATATATAAGGTCTAAATATACTTTTAGGTTGCACAAAAGCTCAAATTTCAATCCAAATTCCCTTGAGGGCTAGTAAGGAGATGATATGCCTAATACCCTCTTCAAGACATCAACATTTGGAGACTGAGGTCCAAAGAATAATGAGTTAAATGGATACCTAGGATATATTTTATAACATTCCTAATGTGTTTTCATACTTGATATAGGCATTGGTTTGCAGAGGAAAACCCAAATATGGACATTTTGGCTAAGAATTGTTGTTAGAGTGCACATAACGCACATTTGCTACCTAAGGAGTACCTTCTCACACTCATAAATTTCATGAATAATTTAATGGGAACCATTAGTTATTGGAGGTTTTGGATGGTTCCCATAAAAAAAAATATTGTGTCATTAAGAGAGATAAAGAGGATCTGTTCTTTATGAACAATCCTTATGACCCCAAATAGGCCTTAAACCCTCCTAAAACCCTGATAGTGACCAGATAGAAAAAATAGACATATAAATCACATTTAATGCCATTTTTTTACTCATAAAAACTATTTGATGTTGTTTATTACTCCATGTAGGTTCTCCAACATTACTTTGTTCATACTTACAATTGTATAGACTTTAATAAATCCCCCTATTTTTTATGTTTTATAGGTGTTATGTGAAAGGGAAAACTTCCAAATAATTGGATGAGGTAATTTGGGATGTGTTATAATTATTAAAGCTAAAAAATATACACAATATATTTCTTAGGTAGTCAAACAAGGCTCATTTTCCAAGGTAGTCTCAAACAGACCTAAAATGAGACTAGGTGGCAAGGTCATTTCATGGTTTTCATAATTCAACAAGATATTAGGATGCCAAAATTGACATGGAGCTTATTAATGTCCTAGGGAAAGTTAATAACACACTTTTATGTTGTTTCACACATGTGGAATAATTTTGGATAAGGAAAATAAGATTCTAGGTAAGGAGGCCTAATTAAAGATAAAGAAAGGCATAAAAAATGGACTTCCATTCAGATGTAGGATATGAAACTTGAAATGAAGATTTAAGGAGATAATTTATCCTATAATATACCATTGTTTTTTTAGTACCATTTTTTCATTCTCTTATACAAGGAGGTTTACAAATTTTTAGCGCTACAAGGAAAATAGGCCTAGTGAGGACTTGATGAGCAAAATGGAGTATTAAGAGTTTTTATAGAAACCAAAATAGTTTTTTTGAAGTTTGATAATATATTTTAAGTCCATACATAGAGATATAGTGACTTTAATAATATTAATTTGAGTTTTAGTCCACTTGGACCAAGTTAGGCATGGGAAATGAAGAGTTTCAAGACACCTATGCATATGAATGATGAAATGTCAGATCAGAGGAGTTTATTAAGGAATTATAGGTGTCTAATGAGTTTTATTATATAATTTAACATATACTTAATGATGGATAATTCCATTTTTCACTCTTCTTATGCAAGGAAGGACAGTTTTCAAGAAGCTAGTCAAGGTGTCAAGCCAAGTTCTAACTCCTAGGCCATATGAAGGGTTGAAGCATATTCAAGAGTGAGACACATGGATTTGTAAGTATTTATATGAATATTAAATAACACCCTTTCTTATTTTAACTCACATGGACACTTTTCAATCTTATTCTAGTATGCCCCTCTATCTCTCCCTTCATAATTCTCTATATAAGCAAGCACTTTTGTATTTGTAAATAATCCACATTTGGTATGGTGAAGTGCTACTAGTTTGAATATTGTTTTTTTCCTTTTAATAAAATATTTAAATCTAGTTTTGAGTTCTCAACTTCTTGTTTAAGTGTGTGAAGTAGTGCATAGTTGAATGATAAGTTATAATCATATATCCTTGTGTTCACCTTACTCTTTCATATTTTTTGCAAGTAGCCTACTCTCTAAAATGTCACATGAAGTGTAGTTAGTGTTGTTTTATGTATTTAAGTGTAAGTAAGAGTAATATTTTATACAATTAGACCTCTTATTCATCTTCCTTGATAAATGCATTTACATCTTACCTCCATGTTGAAATACTTATGTTGGAGAAACCTTGGATGTTGAGATCAGTTTTGTGAATCACCTTTCATAGTGCAAGTTCATGGTATTATTGTGGAGTTAAACTTGGTTTATAACCTCATTAGGTTAGGTTTATTTCATTTTTATCTATTCCCTTTTCATTTCAATAAGTTAGTATCATAGGTGATGATCTTGAATAGACATATCAAGGGAGTCATCCCTCCAATCTAGAGGTTTACCCCTACTATAGACAGCCCACAGGTCTAGGGTTAATATAAAATTTTCACTCAACTAGATTAGGCTTTAACTACCTATCCAAGGGTGCAAAATTGAGAGATAAAAATTTTGGAATGCCTGATGGGATATTATCCTAAGCACTTCTTATCAAGGTGAATGTCGGTCTTGACAATATCATAGCTACACAAGTGTTTCTTACTCAACATTTGGTGACTCCACTGAAGGTAATCATCTAGTTGTAGACAAATTTCTCAATTTTTTATGCTTCATGGTCATTACTACATCAATTTCTAGTATATATAATCATTTTTTAAATACACTCTCTCATCTTGAACTTCCTCTTGAAGTTCAATACCCTGAGCTTTTCATGACACTTGAAGATCCTAAGGAAGACCCTAAATAGCAAGAAGACTTTAAACTTCAAGAGGAGCAAGAGAGTGAAGAAGAGTTTTAAGGTAACATGTATAGGCAACATGATTTCCTATATTTCAATACTAAAATACCATAAACCTTGCTGCCTATGATGATATTCATCCCAATGCCACTAAGAGTGTCCCTACTTTCAATAGGGAAGGTCATATCACCCAAAGTGAGCACATTAGAGACATATCCAACTTCTACAATCTCCATAATATCATATAGATTAACATAGCAATCAAATTAATTACCATTTCCTTTAGGGTAAAAGCCCTTGATTGGTATAGAACCTTGTTAGGAGTATGCATTACTACATGGGATGAATTTGGGGAGTTGTTGACTAAAAGATTTGAGGATAAAAGTGACCATACATCACTGATCCATAAACTAAATGTCATTGAAATAGGGCCTAAATAATCCATACATGATTTCAATGAAAGGCTCAAAAGGACATGGAATAGGCTTCTACCTCCCATGAAACCCCTTGCAAGTTTTATTTTCCCAACTTATCTTAGAGCTATTGGGACTGATACAGCTATCATGTTGCAGTTCATGGGAGGATATACTTTTCCTGATACCTATGATGTGGCTATTAGAGTTGAGCATGGTTTGATCCAAGTGGGTAAAATCCTTCCAAATATCTTGATGTATATCTTTCCTAACACACCTACTACTCCTCCAAACCTTGTTCCATTTTCAAATCCAAAAATCATGTCTAAAGCTAGTCTAATGAAATCAAATGATGCCATTAATTAACAAGAAAAATATAAGTCCTTAGAAGATTTAACTAGGAAATCAAATCAACATATCAGATCTTTAAAAAACTCTTACTATTTCCCTTCACAAGCAAACAAATTCCCACCTCAGCATAATGTTCAATAGAGGCGACAAGGTCAGCCTAATTTCAATAGGCCACCTAATGCCTACAATCCAAATTTTTCTCCCACCTCAAGATCTATGGTTCCAATCCATAGCAACATAGTTTAAGGAGAAGAATGGCCAAATACTTGGGAGAAGCCTCAAGGTCAGTACATTAATTCTAATGGGGGATAAGGTCAAGACTTGGTGGCTCAAAGAGTGACTAATCCTTACTTGACATCATAAGATGATAGCTCTATGTAAGAATAACCAAGTGGAGAGTGTAGTAATTTAAGAAAAAGCTTTATCAACTTCCAATTTGAAGGTAGATTTGTCCTAAATTAGAGAACCTCAGTTTCAACTGACACAAGGTCAAAGAGGAGAGCTTTTTGAGATGATTAATATGTGGAAACAACTCTAAAAAAACCCTCTTTAATGCAAAAAAGTATGGATGCAAATGTGGCAGCCTGTACAAGTCTTATACCTCTTCAAAATTAGATCTTGGGAAAGGTGGTCAAACCTTCATTGCCTCAAGTTTAAGGTACTACATTGCATCCAAGGATGAAATAAAAGGTTAGTGTCTCCCATTTGAATATTATTGACTCCTTGAATAATACAAAGATAAGTATATACCTTTGAGAGGTACTCCATATGCCTAGTTAAAAGGAGTTACTTCAAGATCAGTTATCTGAACTCCATATTTTCCCCCAACTAGAAAATCATATTGGTGTATCCCTCATAAATTTACCTATTCATGTTGTGTAACCTTAAACCAAGTTTTAAAAACTCCCACCTTTATATCTTACCCTCATTGTGGGAGATAAACTAGTCCATAATTATATTTTGGATACTGGGGCAAGCACTTCAGTCATGCATAAACTAGTTGCAAAAAAGTTAAGATTAAAGTATGAACCTTATAACAAAGGAGTGTTTCATCTTGATGGAAAATTAACCAATTAAATAGGGATCATAAAATGTTTGAAAGTATTATTACATGACTTCTCAAGTTTTCTAATTATATAAGACATAGTGGTGGTGGATCCATCTGCACACTTATCCATTTACCTATCAAGAGACTTTACTACCAAGATAGGAGGGTATGTTTCTACTAATTGATGTTTATTGGATTTTAGAATGAGGTATGGAGCTAAAGTGACTAAAATAACACAACCATTGGCCAATTTTTACATTGAACCACATGTGGAAACTAGTTCCAATATAAATTGCAATATCAATGAGCAAGAGCATGCCATAGATGATGGAGCATCTTCCAAAAGTGAAGGTATTTCTAATATCTTCTTAGATGAATATGGTGTTAAGACATATTAGTATGATCCATATGATTTCACTTAAGAGATAGGTCTTGTTACATATATCATTCATGATGAGGGTGATGAGTATATTGAGGTAAACCTTGATGATTCCCTCACATAAGCTGCAATGGGTAACTACTTTCTTCATATAGACGATAATGATGAGTTTCATAGTGTAATGAAACATGGTAATGATGATGGTGAAATTATACCTACTCAAAGTGAATAATTTCTTGAGTTTGATAGTTAAGAAGAAGATGATGATCTATGGCAGTAGTTTCATGCTATAGTTCAAAAATTTGAACAAGGCAAGTCTCCTTCTTAAAGAACATGGTATTGATAGTATGTTCCTTAATAAACCTAATGAGACTGAAGAAGAATGTCAAATGATTGTTAAGAAGTCTATATATTTGAAAGAATGCAATCAGGTGAAGGCAAAATTTTATGTGATAAAGGAGCATCTTAGACCTCAATCTGATATTGAGTCACTTGTAGACATATTTGGTCAGTAGGAAGACAAATTTGAGGGTCCTAAACATAAAACACATCATAGTCTATATGAAGATGAAGTTTAGAAATATTTCATGAATCCAATAAGTAGATTGACAAACATCAAATGAACACAAAAGAGATCAATCAAGTTGCACTATCAATCAGACCTAAAGAAGAACTAGAATGACCATTCAAAGGAGTTTCAAATGATTCACTTGCAATTGGCAAGGCCTTATGATTGTTAAGTCCTTTGATCACCTTTAAAATCAAATTTTGTTTGACAAAAATCCATAATATGGTGACTTGTTCTCATGGAGAAATTGTGACTCAAGGAACATTCATTTTGATCCTGGTTGAATCAAAAAAGAAGTGTTTCATCACCTCAAACATGTTTTGAGGTCTGTACATATTAGCTTAGGTGTAATATTTTAAGTCTTTTGTGTGTGGTTTTCCCTAAATGTCTTTGGCATAGTGTGTGTTTTCTTATTATTGTGTGTTTGGTGTGAGTTTGAAGTATTTAGAAGGCATTCCAGTTTTAGGTTTTAGCATAATGGTGACTCCATTCCTTAATGGAAGGACAAGGCTACTAGTCCATTAGCATTATAGGCATGTTACCCTTGTGAATCACCAAAATTATTGACCCAATTTTGACCTCAAGATATAATTAGTCACCCACTCTAGGTTGAAACCTCACAGGGTTTTCAAAAACTTGTCATGGTCTTAAATGGTCTTAAAGAGTTCCATATGGTCATATTTGTTCTTGTCTAGCATTGTCCAAAGTTTGGTCTTATGTTCACTTATCTAGTCCTAGGGGTTAATTATAAGGTATTGATGTTTTAAAACATGGTAAAAGGTTTTGTATTTTTTAAATTAATTATAAAAGATTATTTAGGTGTCATTAATATCATAATATCATGCACTAACCTTTTATTTGACTCTCATATGCAAAAAATCACATTTTGGCCACCTTTTGACCTATTTGGAAGAGTTTCATGTACCATTCCAACAATAAAATGTTTTAAAGAAGATTAAAAACATAAAATTATGTCAGAATTGGGTTAGATAATGTTCATAAATGGTCATATATTGACAAAATCTATATTTCAATGCCTAAACTAAGTAAAATGACACTTTAGAAGCACTTTTGGGAACTTGTATGGCCTTGCAATATCATATTTAAGTTTTAAATGGTTTATAACTATCTTTTGGGATACATAAGATAATTTTACATATTTTTACCAAGTTTTAAGTCAAACTAACACTCCAAAAATTCTCTCTCCTCCATTACTGCCTTCACAAGCTTAGAAAGACAAATTTGAAGTGAATGGTATGGATAGGAAAGAGAGAGAGTTAAAATATGATACTTTGTAAATTTATAGGGGTAATAGTAAGAGTGAAATTATTTTAATTATTATTTATATTTATGGCCTCTTATTTATGAAAAATCGCTAAGAGTGACAGTAGGTCATTATGCCCTACCCATCCAAGCAGGGTTTGTTCTTGCATCTATTTCTCCACTTCAGAATTAAATGGAAAAGAATGGTTTTGAGGGTTGTTTTTATAGGTCAAGGATAAAATTTTAATGGTGGTTTAATCATCTAAATCATCACCATGATATTCCTTCATTTAGAGTAAAAGTGTCTTGATGTATAAGGTGTTCCAATCAATCTTGCTGCAAGTTTTGGTTTGCTTGAGATATTTTTCATCTTCAGAGGTTCCAAATGATTCATAACTCATGGAGGATACCTAAAATTCATGTAATTAAATGTTTTTCCCCTTTTAATGTGATTCTTGTCCATATTATTCAAGTGCTTACTCTTTGGATACATGGTTTGTGTTTGAATAGTCTACTACATGTTTGATTGCCAATTTGGCTCAAATATCATTGGTATATCATAGTGTAAGATTATAATATAATATTTCACTAAAGAAATTATATAAATATGAAGATAATAGTAGTCTAAGCACACCTTCCAATGAGATTCATAAATGTCTCTTCCATATACATGCATGTGTAAACTATAGAAGTAGGTTGAAGATGCTTAAAGTCATGGGGAAGACTTGATACATATATTCATGAATTAATATGTCCTTTAATACCTCAATTCCATCATCAAGTGATATAAATAGACTAGATGCTTCAAGACAACACACAAAACATATATATGGGCTAACTATACATACAGGTCTATATAAATTGTAAGGTGAATTCAAGATGATATGAGGCATTGTCATAATATCCATAGGAATTAAAGGAGTGACAATGAATTTTGATAAATTTTATAGTTTCAATAAGTTCTAAGAGTTCAATAGGTGATTCCTAAGTAACATGTGCAAGAAAAAAGACCTACAAGTCCTAGGCATGGAAGTCCTCATTATGGACTAAAAGGGAAATCACTCTCTGAACAAAATAAAATCCAAGACCAATGAAGAATTAAATTCAATGTAGGTGAAATCAGTGCCACAACCCATCAAATATAAACTAATTC
Source organism: Torreya grandis (assembly GCA_037957365.1). NCBI lineage: Eukaryota > Viridiplantae > Streptophyta > Pinopsida > Cupressales > Taxaceae > Torreya > Torreya grandis. The sequence continues at coordinate 10,262 of JARHVA010000555.1, forward strand.
ATTTATAATCTATAGATGATTAAGAAGCTGAGTTGACAAGTCCTAGAAAGCATCTACAGGACTGTGTACAAAAGGAGCAAGTGACAAGTAACTTGAAAATGATACAAAAGTTGTTGGTAGAACCTATATTATAATGAAAAAAATATTTTAAATAGTTTTAATCCTCTCAAATTATCTTGATAATTTCAATACTAACTTGCCAAAGTTCATTCAATACCCTTCCCCAAAAGGCCACCTATAGGCCTACTGAAGGATCATTTCAGTTTATAGTGAAAGAGAGGAGTAGAGGTGTTTGAAAGGTCATATAAACATAAAATGGATTATAAAATAAAATAAAATAATCATTTATATGGATATTTTTGTGAGGGTGAGGTCCAAACAAAAATAAGATAATCAAAATACCCTACTAGTCACCTACAAGTTACTAAGAGAAGACAGGCTAGTTCTAAGCCTAAGTGAGGAACAAAATGCATATGGAGGACTCTGAGGTCTACCTTGGATAGACAAATAGTTCATAAGTTCATTTTTATACCAAATAATAATTGTATAAAATTGATGAAACTGATCTCAAAGTTTCCATATATAGTCAAAAGGTAACCTATAGGTCTGTCTACTCCTCTAGAGTGTTTTTGCTTGATTTAAGATTGGAAAGTCTTATGAAAGGTATAAAGGGATGAAATACATTTTTTTAATGATTTAATAATGATATAAAAACCTAAATATAACCCTAAGAATAGATGACATAGGTATGAAATTTTGGTGAGTCCTGTTTTAAGGTAAACAAATCTAAGATACACATAGGCAAATCCAAGTCTAGTCATGAGATAGATTGATGTTTTGAGGCCTCCATAGGCATAATTAAAATTTGTTAATGGATACAAGTGATGGTTATTATTGTACCAAGATATAAATTTTAACCTCAAATCCATACAATAAACAATTACACTCACTTTTTTGGCTCAAACCTTGCTCACTCCATTGGTAAGGAGCAGTCTTGAGACCAAGGGATCTATTTGAACCCAAAACATAAGATAAACATGTCAAACCCCTTGTAGGATCATTGAGGCAATACATAAGCACATTTAGTGTATCAATACACTTTTATGTTTAACAAAATCTTAGTTTCAATCCAAATGCCCTTGAGGGATAGCAAGGAGATGATAGGCCTAATACCCTCCTCAAGACATCAACATTTAGAGACTGAGGTCCAAAGCATAAGGGGTTGAATGGGGACCTAAGATAGATGTTATATAATTAATAATGTGTTTTTATAGGTGATATAGGTATATTTTTTTAGAGTGAAACTTGGAGATGGCCATTTTGGCCTAGAACTACTGTTAGAGTGCACAAAATGCACATTTGCTATATGATAAGTACCTTCTCACACTCATAACTTTCATGATAATTTGAATGTAACCCATTAGTATTGGAGGTGTTTTATGGGTCTCATAAAAAAAATATTGCATCATTAGGAGAGAGAAATAGGATTTGTTCTTTATGAACAATTCTTAAGACCCAAAACAGGTCTTAAGCCCTCTTAAAACCTTGATTGACCAGGTAGAAAAATGGACCTCTAAATCACATTTACTGCCATCTTTTTCTCATAAAACTAATATATGTTGTTTAGGACTCCATTTAGGTTATCCACAGGTAAATTTTTTGTACTTGTAATTATATAGACTATAATAAATGCCTTATTTTACATGTTTTTTGGTGTTTTGAGAAAGGAATAACTTCCCAATAATTGGATGAGGTACTTGGGATATGTTAAAACTATAAAATGTCAAAAATATGCATAGGATATTTTTTATGTGGTCAAACAAGGATCATTTTTCAAGGCAATCTCAAATAGGCCTAAAATGAGACTAGGTGGTAAGGTCAGCTCACAGATTTCATATTCTACAGCATCTGAGGACCCCAAAATTTACACATAGGTTGGTGATAGCACAAGGAAAGTTAATAAAACTATTTTTGGTGATTTCACACATTTTAGAGAAGTCTAGAGTAGGAAAATAGGGTTTTATGCAAGGAGGTCTAATTGAAGAGAGAGAAAGGTAAAAAATGGACTTCCAGTTAGATTTTTTCATTAATATATATGTATTCTCCTACATGAGGAGGTTTACATGTTTTTAGAATTACAAGGAAAATAAGCCTAGTGAGGGTGTGAAGAGGAAAATGGAGCCTTGGGAGTTGTTCTAGGAACCAAAATAGTTTGTTTTAGGTCATCTAAAATATTTCAATGCCATACATGGAGATAGAGTGATTTGAATAAGACGAACTTTATTTTTAGGCAATTTGGACCAAGCTAGGCATGGGAAATGAAGAGTTTCAAGACACCTACGCACATGAATGACAAAATTTTAGATCAAAGGAGTTTATTAAGGCATGATAGGTTTACAATTAGTTTTTTGAGATTATTTCATGGTGAATTAATGATGGATAAGTTCATTTTTCACTCTTTTTATGCAAAGAAGGGTGGCTTTCAAGAAGCTAGTCAAAGTGTTAATCCAAGTTCTCAATCCTACACCACATGCAGAGTTGAAGCATCTTCAGTATTGAGACACATGGATTTGTAAGCCTATATATTAATTTTATATAACCCCATTTATTTTTTAACTCACATGGACACTTTTTAATTTTCTTCTTCTATGTCACACTCTCTCTCTCTCTTCATAATTATCTATATAAGGAAGCACTTTTGGATTTTTAAACAATCCACATCTAGTATGGTGAAGCCCTGCTAGTTTTAATACTAATTTTTACCTTTGAATAAAATATTTAACTCTAGTTTTGAGTTCTCAAATTATTTTCTAAGTGTGTGGAGTAGTGCATATTTGAATGACAAGTGATAATCATCCATCCTTGTGTTCACCTTACTGTTTCATGTTTTGTGCAAGTAGTTTGTTGTATAACAAGTCAAATGACATGTAGTTAGTGTTATTTTATGTATTTAAGTATTATTAAAATTAATAGTGTCTATAATTATACATCTTATTCATCCACCTTGAGAAATTCATTTACATCTTACCTCCATATTGAAATACTTATGTTAGAGAAACCTTAGATGTTGAGATCAGTTTTGTGAATCACCTTTCATAGTGAAATTTCATGGTAGTATTATGGAGTTAAAATTGGTGTATCACCTCATTATATTAGGTTTATTTCATGTTTATCTATTAACTTTTCATTCCAACAAGTTGATATCGTAGGTGATGAGCTTGAATAAACATATCAAGGGAGCTAACCCTTCAATCTAGACTTTTCCCCTACTATAAACAACCCATAGGTCTATGGGTAATATCATTGTTTCACTCAATTAGAGTAGGCTTGAAATACCTCTCTAAGGGTTAAAAATTGAGTGAAAATAGTTGTGTGAAGTGAATCATCCTAAATTTATACCATTGATTTCACAAAATTTATGGTTCGCTTACATGGCATTAAAACTTCTAAGTTAATTATTTATCCTAACCTCTATTTTACTTTTTTAGTAAATGCATCAATAGGGTGAAGAATGCCTTGTGTAGTTTTTCATGATGTATTGCCTACATATCCCATGGTTTGTAAATATTTTAATCCAAATCGATGCTTAGAATAAACTCTTTTTTTAATATTTAAATTAAAATATTAGACATGATTTTGAAGAGATTGCAATTGATTCATTATGACCCTATTGGATATATTATTTCCTATATCATGAGAATCAATGAAGGAATCATCGTATGCATGAGGGATTCAAAAAAACTAGAATGATCCATTGAATGATATGTAATAAGGATTTTAAATTTATTACTAGTTTTAAACTTACAAAACCTTTAAAAAACTAGGAAAGCAACCATAAAAAAATATAAAAACCCCAGCAATATGACTAGTTAGGGTTAGGCAATATTTGACAATAGATAGGTTCACCAATATGTTTTATCAAATTTTATATAAATGGAAAATAAATTCTAATTATGATTTTGTTTGCATAAAATCAAAATGCTATAGATATTTAATAAATAACATATACTGATTTGGAACTTGTTGAACTTAGAAATATGTTAAAAAGAGAAAGTACCAAATAAATATAACTTAGCTGGAAATAAAATGTGTAGAAATATAATGCATCTATAATACTAACTGTGTGACTTTATGATGATGTTTTAAATCAAGAATAGTTCTTCACTAGAATTTAGGACAAGGATATTGGAATCAAACATGGGCAACCAATGTTGGTGTCCCTAGGGTGCTCTGGTGTCCTTTAGAGTTCTTGTAATCTATGAAAATTTGAACCTATGTGAATTCACCTATTGATTTTGTGTGTGTGATCATATGTGTGATATTCAGTGTATAAAATATTGTGTACCTTATCCATTTAAAACCCTAGATCAAAAATTCATGAGGGAAAATAGAAAAAATGGGTGAGCAGTTGAAGTTGTGATTGACATAAATACCCATTATGTTGAGCACTACCTACATACCAATACTCCAAAGAGGGATCAAACTCCATGTATTTATCCCATTTTATAATGGTGTGTGTGAAATTTTGGTGTAATGTTATATTTTGGTGAAATAATTGTGTAATTAATTAGTTCAATAATGACCTATGACATTGAATGTGTATTTAGAATTAGCTCAGAGCTACTAGAGCTGTGTGGACTCATAATTGGGAAGAGCATATGTTTTCCTCCCAACTTGTAGTTGAATGTTCTAGTTTTACTCAATCATATGATCCTAAAATGAGTAAATGGTTATATTTTGTTTTTATAGTGATCATCTTGGAATTATTTTGGATGGGACTTACAAAATGTATGGGATGACCCATTTGGTGAATTTGAATTTTAAAAAATAACTCATTTTTGGGGGGATGATGTGGCCATTTTATTTAGACACTAATTTAAAGCAAGATAATAATGAAGGACATGCCTTGTCTGAGTAGATACAACTATACTAGAAGTGTGGATCAGTTTGATGATGAGTTTAGGTTGCTTAGGGTGATGAATAGGGATATTTAGAATCAAAATTTTCTTAAGAGATAAGGGTCATATGAATATAAATGAAGGACTGGTGATTAAGGACCATGGAATTAGTAATGAGATAGGTGTATATAAGGATTGGTCACAAGTGCATTGTTTTAACAATAAATATTAATTTATGTGTCTAAAAAATGTTATTTTTATGCAATGAAGAGAAAAATTCACTTTTTCCAATAAAAATTTACACTTAGATGACCTTCACTTGAAAATACATTACTTATATCACATCAAGATAGGAAAATTACATATGTGCACAAAACCACAACCTTTGAATCCATCTAGATAGACATTATTGTAATTGCTATGGCATGCAAAAACTTTGACAAAAAATGTTGTCAACATTCAAGTCATAGTTGGAGATATCTACCTTTAGTGATTCATGGATAAAAATAACACCACCATCACATTTTGGATGGTAAATAACTCCTAATGACACATTTTAACCTAAAACTACACCTAGATAGGATACATAATACCTGTTTCAACCTCAAGAACATCATTACCTATACAAAAAATATATAATTTTTAGGAAAACTTGACATAAGTTTAAAATGAAGCTCATAATGATTTTTAATAAACCAAAATAAATTTTAGATGCATGTCAAATTCCTCTAATTACAACCTGGAGCATGTTGATTGCAAGTAATAAATGGATCCATAGAAGATGATATAGTGATTAGTGTTGAAATGTTATTTTTATGTGGTCAAGAGAAAATTATGTTGATTCCAATAGAATTTTCCAGTTTTTATACCTCTAATTTTGAATCCATCACTTAAAACATTTAGGGATAGGAAAGTTACATATTTTTCTAGGATCATGACCTTTGAATCCACCTAGATACATGTTGATGCAATTGCTCTAGTGTCTATAAACATTGACAATAACTGTTGTCAACATTAAAGATTTAATTGGAGATCTCCACCTCAGGTAATTTATGACTAAAAATTGGCATTAACACCACATTGGGTGTTAAAAATAATTCCTAGGTCTAAATTCTTGTCCTCAAATTATGTTTGTTCCGGAGACAAAGTACCCATCCTAGACTTAGGAATGTTCTTCATTATAAAAAATTATAATTTTTAGGAAAACATTAGACATGCGTAAAGTGAAAACTATAATTCATTTACATGAATGAAAATAAATTAAACATGCATTTCAAATCCCTATGCATGCACCCCATATAAATTCAATTTAAAATCAGAGACAAATATGTGGGTGACATTATACTTATTAGTCCTAAAATGTTATTTTTACACAGTGAACAGACAAGTTTGTAGCCTTTAATAGACATTTCCTCTTATGGGACCTTCCCTCAAAAATTCATCAATTCTAACATGTCAAATAGTAAAAGTATATATTTTCCTAGGGAAACTACCTCCAAATCCACCAGGATATGCATTGTTATAACTACTCAAGTATGCAGAAATGTTGTCAACATTCAAGACATAGTTTTAGATATCCACCTCTGGTGATTCATGACTGAAATCTAAAATTGCCACCATGTTAGGTGTGGTGAATAACACTTAAGACCACATTATTTGCCTTGGATTATTCTTGGTTAAGAGATAGAGTACCCATTATGCCCTCAAGAACATCCTTCCTTATAATATATCTATTTAGTATTTTAGGATAACTTTAGACACACCTAAAATTAAAATCATAAGTAATTTACACAAACCAAAGGAACCATCAAGTGCATGTCAAAGCCCTCTACTTTAACCCTGAATCAAATTGATAAAAAATTATATATGAATTTTTGGTAGATGACATAGTGATTAGTGCTCAAATATTTTTTTAAGCAGTCAAACAAATTCATTGCCTCCAATAGATAATTTCCTCTTCTGGAACCTCCCCTTGTAAATCCATTACTTCCAACATATCTAGATATAAAAATTTCATATGTTTCCAGGACCAAAACCTTTAAATCCACCTAGATATGCATTTTTATAATTGTTCCATCATGTAAAAATATTGACAATAAATGTTGTCAACCTTCAATCTATAGTTGGATATCTCCACCTCATATGCTTCTTATCTAAAAAATGGCATAGAAACCATGTAGGGGGTGATGAATAACACATAGGACCATATTATTTTCCATAGTGTACATCTAATAAGGGGATGGATTAGTCATTTTGGTCTCAAGATAATATAAAGTTATATACTTATAGTACTAACTTTCTCTTAAGCTTTTCTTAATCTTCTCTTAACTTCAATAAAATGGAATTCTCTATTAACAATACCAACCACGTGAAGGTGAAAGCTTATTTGGAATCACTAAGCTATAATAAATATGTTAATAGATAATAATATTTAAATTTAAATGTATTATCTACAAAATCAATAAAATTTATTAAAATTAAACACATTTACATTTGAAAACTCAACATACTTTAGAAAATTAATCCAACTAACCACTAGGGTCTACTCTACTCTTGATAGTATAAAAAATACTTCATGGTCAGTCTTATGACCCTCCATATATTCTTGTTTAACAACCTACCTCAATATTTGAGAAATTTGTGATAACTAAATTTAAATAATGGAGTATCTTCCTATGTATTTCATAGTCTTTAAAAATCCATAGATCTAATTTTTTTATAGGATATCATCAAAGCCATGTTTCAATAACTACTAAAAACCTAGTGAGATAGTTAAGGTTTTCCCCATATTTGATTGGGGAAGTCAATTTATTTATTTCCTTTACATACTAGCACAAGTAGTAGTCTAGTCCATCTTCATTATTCTCATCCAAAATAACTACATAAACATGCCCTAAATTATAAAATAAATAATTTTTAATAATGATGTCGATAGATAATAAAAATTTAGTACATAATGATTGATAATTTCATACTTTAAATAGAAAAAATCATCTTGTATGTGGTTTCACTAGATTAGATACATGGTCAAAGTCTTTAAGTGATGTTATATCTATGATTTGTACTGTTTATGGAGCCTGTTATGTTTTGATTGGACTTATAGGTCTAAAGATGCATTTATCAATCTAATATTATGAATCACACTCATTCAAAAAAATTCCATGCATGAAAAATAAAAATGTGTCATGTGCCTCATATGAACTATCCAAGACCCTGCATTTGAGATATAGAATGAGTGGAACTCACTTGATCCTATTACAATCATACAATCTTCATACCTTGCCAATTCCTATTCATGCTTTAACCAAAAGTATCTACAAATTCTAGAGTTTCTTGAGCACCATTTGCCATTTTATTGTTACACCATTCAACAATAGTTTTGTCATCAATCAAATTAGCACCATCTATGAAATTAAACTCCCCTCTTCCAAGGGATATTTTCACACATGATTCCAGACCATCATTCTCCATTTTTTCATACACAACCTTTATGAAACTCTAATTATGTCATATGCCAATGGTCATATGCATCTTGATCAACTAATAGAACATCCATGCATTCTTAGATTATGATGTGAAATTATCTAACCAAAAATAAATTTGATTGAATTTAATATTCCTTTAAGTCAAATTTCCATAGACCATATCAAAATAACCTTAAACATACTTTTCATAATGTGATAAATAATCACTGACATATAAATTTTATTCCATTCATATTTTTAAATATTTCTCTACATTGGCAGGTGCATACATGAACATTATATCTCAAAAATGGAAACATCTACTGAGTTGTAGTATTTTGACTGAACCTCCATTTGTGGTTGTAATGTGTAATTATTAGAAATGTTGACTAATTAAATAATAGATCCAAGTGGGAATGATTATTTTCTTAACTTGAATTTTTCATCCAACTATCAAGCTCTTTGTGTGTGCCTTGCATACTCAAAAATAATTTCCTCCCTGAATTTGATCATGAATTTTAAAAGAGGTATTTGTTCCATAACAAGTTGACACTGTTTAGATTCCTTGCAATATTTTAATTGATATGTTATGTATTTTTATTTTGTAAAATGAACTAGTTTTTTTCCAATTCCACTTGTAATCTCCTCATGGATACATTTTTTTCAATTTTGGCAATCCACCACAAATTTTGTAAGTTTCATCCATACATGCTTTGTTGTGAAAAAATATCTATCTGATGTTTCACAAAAAAATGTTGGAATATCTTTCTGGTTTTAGTGGAACTTCCATTTCACAATCCTGAAAAATGTTTTCAGTATGCAAAGTATAATGCACATGACAAAATATATCATAGTGTATTAAAAAATTTAACATGTTGCCTACGACAAAAAGTAGTGCATATATGATTTATTTTCACATACAAGGGTTTGACCATATCAAAATATCTTTGACTAATATAAACGTGTTGATATTTTAGTAAAAATTGAGAGTATAAATATGTTTTGGTCATATACAAGAAATTTTTTAGATGTAGTTCATGGTAATGAGAACCAACTCTTTTCTTACTACATCTATTATGGTTTTGTGAGAGTTTTCCAAAGAATGCCCAAAATTCATTGTTATTTGCTCATTAAGTCTTTTACATTTCCTAACCATTGTCATTAGTGTTTTTTTATTTATGTTTAGTGCTCTTCTTATTTATCTAATAAAGTGTTTTCTCCTTGTTTCACCACTTACTATACAATATGTAATTATGTGTCAAGTAGCATTACCATATTTGGTGGTTTTTTCATGTCTACAATATAATATATTTAGTTTTTAAACAATTGCTTTATTTTGGCCACCAATATTAGATGTTATTAGTCCTAAGGTGTTAACTTTAGGTTTCATCTTTAAAAAATTTATTAATAAAACAAATAATTGGCATCTTTGAATATCATTTAAATTTTCAAAGTAATTATCTAAAACTGTTTCAGATTTTCTTCTTGAATGGTGGTTAGACATTGTTTTCAAAATATTTCATCAACTTCAATTAAATACATTGGTCTTCTACACAAATTCTTAGGATATGTTCTTAAAGGTATTTTTTTATTTATTTGATATTTCCATATTGTTATCTTAATTATTAGATTATTCATTCAGTGTTCCTTTATAGTTTACTTCATCGTTAGTTTTACTATTCAGTATTTCCATGAAATTTTATTCATTTTTACTTTCACCATTCAGTGTTTCCTTATAATTTTATTCATTATTAGGAGGTAAATCATAATTATTATTATTATCATAATAAAAATTAAAAAAATACATAATTTTGTTGTTAACTCTCTCCATTGTGTACAATACTCTGCTCATTGCATGCTCAACTTCTTTTCTCTACCAAACACCTCTTCATTGCATTCCAGACAAAGTATATCATGTTATTGGCCTAACTTTTCATACAATTTTATTATCTAAATGTTTTTTAAATTTTATGTGTTTGAGGTTAAAGTATAAATTTTTATTTTAAAATATGCAACATATACTACCTTACTTTTCATGTCATGAAGCCATGGATAATCCCTGATAAATTTTACTAACCTTTCATTTTTTTCTTAAAATTACATAACTCAAAGAAATGGCATAACATAAGAAAACCAAGAAAAGATGAAATGGATGGAGATGCAATTCAAATGAAAGGTAGCGAAAGATTATAAAGTAAAATTATCAATGAGATAGTAAAATATGTGATATATATATATATATATATATATATATATATATATATATATATATATATATATATATTTTTTTTTTTTTTTTTTTTTTAATTTTTTTTTTTTTTATTTATTTATTTATTTGGTGGGGTTGGTGGGGGAAGGGGGAGGGGTATGTTATTCATAATTTGTTTTATGTTGAATGCTTTTAAAAATGGTCATATTTATAAAATCAAAAGGCTAATATAATTATAAGAAACTTACTTTTCATAATTCATCATCGCCTTATAAATAATATATAATAACTTTGTAGGTTTTTAATTCTAATCATGGTATTGCATTGAATTGAAGGCAGTCAAATTATAGTCATGTAAGGCAATTTTAATAAGGTTTTTGCACTTAATTGAATCACACACTAAATTATTTATTCACTTAATTATTTTAGTTACAATTGATCAGTTTACACATGTTACAAGATGTTATGAATAAGTGTTAAAAGCATTAAAAATAAATAAATTGGAATGGTGTCATAAATTATCTACCTAAAATCCAATTATGTGGTGGCAAATAATAAAAAGTGGCATTGTTGATTAAATATGTGTTGAAAACTATTTAGAGAGGAAAGTAATCATAAGAAGGATTATACCAGAAAATTAAGAATGAAATGTGATGACAAGAAATAAGTGGCATGAAGAATAATTAAATGCATTAATTAAATACCCATTGAAAATTAATTAGATAAAAAATTAAGTATAATAATATTATTGAGTAAATTAGGCATAAATAGGATTAGACACATGTTTAGACAAAAGGAGTAAAGGCTTTTTAAATTAATGATGCCTTTGGTGTAAGTGAGGATCAAGGAGAGAGAATGTGTGGTATGGCCCCAAGTAGAAATAAGGTATGTACATATGCACTGACATGCATTTTTACTTGCTCAATATCAATTTAGTTTCATATGAAAAACTATCACATTTCATCGAGTGGTAAATTATGGACAATAACTTAATGTGGGAAGGATAAATAATATGCCTCAATAAATGTTTTGTATGCATAAGATTTTTAAAATAAGTTCAATGAAATATGTGGGGGTATGTTCCCCCAATAAAAAATAATTATATGTCCCATGTAGTTGATGTGCCTCTAATAAGGTTAGGCATAACAATGATTCACAATCATTGTAGTATGAACATGAATGGTATGGTACCACAATGTAATATATATGAAAATATCGAACATAAGGTATAAGATGTAATAATCCATCTAATAATATCATGTATATAACTATGTAAACATGCCAAATATATATGCCAACAAGATATGTATGAGCCATATAAAGTAGCTCTATATAATAAATCAAAAGCTAGAAAAATGTCACCTTATAAATATGTTAATGTATAGATGTGCATAAAGATAAGGTACATTACCAATGTAGCCGTGTTTCTAAAGGTTTAGACTAATAAATTATCCATGTATAATCTATACATCCATAACAATAATAAACTTAATATCCTGCACCTCACCCACTCAAACTATACTATGAAAATATGAATATATAAACCTCTAACATTATGTAGATAAGTATGATATGTATCATATGATCAAGATAAAAGAATTTTTTTTTTGGTCTTTTGTGAATGTTTTGTTGTTTTATAATTTATAGTGAGAGCACACAAGAAGTTATGCACAATATGTTACAATAATGATATATCAATGAAGATGTAGGCAAAAATGACTAGTGTATAAGTTTTACCAACACATGATGTTGTAGTTATTAATTATCAAATGTGACATGCTAAGTGTAATAGTAGCATACACTAGATGAGTAAAACCTAAGTCATCCAATAAGATAGCCGCCATGGAGAGTGGGATAAAACCTTGTTGTTAATTCACATCAAGTTCACCAAAATGTTCTGGTTAAAAGTGAATTTGCTAAATTCCAAAATAACCTAAAAAAATGAAACTAAAAAATATGGAGCAATATGGGATCACATGTTTTTCCAAGGATGGATTGCACCTACAAATTCAATCATAAAAATGATCTCTCACACAATGGTGTTTATCTCTTGTATTAAGTTTATATTGTTGAAAAGATACAATCTTTAGGGTTTCCCCCTCTTTTTTATATTACACTAAAAACCCTAACTAACCTGTGTCTTAATAATGGCTAACCTTTCACTAATTATAAACACCTAAAATATAAAAATATAAAACTAATGCTAAACTAAGTACATAAATATATGTTATGTTTAGGTACACAAGAGAATCATGTTCATTCCATTACATAAGTAACTAAAAAAATGACATACGACTGAGTTTATGATAAATTAGTAAAATAATGAAATCAAACCTAAACCTATGTACAAAAAATAGTAACTACGCATAACTAATTTGTTGAATAGAAAATTAAACTTGAAAAGAGGAAAAATATGATGGAATAGATATACCTTGATGATTTTTTTATTTTTTACTATGGATTTGAGTTTTGTAGGCCTATAGATAACTATATATGAAATTTAAAGTGCTAAATATATAGAATCTAAACATCACCCGCATCATTCAAGTCTAAGGTAGAAATGGAGATGACCTATTTTGACCAGTATTTGTTTCCTTTTATAGTGATTCCATACTCTTCTCACTTTAAGACTGCAAAATTTTTTATGACACTTTAAATTTAGATATCATGTTTATTTATGCTTTCACTTCTCTAATCTTATTGTAAGAATTGCATAAATATGATCGTATTCCCTCTTCTTGACCTAGTTTGCCATAAACTCACAACAAAATAAACTTATGTGCCTGGGTGGGAGATATACTACGTATACCACATGTTGGTATAATATCTCACACATTTTATGTAGTGTGAATGGAATCTTGGGAAAGGGTTAATACTTTTCTTCCCTAGAATTGAAGATGCAACTACATACAATTTTCCTAAAACCATCTTTTGTATAAGAGGGTGATTTAAAAATCTTGATGTATCGATGGATGAATCCATTGTAAGTATAGTAATGTATATATAAAGGATTAGATCAAACATAAATTATGGATTATAATTTTTCATTATAGGTTAACCCAAACTTGAAATAAGGAGTAACATTTTTTGTATGACTGAAACTTAATATTGTTTTATAAATGGCTTGGGATGATTTACCACAGAGATGATACTTTATGACATAATACACACTTATGCAAAATAAATAAAATAAAAATAAGTGAAAATTAAGGCATATGAAGCACTGAAATGGTGAAGGGACTCAAAAATTAATGAAAGATAAAATCAACAACCCTACCCTTTCATATTAGGGAAGAAGTGTTTGGCGACACCATCATTCCTATCCTAGGAAATATAAAATAATTTTGCACAAGTAGAAACCCATAAATGTGTGAAATTAGGATTGGGGATTATAATAGGTAGATTTATAGAAGTGTCAAATGCATATATATGGCTTAGAGGTCAAATAAAGAGTAGTGTGGGATAGGATAAGTCCAAGAGACATAAAATTATTTACAATGGTATCAAACATGATGCAATAGGGAAAATAGATAATGGAAAAAGGCCATGCACAAAATTTATGTGTCTTCATGAATTCATCTTAATCCATTTATTAAGTATCGATCATATAGAGAATACCAATGTATAATTCAATTTTTATTGAACCCTTGCCATAGCTATTGTTACACTTGTGCAATAAAGTCATTTATTGATACTTAAACCTTTATGCATTGCCCTCTCATACCAATTTTTTTATGTGTATTTCATGTAGTTTCATCTCCACATCTGGGGAAGATGAAGTACAATCCATTTCATAAGATTACATTCACACTACACAAAACTATGTGAGGTATAATTCCAATGTGTTGGATATGTAGAACAACTCCTACAATAATTGCCCAACCCATAACCTTTTTTTTTGTTGTGAGTTGATTTCAAATTAAGTCTAAAAAATGAAGAAGACAATATTTATATAATTATTTCCATTAGATCTGAGAATCACAATCATATAAAGGCACAACATTTAGTTACAAAATGACATATGAAAATTTAGAATCTAAAAGTGAGCAATGTAAAGAATCAATGCATGAAGACATAAATGGAAATCATAATAAGTCATCAGTGTTATTTATTTAGACATGAATGATATATGTGTCATTCCTATTTTTATATAGTCAACACTTCAAATTTTACATATAACCAATTACAAACTTACATAACTCAAATCTGCATTCAAAAATATAAAAATCATCAAAATATTATCATTCCATCATATTTTACTTATTTTCAAAATCAATTATCAATTTAACATTTTATTTATATATGTTTAATATTTTTATCGCATTAAATAAAATTTAAAATATGTTTTTAATTAATTTATCATAAACTTATCCCGATACCATTTTTTAAAATTAAATGTGTAATGAAAATGAACATATTTTGCTTTTAACCAAAACATATATAAATAATAATGTAGATTCATGTTAACATATTTCTCTTTTCTCTATTATGATATTATGGATTATGATATTATGGATATTGATATTATGATATTATGATATTCATGTTAAGTGTATGGATATATTCTCCTACGCATTAATAAAAATTATTGTGGAGGCTCAAGAGAATACTCTTAAGATTCTAGGATATCCTAATAAACTATTTAATATTACATCTCAACTATAACTATATGATATTATTAAAATATTATAAATGTGTTAGGCTCACCTCAGCAATTTTCGAACAAATCTTTATTCAAAATGGAGTATTCAAAAATGTTTGTATTTGTGATTACCTTACCATGTATTTATGCAAAATACTATAGCCTATAAAATAGACATTAGTAATACACAAAAACTACCATGGTTTTTTTTTGGTTAAACATTCAAAATACACATTGATATGCAAAATATTTCCTAAAAATTATTTGAAAAACTAATACAATGATTATATGATATTATACTTATATTATGACATTGTAAATCAATTTTAGTTGCATATTTTATGAAAATTTATCTCATCAATTACATGATAACCTAACACAACAAATTATAAATTATCTCATATTCATAACCAATGTTAATGCATGAGAGAAAAATATAATATTCAAGTCACTAAAAGATTAAGATATAATTCTAAAAGCATTATTTTTTCACAAAAACCATGTAAAATTCCTAAGAAATTTGATGTTGATGTTTATGATTTTTTATTTTAAATAGTTATATGTAAATGATAAAATGTTTATTTGTAATCTTTTGTTTCATGTATGGTCAAAATCTCATTTGTATATTATACACCTTTTAAATTTAAAATGGTGTTGATGGTGTGCATTGTTTTAAAGGTTGAATATAGATGAAAATGAACCTATTAAACCACAAGCTTATTAGGCCAACTAATGTAAATTTACACCACAAATGTAGCATTTAAAGGATTGTGCCAAATAGATATTGATAGTATGAAGATTGAGACCTTTTAATTATGCAATTAATATTTGTGATGTTTTATGTTGGAACATTTATTTTTTATGTTATATGGTATAATGGATACCAAGATTAGTTGATGTCAGGGGTAGGTATAGATCACCATGGATGGGAACATGGTTATGTTCCCCTTTATTTTGGTAAAATTTTCATAGAGGATAAAGAACATGTTTGTAATATGTCTTTAAAATTATTAAGTATATGGTGTACTAAAATAAATGATCGATATATGTATGTGTATGGAGTTGGGGGATAAATTTGTGGACATTTACCCTAATGCATATACATTATATCCATAATTCGTATGCATTATGATCATAACACGTATGCATTATTTAAATTTAGGTTCAGGATTTCCAATCCATAACATGTACGTATTATGCAGTCATATAACATGTAAATGTTATTTCCACTAAGCTTAGTTTCAATAATTCATATGTGTTATTGCCACTATTTATAGTGTAAATAATGACTACACATTATGGTCTAATGAAGTCATGAATGGTTAAAATTAAAAAGGCATATTCATTAGAAGGTGGGGGGGAGGGGGCATCTTTTACTAAAATAAATGTTTAGGAATATGAATGTATTCTAAATGTAAACATTTGCTTTAAATTTATTTTAGTAAATATAAGAAATTAGGGTCACTATGCATTTGATAGAGTTGGTCTCACATCTGCATGACTTATGATGTGGAAGATAGTTTCTCAAAATCCAAAATGGTCAGTACTTAGGAATTTTCAAGGTCTCATCATTGAACCTAGACATTTTAGGGCATAAATTTTATAACTGATGTCCATTTTTGGTAAACATATAGTCATTTTTAAGCTTTTATGCTATCTAAATTGCTTATGGACATTTCTAAGAGTCCTAGGTTTGTCAAAATTGAAGTTTACAAAACAATCACTTTGAAATAAAGTCAAAATGGTGTGATTTGGGTAGCATAGGTCATATTTATGACCTACACACATCAAATAACCAATTTGTGTTAATTTTACCTACTCATCATTCCTACCTCATCCCTAATCACTTCCTCCTCATCCCTCATCACCCATTATCACTCTCTCCTCATTACTCATTGTTCCCAATCACTCCCTCATTAACCTTCACCATTCCTCCTAATCTCTAATCACTCCCTCATCATCCCTAATAACTCCCTCATTAACCCTCATTATCCCTCATCATCCCTAATAACTCCCTCATTAACCCTCATTATCCCTCATCATCCATAATCATACTTCATCATCCCTCATCATCCCTAATCATTCCCTTATCATCCTTCATCATCCTTAATCACTCCTTTATTGACCTTCACCATCCCTCATCATCTCTACTCATTCCCTCATCATCCCTAATCATTTCCTCATTGACCCTCACCATCCTTCATCATCCCTAATCACTCCCTCATTGACCCTTACCATCCTTCATCATCCCTAATCACCACTTCATCATCCCTCATCATCCCTAATCACTCCATATTCATCCTTAATCATCCCAAATCACTCTGTCATTAACCCTCACCATCCCTCATCATCTGTAATCACTCCCTCATCATCCCTTATCACTCTCTCATTGACCCTCATCATCCCTAATCACTCCTTATTTATATCTCATCACCTCTAATCAATCCTTCCTTGACCCTCACTATCCATCATCATACTTAATCACTCCTTCATCCTCCCTAATCACTCCCTCATTGACCCTCACTATCCCTCATCATCCATAATGACTCCCCCATCATCTCTACTCACTCTTTATTCATCCCTCAGCATCTTTAATCAATTCATACAATACTTTGATGGTGGGTGCATTAGCTTTTTTCTTGGTCCAAATTAGCTTATTTTCTAATTCAAAATTTTACTCACTCAAACAAGGCCTAAATAAAAACTTCTTTCACTCATTCTCTTTCACTAAAATAAGGAATTCAGATATATCATCTAATTTTGTGGTGGGATTCAAATATATATAGGTGATCCATGCCTAGACCATAGAGAGAGTGTGTATCTAAATCCTCAGAATTGAATAAATAGGCAAGAAATCAAGAAAAGGGTGGGATGAAATTGTATCAATTACATAATATATAGATTGGGATTTGGGCATCGAAGAGTCCCAATCCTATAGTTGAGAATCTAATTTTATATCTATATAGATAGGGGTGATTGGAGACTAGATAAGAATTCAAATCCTAGATCCGTAGTTGACAATATATCCATAGTTGATTGGATTTATAAATAAATAGATAGGCAATTACCAATCTGGTAGAGTGTGTTCCAATCTAGTAGCTGAGATAAAGTGTGTTTCCTAACCCAATTCAATCTATACTCAACCTGAACTATATCCAAATTATTATATAAATGGAATGACGGGCATATGCCTTAATCTAGTGTATCGAAGAGGGTTCAGTTAGAGTTTGGGCATGGATTGGTGGAACCTAAAGGCCAAACTGGGACCTTCTCATAATTTGAGTATTCCCTAGTCTCCAATATAGTATATCAAAGGATAGTGGAGGAATGGGGGGCCCACCATACATACATACATGCATGCATACATACATACATATACATACATACATACATACATATATATATATATATGCAACACCATTCTGAATTCCATACCCTAACCTCAAACTTTCCCTACTCATTAAGTTAATGGAATCTTTCCCTACCTACTTCATCTATGAAAAAGAGTAAGGCAAGGGAAGCTTGAATTTTTGATATTATCTTTGATTCACCTAATCTCATATCAAGGTAATATTTCCATCTCAATGGATATCAAGGGAATAAGGCACAACTATCAAGGGAGGTTTTCCTTCTTAGTATCTAGATTTGTTTTTCTTTTGCATTAAGGCATGGCTATCAAGGGAAGCTTATTTTTGGATATATAGATTTGTTCTTACCCTACCTACTTAGTTATGCCCTATGTGATAAGGCAAGGGAAGCTTCCTTCCTGATATATAACTTTGTTCTTATCATACCTACTTTCCCTACCTAGAATATATTCTTATCTATCAAGGGAAGCTTGCATCCTAATCTATAGCTTGCATATATTATTTCCCTACCTACTTAGTTATGTCCTACCTTATTATCCTCTATTTTTGGTAAGGGAAGATTGATTCCTAATAGATATAATGATAAATGAAGTTTTGAATCATGTTACATATGTAATATATTTATAGCATTAAGTATGCCTACATACTTTACCTACCTTAGTATGCCCTACCTAGTTTACCTACTTGAGGATGCCCTACCCAATTAAATATATGAGCCATATCTTGATTTTTAATATGCCCTACCTAAATACTTGATCCATATCTTGATCTTGAGTATGCCCTACCTACCTTATTATACTTTAGTATGCCCTACCTACCTATCCTTATTTTAATATCTACTTGAGTACTCCCTACCTAATAAAATACCCAAACCATATATTTGTCTTGAATAATTTTATCTAATAATATCCATATATATTAGTTGAACATACCCAACTGAATATTTAATACATATCTTAAAAGGAGAGGGGGAATTTTAACCTATGTAGAGAAAAAAGTGACTAGAGACGATCGGTCATAAGCATAAATCTACTACACCCACCATAAAAGTATTGAAGGGAGTGGTTAGGTATAAGGAGGGATGGAAAAAGAGTTATTAGGGATGATGAGTATCAATGAGGGGTGATTAGGGATGAGGAGGGAGTGATTATTGATGATGAGGTATGATGGAGTGATTAGGTATGATGAGGGATGGTGAGGGTAAATGAGGGAGTGATTATAGATGATGAGGGAAGGTGAGGGTCAATGAGGGAGTAATTATGGATAATGAATAACAAGGAGAGAGTGATTATGGCTAATGAGAGATGGGGAGGAAGTGATTAAGGATGAGGGAGGGATGATGAGAAATTGAAATTAACACAAAGTGGTCATTTGATGTGCCTAGTTCATCAATGTTACCTATGTTTCCCTAATCACACTAATTTGGATTGAATTTAAAGTGAGTGTTTTGTAAACTTTAATTTTGACAAACCTAGGACTCCTATAAATGCGAAAAAGTAATCTAAGAGACACACAAAACTAAAAAATGACTATATGATTACCTTATTATCTATGAGGGATTGTGTAGGTCAATGAGGATGAATAAGGAGTGATTATGGATAATGAGGGGTGAGGGGGAGTGATTATGGATGATAATGAATAATGAAGGATTAATTAGGGATGATGAGGGATCGTGAGGTTTAATGAAAGAGTGATTAAGGATGATGAGAGATGAGAATGGAGTGATTAACATCCTTCCTCTTCCATAATTATCCCTAATCACTACTACATTAACCCTCACAATCCCTCATAATCTCTAATATATCCCTCATTGTCCCTAATAACTCTCTCATTGACCCCAATAGTCCCTCATCATCCCTAATCACTATGTCATTGACCCTCACTATCCCTCATCATCCCTAATAGCTCTATCATTATTCCTCATCATACTTCATCATCCCTAATCACTCCCTTCTCATCCCTCATCTTTCCTAATCACTCCCTCATTTACCTTAACCCTTCCTCATCATCCATAATCACTCCCTCCTTGACCCTCATTATCTATCATCATCCCTAATGACTCCCTCATCATCCCTACTCACTCCCTCCTTGTACTTTATCATCCCTAATACCTCCCTCCAATACCTTGATGGTGGGTGAAGTGGCTTCCCACATGTTATCAAATGGATTATATTACAATTATAAAATTAAATCACTCAAATAAGGCTCAAGGAAACTCTTTTTTCACTCATCCACTTTCACTCAAATAAGGAACTCAGAGATATTATTTGTTTTATGGAGGGATTCAAAGATATATACTATGATCCATGCCCAAAACATGGAGAGAGAATGTATCTAATACTTGAGTTACTTATCATTCTTTCCTTTCTTACTTAAGTATGCCCTCCTGACTTGAGTTACCTAATTGAGTATTCCCCACTCAATAAACTACTTGAGCTATATCTTGATCTTAAATACCCATATATAATCCTAACCATATATATCTTACCTGGCCATAACATTAATACTCAATACCTAAATGAATAATTAATTGAATATCATTATGTCACCTATATAGATAAAGGAGAGGGGGAATTAACTAATCCATATCTTTAAAGTATATCAAACAAATAGAATAGGCAATGTAAGAGAGCTTACAGAGTCAACACTTACTTCCTACTAAATAGGAAATTTTGGACATTTGAATAGAAATTTGGGTACTAAAGTAAAAATGGGCACTCGACACTATCATAGATAAGGTCACCCAAATAATATATATTAGCCCCTATATAAAGCTATGACACAGATTTTTCACAATAGATAAGGAATAGTGAGGGAAGATGAGGAAGTGATTAGGGATGATGAGGGATGATGAGGGAGTGATTAGGGATGATGAGATAAAATGAGGGTTGATTAGGGAGTTTTTAGGGATAGTGAGGGCCAATGAAGGTGTTATTAGGAACTATGAGGTATGATGAGGGCTATTGACTAGGTTATTAGGTATGATTATGTATGATGAAGGTTGACTAAGGAATGATTAAGGATAATGAGGGTTGAATGTAGAGTGTTTAGGGATGATGATGGATAATGAGGGATGGTGAGGGTGTGATTAAGGACTATGAGGGATGATAAGGGAACTTTAAGGAGTAATTAAGGATGATGAGGGTTAATGAGGGAGAGATTAGGTATGATGATGAGCGATGAGGGAGTGACTAAGGATGATGAAAGGATTATGAAGGATGATGAGGGTCAATGAGGGAGAGATTAGGTATGATGATAGGTAGTGAGGGGGTGATTAGGGATGATGAGGGATGTTGAGGGTTGATGATGGTGTTTTAAGGGAAAATGAGGGTATATAAGGGAGTGATTAAGAATTATTAGGTAGGATGAGGGATGATGATGGATAATGAGGGAGTGACTAGGTAAGATGAGGGAGGATGATGGTTAATGAGGGAATGATTAAGGATAGTGAGAGATGATGATGAGGTCCCTATCTATAGACAAAGACTCAATTAATTTATTACAGTAATTGGTAAAATAAAGTATATGGGGACTCACCTATCCCTATCTATATTTGAGGATGGTGAGGGGTGCATAGGGTTTTAACTTGAAGTATTTGAGTCATGGTACTAATGAGTTGAATAATTTCTCCACCCTACTTCATCAGATATGAGTATGACAACAATGAATCAATGACATATACATATCCCATATCTATATAGGGAAGATTTCCTCCAAGTGAATGAATCAATGCGAATCATGTCACATACTTAATATTTTTGTATCATTAAAATATAACAAATAGGAATGAATGATATGGTGTCACCATATTTAATCAATGAACAACGACATGATCATGTGTGCAACCCCCACTTTATAGATATAGAGTTTCATTGGCATTGACATAATATATAGTTTAATTGACACAATATATATTAGCACCATGATCCCACAAATGGATTTAGATATAGATTTAGAGTGAATAGAGATAGGATATAATGTGTAACGATGTTATCAATGATATTTAGTTCACTCTATCTATTATATAAGTATATCAATGACTGAATAATGAACCTAAATACTATCAAGACAAGATAATACTAATAGGCAAAGCTTTAAAAAAATAACCTATATTTATTCATATTGAATTATTAAAATAATTAAAAAACATGCATAAATAAGCCTCAACTTAGAATTAGAGTTGACAAGCAAAAATTCCAAACTCTAAAAATAATAAAACTTGACCAATTATTTTTAGTAAGTTTTGCATGCAAGCACGTGCAGCTCTAAAATTCTCCATAAATAAACTAAACAAAAAATTAATCTATCAAACAAATATCAATTAAATTTTAAGTTTGGTTACAAAATATATAATTTATAAAATTATAAAAATATTGAAAATAATATTAAACTATAATTTTAGACCCTTAAATGGTCACTTATGACCTTCAAAAAATATCAAAAACGTTCATAACTAGATGGGTTGGGTTATGGATGAATTGAAATTTTTGAGATAGTCATTTTGGCATGAATATGGGCACAAATGTAATAATTGATCAAAATTTATGGCCTTCAAAATTTTGGCCTCTTTTTCTACATCACTAAACAAGTCTATCAATGATCAATGTTAGTAAATTACATATGTAATATGTATGATATGACCAAAGCAACCCAATATGCATAATGCTTGACATGGTATGAATGATTTATGTGATTCAGTACATATCCATATCATGGAACAAACCAATGTCATGTTTCTATGTATTCCATGATGTTGTTGTGATACATAATGAATTCTAGGTGTGGGTAACATGATGTGATGGTTATATCCTGCGCTATCAATATGATATTTTTATTAAATGATTGACATCATGGAAAGGACTTCATTATGTATGGTTTGCATTAGTGCAGTGAGACCATTATTTGCATTTACCTTGGTCATAAGTGGATGTAGTGTTTTTTTGGTCAAGTTTGGCCTATAATAGACTTTATTGCAAGTAAAATTAGCATAAATGGGGGGTTGGTGTGCATGGGTCACTAATGTAACCTATGTTTTTCCATGCACACCACTTTCACATGAATTCAAATTAAATTGGGTTGGCCACACCTAAATATTTCCTAAAATATTCCTATTTACCATATTCACAAATAATTATGATGTCGTTGTGTCACTTTTTTGCCCATAATGGACTAATCATAAGTAAAATTGGAATATAGGAGTGGTTGTGTGTACGTTGGTTTGTAAACTTTGATTTTGACAAATCTAGGAGTCCTAGAAATGCCAAAAAATAATATGGAAGGTGCCAAATCCTAAAGAATGACTATATATTTACCCAAAATGGATATCAAATGTAAAAGTTATGCCCTGAAATATTAAAAATGCCTAAGTAGTAACCAAATTGGATTTTTAGAAACTATCTTCCACATAGTAAGGCATGCATATATGAGACCAACTCTATTAGATGTAGAGTGACCTTAATTTATTATATTTTACTAAAATAAATGTGAAGTATAAGTTTACATTTATATTGTTACATATATTTTAATAAATAAATGTAACAATATAAATGTAAACTTATACTTCTCCACCCCCTAGTTCCCCGTCGCACCCCTCACCTTCTTTTGCATTTTAGACATTCATGACTTCAATGGACCATAACACCTATGCAACTTGGTTGTTTTGCATTTAAAACACAAAAGCTTTTTTTCAAATTGAATTTGTATAGGCAATAAAAGATATGCATTATAGAGAGAGAGAGAGAGAGAGAGAGAGAGAGAGAGAGAGAGAGAGAGAGAGAGAGAGAGAGAGAGAGAGAGAGAGAGAGAGAGAGAGAGTGTGTGTGTGTGTGTGTGTGTGTGTGCGTGCGTGCGTGCGTGCGTGCGTGCGTGTGTGTGTGTGTGTGTGCTTTGATGAGTTTAAATTCAAAAACCAATCCTTTTGGGTTGGAAATGGCTTGGATTCCTGAACCAAAGGAATAAACCTATCAACATAGTTGAATCTAAGCATTTTGAGAAAAAATAATAAAATTCAAATTCCATCACCAAATACAGTATTAATTTCAATGAATCAATTCACAAAATTATTACCACGATGATGAGAACACTCTCCCCTTTCCAGATATATGTTTTTTTTTTAAATTTTTGGACTATTTTAAGGTTTCTATCTATGTTAATTTCTAATTATAGATTTTTATGCCACTACATGCCAAAAACACACATGCCTATATATGTTTGCGTATCATTTTTTTTATCAATCCAAATGTAAAAACAATTCTATCGTTACAAACTAGGCCTAATTCTACACACATTAAAAAAAAACTAGTTTTCATTTTGTTTTGAGAGAGTTATGAAGGCCACATGACCAACTATCCATTTTTTGTCAGTTTTCAAGATATATTTACTTGTAAAATAAATAAAATATACATACATACATACATATACACATATACAAATATACATATATATATATAGACACACACACACACATACATATACATATATTTACATACATATATACATACATACATACATATACATACATATATATACATATATACATAGACATAGACATTGCAGGTAAGTGCAGCCTGTTTGTCCCCTTTGAATTAAAGGTAGAATAGAAATTTGTGTAGCTAGCAGGTGATGGAATGAGTGATTCAGACTTAGGAGAAGACAAGGAAGATGAACCAACATGCCACAGTTAAGGCAGTCACCCTGCTCCAGCATGGCCCTTCTTGATAGAATCAAAAATGCAGCCAAGGCATTAATTGTGTAGCATAGGTCACTCCATGGGACAAAGTGCCAAGTCTATCATGGCCTCTATATAATGTAAACTCTTTCATTGTTACAAGGGAGATCTTCCTGAATACAGAAGTAAAACTCTACCCAAATTGAAAGGTGAATACTGAGACTTTGAGCTCAGATTATATTTCATATTATTTTATCTGAATGAGAAAGCAAGTGATTCACAGACTTTGTGCTGTATATCTTGTACCATTTTAGGAGATTGTTCTTATGTCTGTCTTCTGAATGTGTTCTTGTTTATTTAATTTAACAAGCAGAATTAGTGGAGGTGATAAGGAAGGTGTCCTAAAGCCAACTACTTTTAGACTTTGTGCTGTCATAGTTGTCTTCAGTGTGTGTTTTTTCTTTTCCGTTTCTGTGTAAAGGACCTTGGGATGAGTTTATGCCCCCATTATTATTCGTATCTCACTCTAGGGTAGTCAAGGTGGAGACTTTGTGCTACATCTTAGATTGTTGGTTACTCTGTTACCCTATTACCAGTCACTTGTTACTAGAAAGAGTACTACTGTTTGCAAGAACAAACACCACTGAAAGAAGAGAAGTGCCTTTTGTCGCTTCACCAAGATTTCTACTATCCAGGAAGGGATCTAGCTCTTGGCTGAATGTTACTTTTGAAATAAGAGAAGTGCCTTCACCAATCACCTAGGATTTCTCCTCTATTTGTTAGCATCATCTCTAAAAAAAGAGAGATGGATGGTTCATCCCACCCCTGTGTCTTACTTTCTACATATATTTATAGTATATAGCCTCAGCATATTTAATAGGGAACCTCCCCTTGATGAGAAGAGAGATTTTTCCCCTTTGGATGTGGTAAACCTACAACATTGGATGACCAATCTCCCTATGTTGTGGTGATAGGAACTATTTTGGTCACCAGTTAGCTGGACGACAAAATATTCACCCAATAATTTTTGGCGACTCTGCTGGGGATGAACGTGCAGTTTGAATCCTCAAGTTTTAGATTGAAGTAGTCCCTACCCTTATCTATTAAGTATTCTAGCAACTCCATTCTGTGTCTTAACCATTATCATTATAGCCTTACCATCTTCCTCCATCTCCATTATTTTATCTGGTCTACAAAACCAGAGTTGTTAGGAAAGAGTGCATAGTTTGAAGCCTCAAGCCTCAAGCTGAAGCAGGGCCAGTTCTTTTCCATTTTTGTTCTACAATCTCACCACTCCACCTAGATTTGTTATCACTATTTTTCATAATTAAATCATGGTAGTTCAAGGCCCCTGGGGTAACTCATTTGGCCCACTCAACTTGACTCCACCTCTACATGAACTTCCACGTAGCTCAATAAAGAACTTCCCCAAATTATTTAGAGATGGGAGAGTTCACCCTGATGAACACATTGCAGCCTTCAGCATAGCTTGTGGTGTGATAGGGGTGTAATTTGAAGATGTGGTAGTCAGGCTTTTTATGGAGACCCTACAAGGTGCTGCTACAGACTGGTTCTACCATCTGCAAGTTGGATCAGTGACTGACTGTGACACACTTAAAGCCAAGTTCGAAGCAAGGTTCAAGCCCACAGAAGATGCACATGCCTTGCTATCCTAGCTCACATAGATGAATAAGGAGCCCCATGAGCCTATGAGGGACTTCATTTCCAAGTTTGACAAGCTGAGGCACAGGATTCCCATGGTCACCCAGCCGACACCTCAAATGCTTCTTCATCAACTCACAGCTACCTGAATTGAGTTTCTTGCTGAGATGGGCTAGACACATAGACCTTGTTGCTACTCAGGACTTGGCTACTGAGCTATAAGATGACCTTATCTTGGTAGGAAAGATAAGGAGATATCTGAATAGAGGCAAACCCTCTTCATCTTTTGAATACTCACCCACAACCACCACTTACCCAATGGTGCAAAAGCTGGCAAATGAACTACTAGCCTTGAAAAGGCAAATGGCCCTAAGTATGTCTACTCCTCCTAATCAAGATATGCCAAAGAGGGCATTTTAGAATCAGCCATATCAAGGCAATGCCACCAGGAATCAAGGGCAGCCAAATCATCTTCCCCCCCCACAAAGGAACCTTGTTCTTAAAGCACCTCTAGCCAACTCAGCAGTTGGATATCTAGAAACAAAACATGCTTTCTCTTTCCAACCTGAGTTTGAGAAAGAAAATGATGCTGATCTCTTCACAGAAGATCAAGAAGAATCAGCTGGTGACTCCCACATTGGTTTCCTAAATTACCAGGATGAACCTAGAAGTGAAGGTGAAGCAGTTGAAGGATCATACACAATATTCACTCGGTCCAAGAATCAGTCAACCCAGCAGGCTGACAAAGAGAAGATAGAGGAGCAACCTCAACCAACAACCTCAATTACTAAGCATGGAACCACTCTACCTTTCTAGCCAAAGGACCCAGTGGTTGCTAAAAAAGTAAGTGCATCAAACATCTATGCACCTTTTACTTCAACTTCACAAATCAATCCTTCCCCTCCCAAAAACTAAAAGGATGAACTCCCATCCTCTCTTCCAAGTCCATCTCAATCATTTGACATGATTGATCATGTCAAGAAATCCAAAATTCAAATGACTGAGTTTGAATCCCTGCAAGCCTATCCTGAGAAATTAAACATTGGTGGAGAACTCAGTATGGACATGTCTGAGGCAAAATTTGTGTTCACCAAAAGGTTGGCCCCTATAGCTCAAATTCTGTTTGAGCTGTCAGGCAGGGGTAATTACTTCTTGACCATAAAGGATGCTCATGTCTCAGCTGATGAAATATTATATCTGGAAATCCAAGATTTGATCCAAACAAGGCATCAAAAGAATTAGTAGGGCACAATACAAATCAAGAAGGATCTTCTATCTCTGTTGAAGAGAAATTTGATAGAAGATCAACTTCTGATGATGCTTGAATCTTGGAATCCAATGGCAACAATTCTTCCACAACTGGATGCAGATCTCTATTGCTCAAATTGAAAATTGCTCAAGTTGAAGAGATCAAACTCCTTCACACCAAAGGAGATGCTAAGCTGATAGTTTGTCAAGAGTTTGAGGCTGACAATCAAAGCATGTGTTGGACTGAACCAGTAGAACAACAAGCTATGGTGGTGGACCATACTGCTATACTCCAAAGTCAGCAAAAGGAACTCTTTGTGAAGAGATCAAGGAGTTTTGGTTTTCAGCTTGAAGACCACGTCCTGCCATGGGGCAAGAAGAAGAAAGAGCCAAGAGGAAGATGCAAAAAATTGGTTTCTTGGTGGAGAGTTCCATTCACCCGTCACCATTTTTGGGGACAAAATGGTTTCCTACTGGTTGATCAAGATGGCATCCCCTTTTCTTTGTCCCACAATGAGCAGTATCTGAAGTACTCCAATTCTTGAAGTATCAGATAAGTTCCCCTGTACATATGTATATTTGTATAGTTTCTATTTCTGCTTTGTGTTGTTCATTTGTTTCTTTTGGAGCCTTTCTTTTTGGGTAGCATGACTCCATAGCCCAACGGCATACTTCAAGGCACCAGAGATTCTGGTTTCTACTCCCCTTAGTTGTTTCAAAATTTTAACCAAGGGAAGTTCCCCAACTAGAGCCAGCTGTTGTTCCCCAAAAATATCACTCATTTTTGGGACAACATATGAACTATTTTGGGCCCTGCAAGACCAAAATTATCTCTTCCCTTTTCAAAATTTGTTCTAAGATTTCAAATTCCTCATTTTTCAAGCTTTTCAGTAAGGGGAATAGTAGGTTCAATAGGTTCAGAGGCTTATGTAGGCGAGTTCAATCAAAAGAACTAGTTTCCAACACTTGGTCATCTTCAGGTTTGGGTCATCACCTTGTTTCAATTGAAAAAAGAGTCCATTGGCAAGCATTGAACCATTGACCCATTGAACCTTGAACCATTTCAATTTAATGGGTTCAATGGGTTCAAAGGTTCAACATCATCAATGAGAGCTAAGCACTTCGATAGAGGTTCAAAGTTTAACTATTTCAAAGTTTTATAGCTCTGAGCATCTAACGAATTTCAAAGGCTTAAACCATTGATCCTTGAACCATTTTGGTTCAACGGTTCAATGGGTTCAAGCCCCAAATGGTTCAATGTGCTTGGTTCAAAGATGCCAAAGTGACTCAAAGGAATGAACTAACTGAACCGTTGAACCTTGAACCACTTCATAAGTTCATCGAGTTCACAGGTTTAAAGGTTCAAAGGCTGCCTCAGTTAAGAAAAGAAGTGTGCACAAAAGAAAGAGTCAGGTAGATGCTGCCAAGTGTCATCGACTGGGCCCCATTACACTTTATTTTTGAGAATTGGTAGATGATGCCATGTATCCCATGTAGAGATCGGTGAAGGCCAACAAGTGTCATCATTTGAAAGAACCTGAGTGAGCCCCAAGCATTTTTATGATGCTACAAAAGCCTGATAGCAGAAAGTGCCAAGTGTCGTCGATGGAGGGTTTCAACACGATGGAGTGGAAGATTCCACATGTCCTTGGAAAGAAGCTACGAATACTGCCACATGTCAAAGAGGGATGCCCTTATGGGAGGCACAGAGCAAAAGAAATGAATTTCTTCGAACAAATTGTCTGAAGGAATTTCTTTAGACTTTTTGTCCAAAGAAAATGAAGGAATTCCTTCAAATAATTTGTCTAAAGGAAATAAATGGAACAACAAGCCCACTGAAGATGAAAAGCCTGAAGACCACTGGGAGCATCTAGAAGGATAGAGACCCTTGCGGAGGGACACTTGACACATAAAATGGACCTTGTTCGAGATCCCGAAGGGTAAGTTCCCTTCAGGAAGGGTCAAGCCTCAAAAGTGCAGCAGAAGCTACCAAGTGTCACGTGCCAAGACAGTTTCAAATGAAGCTTCATAGAGTGGAACACACCACGTGTCCCATCCCAGTGCAATGGAAACTATCACGTGTCTGTGTCTGCACCTTCAGCCTCTAACAAGTCTCAAGGCCTATTCCCAAAAGCTTATTTCAAAGCTACGAATGCTGCCACATGTCCTCACCCATGTCAAAACAAAATGATAGGCCCAAAAACATCAAAAGTGGGGAGAAAGGCCAACCGTTAACCTTAAAATAAAGAGAGAGCTGCAGACGTCAAAATTGTTGCAATGAAGCATCTAATTGATCCTTTTAGGATTAGAACATGAACCCAATGCATTCAAAGACCCTAAGGCCAGGACCAAGAGAAGGAAGAGTCAAAGAGGGAAACTCAATGGGAGTTAATTCTAGTAGGTGAAACAGTTCACTAGGTAGATATTTGGGGCCTGCAAACATTAAAAGTGTAGCTTGTTTGTCCCCTTTGAATTAAAGGTAGAATAGACATTTGCGTGGCTATCAGGTGATGGAATGAGTGATTCAAACTCAAGAGAAGATAAGGAAGATGAACCAACATGCCACAGTTAATGCAGCCACCCTACTCTAGCATGACCCTTCCTGACAAAATCAAAAATGCAGCCAAAGCATTGATTGCGCAGCATAGGTCACTCCATGGGACAAATTGCCAAGTCTATCATGGCCTTTATATAATGTAAAATTTCATTGTTACAAGGGAGTTCTTAACGAATGCAAAAGCAAAACTCTACCCAAAGTGAAAGGTGAATACTGAGACTTTGAGCTCAGATTGTATTTCATATTATTTTATCTGAATGAGAAAGCAAGTGATTCACAAACTTTGTGCTATATAGCTTGTACCATTTTAGGAGATTATTCTTATGTCTATTTTCTGAATGTGTTCTTGTTTATTTAATTTAACAAGCAGAACTAGTGGAGTTGATAAGGAAAGTGTCCTGAAGCCAACTACTTTCAGACTTTGTGCTATCATAATTGTCTTCAGTGTGTGCTTTTTCTTTTCTATTTCTGTGTAAAGGACCTTGGGATGACTTTGTGCCCCCATTGTTCTTTGTATCTCACTCTAGGTCAGTCAAGGTGGAGACTTTGTGCTACATATTAGATTGTTGGTTACTCTGTTACCCTGTTACCAGTCACTTGCTACCAGAAAGATTCCTGCTATTTGCAAGAACAAGCACTGCTAAAAGAAGAGAAGTGCCTTCTGTCGCTTCACCAGGATCTCTACTATCTAGGAAGGGATCTGGCTCTTGGCTGAATGTTACTTCTAAAAGGAGAGAAGTGCCTTCACCAATCACCTAGGATTTCTCCTCTGTTTGTTAGCATCATCTCTGAAAAAAGAGAGATGGATGGTTCATCCCACCCCTGTGTCTTAATTTTTGCATATATTTATAGTATATAGCCTTCGCATATTTAATAGGGAACCTCCCCTTGATGAGAGGAGAGATTTGTCCCCTTTGGATGTGGTAAACTTACAACATTGGATGACCAATCTCCCTATGTTGTGGTGATAGGAACTATTTTGGTCACCAGTTAGTTGGCTGACAAAATATTCACCCAACACTATCAAAATCTAATTAATCAAATAAATTATCCTAATTTTTTTCAACTAGTCTTCTTGAATGATGGTTAGACATTTTGTTATGCATTAGTTTCAAAATGTTTTCATCAATTTCAATTAAGTACTTGCCTTTTCTTTACACAATTTTGGAGGTGTTGTTAATGGTGGAATTTGTTAAAAGGGTTTTTCAACATCATTATGTTCACTATTATTTTATTCATTGTTAGTTTAATTATTTAGTTGTGGGATGACATTTTATTCATTATTACTTTCATCACAATATGTTTCCATGAAATTGTCTTCATTGATAGGGGTAAATCATCATGCATAGATTCATAATCAATAAAATAAAAACTTTATAATTTAAATGTGGAATTGCATTATGATTTGGACTTACATGTAAATATTCATAATAATTATTCAATTCATTACTGTCAATTGCATCATTATCTATGACATTTGGCTCATTAGAGATAGTGTTTTTACCTTGTCTTAAGTTAAATGCTTGCATTCATACCTTTTTTCTCTCTTAAATATTATAATTACTCCTCTAAATTATTCCTCTTATTTGAATGAGATTTGTCACCCATGACTAGACAAAGAATAGTTTGATTTTTTTTATGGTGGGGACCCAAAACATAATTTGATTCCTTTTGATGGTGGGGGACCCAAAGAATAATTTTATTCCTCTTGTCTTTACCTTGGAAATTGCATAATGATGCATAGAATGTTTGTGGGATCAAAATTATTGAAATATCCTAAAAATAAATGTTATACAAATACTTGTATATTGAGACAATAATGCATACATGTTATAATGCATACGTGTTATAGTGCATATGTGTTATAATGTGTACAAGTTATATATATTATGCCTATGTCATCATATATCATATTTTTATGATATATGATTATATTATGTGATGAAAACCTATGTTATATGATTATGTGATGCAATCCAAACTATGTAATATTATTATGTCAAGTAATCATATACAATTACCTCCATATTTGCATTTGTGATATAACTCTAGGGTCGATTTACCCATATGTTACATCTTATACATTCAATTGAGTTTTAAATTTAGGTTCAAGGGGCTCAATTCGGTCCAAATCACATGTTTAATTTCACCAATTGAATAATTGGATTAATTCATAACTAATTTGGGCCTAAATCATGTCTCTAATTGTATCAATAAATTAATTGGATCAATTCATGACTAATTTATCCATAAATCATGTTCTGCTCTTGTCTAGTTAGGTTGAAGGGGCTCAAATTGGCCCAATTTTCCTTCATGATTGAAATGTTAGAATTTATAATTTATTTTATAATGCTATT
This sequence comes from Torreya grandis, assembly GCA_037957365.1. Taxonomy (NCBI): domain Eukaryota; kingdom Viridiplantae; phylum Streptophyta; class Pinopsida; order Cupressales; family Taxaceae; genus Torreya; species Torreya grandis. Next base: position 43,334 of record JARHVA010000555.1, read on the forward strand.
GGGGTTAATTAACCCCCAAATTACTTCTATGTAGTCAAAATTAGGTTCACAGCGTTTAATATCATCAAAATTATATCAATCATTGTAACAATGGACTAATTGGGTAAATATGTGGGGAAACATGAGCTAATTTGGCCCCTTGAATCACATTTTAGATTCATAGTTAGGTTCAATAGGTTTAGATTGGTCCCAATTACTCTCATGTTTGTTTTTGTAATAAAATTAGGGTCAATGAAGCCATATGTTTCACCCTATAAAATCAATTAACCCATAAATTTGGTTCAAAGGGGTCAATTTTTACCAAATCACATACCTAATTACACCAATTAATTAATTAGATAAATTCATGATAGAATCGAACCTAATTTAACCCTAAATCATGCCCTAGTCTTTTAGTTAGGTTAAAGGGTCTTAAATTGACCCTAATTTCCTTTGTGATTGAATTAGTGGACTATTTGATTTATTTTTTTATGATGTTGGAGTTGATTGACCTACTAAATTACATATTATATAGGCAAAATCAGGTTCATGATGTTCAATTTCATCCAACTTGCATCACTAATTCCAACAATTGATTGATTGGCTCAATATGTTAGGAAATATGGGTTAATTCAACCCCAAATCACATCCTAGACTCATAGTTAGGTTAAATGGGTTCATATTGGTCCCAATTACATTCATGATTTAATTTTTAATAAAATTACTTGGTTTAGGGTTGTAACAATTAACTAATTGGATTAATATATCAAGAAATATGAGCTAGTTTAGCCCCAAATAACATCCTAGACATGCATTTAGGTTCAATAGGTTCACATTGGCCCCAATTACCTTCAAGTAAACAAATTTATGATGAAATTATGGTTTAGGGTTTGTATTAATGATAAAATTAAGCTTTAATTAAATTTGGGTTTAGGGTTAGGGTCAACATGCTAAGAAAAATGAGCTAATTTAGCTTCTTATATCACATCCTAGACTTGTAGTTAGGTTCAATAGGTTTGGATTAGCCCCAATTTACTTCATGTCTACATTTGAAATAGAATTAAGGTATATTGAGATATAAATTAGGTTTACCAAACTCAATTTTTCCCAAATCATGTCTCTAATTACACCAATTGACTAATTTGATCAATTCATGACATAATTAGAGCTAATTTTGTCCCAAATCACATCATGCTCTTGTAGTTAGGGTGAATGGCTCAAATTGACCTCAAAATCCTCTTTTATTGAATGAATCAACTATTTGGTTCATTATATGATGACATTAGGGTCAATTTCACTCCAAATCACATCATATACAATTCAAAATAGGTTCGTGTGGCTCCAAATTTTAAAAATTTACGTCACTAATTACATTATTTGATTAATTGGCTCAATATATGATGAAATCAAAGGAAATTTAACCTAAAATCATGTTTTATAATCACAATTAGGTTCAAGGGCCTCATATTCACCCTAATTACCTCCACAATTGAACCAATCAACTATTTCATTCATTATATGATGAGATTCGAGTTTATTTAGCCCAAAACCACATCTTATACATGTCAAAATTACATGCATCATTGAGACAAATGATTCATTACTTCATTATTTGATGAAATTAGAGTTTATCAAGCCCTAAATCACATTTTATAGTCATGCACTTAGGCCAAAGGGGCTTAATAATCTCCAATTGCCTTCAGATTCAGCCATTAGACTTTGGCTTATTTAGTTATGACATTAGGGTTAATAGGCCCAAATTAAAGCCTTTATAGTCAAAATTACATTCATGACGCTAAATTTTTCATAAATTATGTCAATGATTGCACCAATTTACCCAATATAAGCTAATTTATCCATAAATCACATCCTATATCTCCAGTTATGTTCAAGGTGTTCAGATTGATCAAAATTTCCTCCACCATTAAAAAAATTAACTCATTCATTCATTTATTAATGAAATTGGCCCTAGTTCAACCTTGAATCATGTTCTATATAGTTGAAATTAGTATTATAGATGAAAACTCACTAAAATTACATCACTTTAGCCATGATGTCCTTTTTTTGGTAGTGTATATTAGGACACACTCCACTTTAAAATTAAAAAATAAAAATCATAAATGTGAGCTTGTATATATGTGAACTAAATAAGTATAAATAAAGTGTATGTCATGATACATAGAGAATTATAAACATGTATGAGTAGACTAATTTGATTTTTTATGTTATATCAATATAATGTGTACACATTATGCTTTGTTTTTTTAGTCATCTGAAATGCCATTTTAATGCAATGAGTATCACTTGAGACATTCCTATCCTTAGCTTAACCCTAGACCTATCTTAGGGCCTCTTTTGATCCTTTTCTAGCTTATATGTGCACTTATCCTAGGCCCAAATATATCAAAAGCCACAATAGGCCATATCATAGGCATCCACGACCTTTTTTCACACTTCACAACCACCCGAATAATAACATGGCCCTTTGGTCTATAACACACTATGCTAATAGCAAAGGGGTAATACTATTGACCCTTAGTATTATTTACCCTTAACGAATATATTTCCACTTCCTAAAGCATTTTAGGGTTGACCTAGAATCATTTCATATCTCAACAAGCACCAAAACACTATATAAAGACCACTCTTATATATTTACCCACTAGATGGAAAATAGATGAAATTATCATGAAAAAACTCAAAAATAGTTATGTAAATCAAGTTCATTAATCTCTATTCTACCCTACTTATACATACACCCATATAAAACAACCCAAAGCTTAGACTACTCAAGTTTATAGTCTCAATACACACTCAAAGAATTCAAACTAGCATTCACATGCACTTGCACCACCACTTAGATTGGGAGAAATACATTGGGCTTGATCCCCTTTCGAGGTATTGGTATGTAGGAAATGTTTATCAAATGGAGTGTTGAGTTCACATCTAACCTAACCTACTATCATCAATTTAATTCTACTTGTGTTTCTCAAAACCCTAAAAAGTATGGACGCCTAGGGTTTCACATCAAGATCAGTCAAAAATGTAAAATAGATAATGATTTAGGACTCAGTCATACAGACACATGATTCTTAGGACAAGGTAAACATGCTCCCAAAAGCTCATTATTCCATATGATCAAGGTCATTAACATGGAACATGAGGTCACTAAGGTAGTGATTTGATGACAAAGGGATTGTGGTACTATCCAAAGTGGACTCTAACACTTATTTCTTATTGATCTCACCCTACACTTTTCCTTCATCAATTCCTGAGCCACCACTTGATCATCTCAGTTTTTTTTCTAGATAAGTATCTCATTTACAATTCATTGTTATTTATAGGTTAAGAAAATAAATCAATTAATTTAAAAATCAATGGTTGTTGATATTATTATATTTATTCCCTAATTTACTACTCAACTATTTTATCTACTTAGGGTTTTATAGTCCATAATTCCAAAAATAGTTAAATCATTTGGTGAACCTAACTTAATTTGAATAAAATCCAAACCCTAGCCCTAGATTTTTTACCATTCTTTTTCCTATTTCCATTTGTTGTGTTTGGATTTTTAGATTTCATATATTCTACCTTAGTAGCACTCTTTCATTTTGTTTACTATATGCCATCTAAAATAGTTATATCTCTTCCTTTAAGAATAAGCGTTAGGCTTAATGGTATTCCTATTGGCCATATGCAGATTCCTTCCATTCAAGATTATACTATGGATAAAATACCATTTACAACCCCCTTAATTGATCATTCACATCCTGATTATGTGTAATTTAATGATAATACATCAGAACATGAGCAATACAATCAAGATCTTGATGATACACAAGAGGGGACTCGAGACACACTCCCCCCCCTTTCATGATGACATTATTATAATCAATAAGGATGAGATCTTACAAAGTTTTAGAGATAGACTTCAAGAACAACCCTATGATAATGCATAGATTTTTCAAGATATATTGGAAATAAAGAACACATCACTTGGTCAATCTTCTAACCCCACAAATGTTAATATTTCTACACCTACTATGGGGGTAACTCAGACTCTAAAAAAACCTACTAAAACTAGCCAAATCTCACTAGTTACAACACATCCTATGGCTAGTACACATCTCTCCTCTTCAAATGTATATTCCCTTAGGTAAGAGGTCCATTATTTATAGGCCAAGGTGTTACATCTTTAATAAGGTTCCACTAGACCATCTCATGCATTGAACTCTCATGTGTTCCTACATATACCATTGGCATAACATATAGAGGAAACTACTTTTCCTTCCAAATTTTTGGCACCCAAGATTACTCTATATGATGGTAAGGGTGACCCAGAACATCATCTATGTAATTTTCATGCAACATGTTTGGACTACATGTCTAATGATTAGATCTTGACTAAGTTATTCCCTCATAGTTTAAATTATTGTGCATTATAACGGTTCTATGATATCCCATTAGTCTATTATAGAATTTAATCCACTTGAAGGCATATTTTGGCACACTTTTTAATCAACATCAGTGATAAATTTTCATATGCTCAAGTTGCACAAGTCAAATGAAAACCTAATGATCCAATAGCTAAATATGTCTTGTGATATAAAACTACATTAGTAAAGATGACTAGCCCCATGGTAGATAAAGAAATCTAGGACATATTCCAGTAAATATTATTACCATAATTATAATAATCTATATTATTCAAAAGGTTTCCATCATTTATAGATTTATGCCATATAGTAAAGGAATGGGAAGACAAACTTCTCTCCATGGACAAGTTATAATACATAAATGGGTTGGATTCCACTAATAAGAGTTCAAATAAGCCCCCATACAAGGTGAGGCCCAATGAAAATGAGAATGAGAAAAACATGATAGTTAATGCAGCATTAAAGTTAGCTCCTCATCTTGTTTTATCATCTCCTCTTATGAGACCATTTACAAATCTTACTGAACCACCATCTCACATTCTCCAGTAAATTTTGGAATGCAATGTCATATCTCTCCTTCCCATCAAAGAGGTTGATATGACTAAGTATTTAATAATCAATAATGATTCCAATGCATTTTGTCATTATCACAAGGCCCCTAACCATACTAAAAATAGACACATTAGCTTATGACATAATATTTGATAGAGGCTAATATCATTGATGTAAGCACTCCTACAGAAATACAAAAAGCACATCCAACTAAAGTGAAATCAATGAAAAAAATTTATGGTTGATTTCTAAAGCATACAACTAATGAGAAAATAGACACTTTAGGTGTTCATTATACTTATCATTCACATCCACCACCAACATCCTATCATACTCATATAATGGACACATACCCTCTACATAATATCATTGATGGTGTGTATCATACTATAGTACCAACTAGGCCTCTTATCACTTTCTTAGAATAAGTGATCATTAACGATGACTCAGATTTATATGCACTCTTTATATGAGCTTAAATTTATCATCATCTTATTAAAAGTTTCATGGTTGATAATGGGTCAAAAATTAATATGTGTAATATTACACTTCTACATCACTTTGGATATTTAGATTAGGATATTTCTCTAATAGATATAATTATTTGTGGCTTCAGTGGCCATGCTCATAGCTGCAATGGGGAGATATTAATTCCATTATAGGTTGGTCCTACACATGTGGACACCAATCTCATATTGGTACCTAGTGTTGGCACATTTGAAATGTTATTGGGTAGGCCTTGGATACAATAGATTTGATCCATACCCTCCATCATACATAGATGTCTCAAGTATATACATGATAATCAGGTTGTTACAATTGGGGGCCTTCCATATGAGTATCATATAGCTACTCAATATCCAACTAAAAATTAGTCACCAATAACATATCCATCCATTACCACACCTCAGATATTAGTTGAGCCACCAATGTAGGTGAGGTATACTTCTACAACATTACCACATATGCATACTCTCCCACAGAGACCTTTATTAGAGAGACCCCTACATCAGATACATGTTATGGATTCTAGAGAGCCTCTCTCTACCCAATTCATATAAAGATCATTATTATTGAGTCCCCAAAGCACTCCACATAGATCATCCATGCCATTTATAACTTCTTCCACCAAATATTTCCCCAAGAGCCCCACATTTCATAGGTCAGTTCAGTCAAATTCATAAATTCATGGCCACATTTCATAGTCAACTTTAGTTACAAATTATTCAGTGCATCTAATTTAAAAATATTATATACTTATTCATGCATTATGTGTTGTCATTCTTCCATTACTTGATACATGTCACCTTGATAGTGAGTCTCTCATGAGATTCATAGGTTAGTATGTTCTCACAATTTAATTATACATAGTTTTTCTTATCTTTCTCCTTGTGATTATTTTCATTTTCATGTTGCTTTTACATTACTTATACTCAGACAACACAAAAACAATATAATATGTTTAAAAATACAAAAACATTCAAATATTTTTCTCATAAAATACAAATTTTAGATTGTATGCATTTCCATGTTTAAATTCCTTTTATTTACCAGATACTACATATGTTATTTATGTTAGTGTAGTCAGTTTTATCATAGATACATGATTTACTTGTTTCCTTTGAGTCTTCATAGATTATTATAGGACTCAGGGCCTCTATATAGATCTAAATTTGTTAATATCTACCCAGCAGGGGCACATAGACTCAACATTGACATATCATCCCATCGGGGGCATCATACACATAACTTTCAATTTTTTAGGTTATATCTTTCTATAATCCATAGCACATATTTAACATTGATTATTTATTGATATTGACCATCCTATACTACACTAATTTTTTACTAACTACCACTACTATAGACTCAACTAATGTACATATTTCTCTTAAATAGATTTGTACCACATGTTATGCATACTTTCATTTCTAGCTTTACTAGTTTAGATTTTATTGTATCTCTTTGCTTCTACATCAATTCAAAGGAATTTTAATATGCCTTTATTATATGGATCTAAGTCAATTCCTTTCATTGTGTGTATGCTTTGGACATGTGCCCATGTCCTTGTGTATGCTTCTTGATTGTATATGTCAACATTTTAACATGTCCTTCCATATGGATCTAAGCCAACCTTGATTGATCTATTCATATGTGGACATTTGAACATGTCCTTATATGTGTGCCTTTTCTCCAGCTTGGTGACATGTTCCCATGTCCCTTGAATTGTGGCCCCTTGGCCTACTTTGTGTGTCTCATGTGTTTGTATGTAAGCTTTCATGTATGCATCATGGACATGACACTTGTATCTTACTTGTTGATTTCACATATAGTTTGAAATGCTATGAGGGACCTCAATCATCTCCACATCCTCCTTGAGTGCCTTGATGGACATCATGCCCCATCTCCCTAGGTAGTTTACTCATATTATATTTAGATTTGTTGTTTATATACATGATCACATTTTTATATCTATATTGGCGACCTTATGAATTTTATATCTAACATACATCATACATTACCAACTTATGCTTAGACTATTTTATATTTTGATGTCATTTATACACATTATATTGGTTTATCATACAAATATCATATATTTTCAATCTAACATCATGATGCATAGATCTTATTTTGAGGAGAGTTATTGTATAGGCTCAACAAATCGCATCAAAAGAGTGAGAATTCATAGGGATTTGTCATAGACATCATGTCATCTCAATAAACTTAGAACATAGTTTTCAACATGGAGACATAGATTACATAGCTCGGATTTAGTAAAATACAATGAAACACAATCACACCCAGTTCAATCTTAGTTTCCCTCAAAAACAACATATTTATTCAATATTGTAGTATAATGGTCTATAACACAATGCGATATTGGAAAAGGGGGATGTGCTACTATCTAGTAGCCTCAAATAAATAATATTTTAGAATTATCAAAAAGGTACAATAGTTACAGTTTAGATTTACAGAGTCTTAGTCATAGATTATCAGAGATGTTTAGTATATACTCAATTCTTACACATATTACACATGCTTATTCAGATTGGGGGCATCATGAATGGCATGATCACTCTTGTTTTAGTTTGAAATATACACATATACATATTATTATGAATCAATATAGAATCCATATACACATATATCAGAGTTGTGGGCATGTGCATAAAACATTGTTCCCATATATTTAGTTTGGCACTAGTTCTCTCAAATGGAATGATAACTCTATGTTGTATACTCCATACACCATATGAACTAGTTTTACACCAATTTTACACTAGATTGATGCCTCATTACATCTATAGTGGTTGGCATTCCTAATTATCCCAAAGTTATTTTAATATTTTAGTTTCTATGTGACCTGGAGTCATCTTACATAATTTTAGTTACATCACATAGTTTCAGATTCAGATGCATCTACTCTACTACACATGGGTAGGAAATTCTGGAATCATATCCTACTTGAATTATTGAGCCACCTACATAAAAGTGTTAGACAAGCCATCAATTAAGTCCAAGTTATTCACATATTATGATCCATAAAGCAGGGGTGGGCAATGGTAGAGTCAAGGATAGCTTGAGTTTTTGAGCCACCCACACATGAGGATGGGGCAAGCCATCAACTCAATCCAAGCTATTAACCACTTTAATCACCATCTACACACACATGTAATATGTCACTAGGTTTTTACTTTAGTTCATGTAACCAATGAGGTGTATTCATTCTTTCCCTCCCCCTCATCTCCTTAATCATTTTTGTCTTTACTTTTAATGTTTGTTAATTAATAACTAATTCATACATGTTTCATTCATAGGACATGTAATGGATTATAGTTCATAGACTTAGATCCACATTCATGGGCTTCACCTCTTAGGTAAGTCCAATTATGTCTCTATTTACTTTATCCTAGACATTTCACTTTGCCTCATTTTTCTAATAAATGGAGAAAATTTTAGTCATCTAAAATGTCATTTTAATGCAATGAGTGTCATTTGAGACCAAGACTATCCTTAGCTTAACCCTAGACCTATCTTAGATCCTCTTTTGACCTAGCTTATATATACATTTAGCCTAGGCCCAAATATACAAAAATCCACATTAAGCCATCGCTTAGTCATCTAAGACCCTTTTTCATCTATCCCAGCCACTTAGACAATAGTATAGCCCTTTGGTCTATAACACACTGCATTATTAGCAAAGGGGTAGTGTTATTGACCCTCAACCTTCTTTACCCCTAACGAATATCTTTCCCCTTTTTAAAACATTTTAGGGTCAGCCTAGACTCATTTCATGTCTTAACAAGCACCATAATACTATATAATTATCACTCTTATTCATTTATCCACTCAATGAGAAATAGATGCAATTCTCATGAGTAAACATAGAAATAGTTGTGCAAATCAAGGTCATTGATCCCAATTTTTTCCTACTTTACATACACCCATGTAAAACAACCTAGAACTCAGATTACTTAAGTTTATAATCTCAATACACATTCAAAGAATTCAAATTGACATTCATACTAGCATTCATTTGGAGTTGCACCAACACTTAGATTGGGAGAACTACATCGAACCTGATACCATTTCAAGGTATTGGTATGTAGGCAATACTCAGCACATGGGGTGTTAAGGTCATGTCTAGCCTACCCTACTAGTACCACTCTACTTCTAATTATGTTCCTCAAAACCCTAAAAAGCATAGAGGTATAGGGTTACACATCAAGATTAGTCAAAAATATAGAATAGATAGTGATTTAGGACTCAGTCATATAAACACAAGATTTTAAGAAAATGGTGAACATCCTCCTAGAAACTCATTATTTCATCTACTTAATGTCATTAGCATCACACAAGAGTAGACTAGCATAATGCACTATTGGCAAAGGGACTATGATACTATTTGAAGAGGACTCTCACACCTATTTCCTATTGATGACACCCTACACTATTCTTACATCAATTTTTGACCTACCACTTGTCCATCTTAGTCATTTTTCCAGATAAGTATCTCCTTTATAATTCATTATTATGTATAGGCTAAGCATAAAAATTAATTATTGTACAAATCAATGGTTGTTGATATTGCTAGATTCATTCCCTAATTTATATACTCATCTCTTTATCTACTTAGGGTTTTACATTCCATAATTCCCAAAATAGTTAAATAAGTTTGAATTCAAAAACTAATCCTTTAGGCTCAAAAATGGCTTGGATTCCTGAGCCAAAGGCTTGGACCTGTCAACACATAAGCAAATCTGAGAAAAAAATTACATCTCAAAATACATTATTAATTTCAATGAAAAATTCATCAAATTATTACCATGATGATGAACATGCTCTCTTCTTTCCAAATATATATATTTTTTAATTTTTGTACTATTTTAAGGTTTCAATCTATGTTGATATCTAACTATAGTTATTTTAAGCCACTACATGCCACAAATATACATGCCTATATATATTTGTGTATCTTTTTTTTCATCAATCCAAATGCAAAAAATAATTATATGGTTACAAACTAGGCCTAATTCTACATGCATTAAAAAAGTAGATTTCATTTTTTTTAGGTAGTTAAGGGGGCAACATGGATAGCTATCCATTTTTGGTTAGTTTTTAGGATCTATTTACTTATAAAAATCATATATTCATTGAGAATTTTTTTAAAAATAAAGGTTACAAACTAAATGATCTTGTCTAAAGTTTAACCAAATGGTTTTAAATAATATTAAACAATTCTCAAAAAATGAGGCGCTGCATGGCCAACTATCTACTCTATTTTCCTTTAAAAACAGTTGTTCTTATTCAAATTTTATATGTTTTACCTAGTTATTCTTAACCATTTTTTTTTTTAAATAGTGTTTTGTAATTTGGACTCAGAATTCTACACTTCACGTTCTTACACCATCCTAAAATTTTGAGTGTAGCCATCTCAAATTATCTACTTAAGTTTAAACTTATCAAATTTTAGAAAAAAACCTGTCTACAAGTAAGCCCATTTTTTACCCCTAACTTTGTGCACTTACCCATGAATGAGGAAGACAGGTTTGTAGGTAAGTAACACAAATGATGCTTTAGTGATTAAATATGTTGTTTATTTTTTGGCTTAAGATTATATTGGCTAGTCAATTTTAAAATCTTAAGTTATCATGTGTGTTCTAAATTTGTTCATGTTTGGACAAGTTTGGGTAAATTATTTGGCCTCTGAATATATTCTATTGAAACCATGCAAAAAATTACATTTTAATGGTTTCTAGGTTTTCTTAGATGAAACTGATGCGGTTAGGATCTAGGTGAAAAATATATAATTTTACATTTTTTTCCATGTTGGTGCCCAACCTAGAATTGACATGATAAAGTAAATAAATAAAAGAAAAAATTAATTTCAGTGTGATTCATGAAACCTATACTAAGGCTATGGATACCTGAATGACAGTAGAGAAATGCCTTGAATGGGATCATAGACATATTCATCAGGGCTATGGGTGCCTAGGTAGCAATAGAACAATGACCAGGAAAGTATTCTCAAGTTATAATTCACTAGCCCAATTATTGAAGTTGTAGTAGTTAGTATTTGTAGGTTCCATGAAGTGGTAATGAACTCATATGCACACACTAGGTCAATGAGAATATCAAAATTGATCCTATAGACATTCATTTTTTTTCCTCTCTCAAATTTGTTCATGTTTCTTTCATTGTCTTATCTAGAGATTATGGGTTTGTAGACACATTTATCTAGTTTAAAAATACTCATGGATATTTTATAGAATAATATTTATTTGTTATTTATTTCACAAGATGCCCTAATTCCTCAAAAATCAAGGAACCTCTTTTTATTTTTGTTTCACTCTTGTTTGTGCTCATGGGCTAATTGGTCTCATCTCTCTTATTTTTTTTTAGTTTTTCATCTTGATTTTCATGCAAAACCAAGTCTTGTGACCACTTTCATTAGAAATATCATGTACATGCAAGAAAAGTTTATATTTTACACTTGGTGTGAAATTAGAGTATTGATGCCTTAGTTTCCCTTTGAATATATTATTTTTTTAACTCTCTTGAGCTGCTCGTAGAGGTCATTTCAATTCACACACTAATTGGCCTCTAAAACTAGCTTCATTGTGATTACCAAGCTCCTATGAAAAATTTTCATATTTGGCACTTGGCATAAAAACAAGTTTTGATGAACTTATTACATGTTGAAAATCTTGTCAATATATTGTTTTGATCCCCAAAAAGGTTTGTTGTACTTATCTTGAATTTTATAATTTTTCAGACCTAATCAAAATTCCAAGCTCTGATTTGGTCTACGAGTTTCATATTTGATTTTATACTTTGAAAATTGAGCTTTTAAGATCCATTTAGTATAAGTGTTATACATTAAGTCCTTACTCTACTAATCAGATTTTATAATTCAATTGGGTCAAAGTGATTCATATTATAACCTTGTAGTTATAATCATGCTTGGATAACTCAATTGGGTCTTGCATAATTTGGATGGAGTGTCACTTTATTAGTAATAATTTAGTCTCAATTAGGTTTAGATTTTGGGGGTAGGTGATTTTATTTGTTAACAAAATTTATTTAGGTGATTTTGTCTAGGATGTTTAAGTTATTGTTGACATAGTGCTGGTCGGTGGAAAATACCTAACTAGGTTGATGATTATTTCCCTTGGGAAAGTCCTTGTTAATCAAGGTTAGATCCCCGACTAGGTCACCAAGGACTCTTTGCCTCTTTCTCAATATTAATCAGGTTTCAGACCTTGATTGGGTATGTGGGCCCTTCTATGTCAAGTCACAGTTTTATGTGGGACATTAAAACTAATTATAAAGCAAAATCATTAAGACAATAGGCATAGTTCTAAAATGGCATCCCAATACTGATTAGGTATTGGGGACCCCCATGCATTAAAATCAATGCAAATCAAAAAAATTAGTGTTGATTAGGTCTATCAATGTACCCAAGGCACCTCCTAATTCTAACTAGGATTTGAAGGCCCAATTAACACTAAAATTTGAAAATTTGAAAAAAGGTTTGTTGGCTTCTCTAAAAGCACGATTAGGTTTGGGAGGTGTTTTTTAATCTATTATTTTTATTTTTGTTCATATATTTAATGACATAGCTTCATTTCATAAACCATCTATGGCATTAAGAACCTAAATCTAGCTCAATCAAAATAGTAGTGTTATTTTTGTGAAAATTTGTGTTAATTAAAAGTTTACATTATCTTTCTATGTTTTTCTAGAGTACTAATTTTAATTGCATATTTTGGTCTTTTTAGAAACTAAAGTGAGATGGAGTGTATATTTTCAATAAAAAGAAGAGTTGGTGAGGTGAAATTAATGGTTCTAACTTCATTTTGGAGGGAAAACACCTTCCTCTTAGATCTACATTTTTTATATATGCTCCCATTGAAGACATTATTTAGGCTAGCTCTTTGTCGCTTCCAAGAAAAACATTAGACCATTCACTTTTTTTACATTCGTAGTGTGTTTTATTTCCCTCAACTTACTACCCAAGCATTATGCTACCAAAATTATTACTAAATTATCAATGTAAACCCTATTGGTCATATTCAAGTGAATATTTTTATTAATAAAAGCTATGGAGTTGTTATTTCATTACCTATGAATGTAAATGGTGGTGGTGTCATTATTCTTCATGTTTTTTCATCCTTAGATTCTGGCATCATTATGCATATGTAATCTAGGTGGTGAAATGATTCATGGGTGCATTTGATCAAATGGATAGATAGTTGTTTCATGGCACCAAGCTTTATCTGTCTTTTCCCTCTTTCTTTTGTCATTTTTTATGGATCTATTAGTTAGGGTTAACATAGGAGATATATGCAATCCACTTTTAATTATTTATCTAGATTACTAAAATATTTCATTGTCAATTACACATTGTCAAACTTATATGCAATAGAATGAAAACATGTTTATATCAACTGCATTTTATTATTTAAATCTAAAACACTGATTTCATTTTTGGGTAAAATCTTTATGTGTTTATTTTCATTGTCGTATGTTGAAATAGTTACCTATAAAACAAAAAACAAACTAGCATTACCCTCTAAATAATAGCAAGACCATAATAATGTTTAAATATTGATTAATATTCTAAAACATCAAGCCCTTTGTATTGGAATAGTTACACATAGAACAACTAGGTCACCCAGTATGCCATGACCTGACAGATATAGACTTTAGGAGACCTCCAGGCCTCCTTTTAGGAGGGGATCGATGGGTGACTATCCTACCTACATTGATGTGCATAATGACCCATCAACAATGTTTATTATAAAAATAGCACATATGTATATGTGTTCAATATTGGTTTAGGAGCCATTTCATGAGCTTTAAAGAAACAACCCATCATTTCACTCTCCACAGTTGAATCTGAGTATATAGTAGAAAATTCAACATGTCAAGTCATTTGGATTAGAAGAATCCTATCATATTTATATGAGTAGAAAAAAGGAGTAACAAAAATCTTAATTAATAACCTATCTTCTAATGTTTTATCAAATAATCACATTTTCCATGGAAGGAGTAAGCATATAACAATCAAGTATCATTTTATTAGAGAATTAGTTGAAAAAGGTGAGATGGAACTTAAGTTTTGTACATCAAAGCAACATCTCACTAAAATATTTATTAAAAAATTATAAAAATATGGTTTTGAATGTCTAAGAGATAGTTTAGGATCATAGATGCAGCAGTAACAACTCTAAAGTGTTTATTCATGTAGCTTCAGAGTGTTTTTACATGTAGCTCCTCAGCACCATAGTCCATAAATAACACTTATAGGCAACTTTGGAGTACCTCTAGAACCATACAAGTTGCATTATAGATAGCTTTGGATGACCTCCTAAGTCATACATAATATCTCTAGAGGTCCACAAAATAGTTTTGAAGTTCCACATAACAGATTTAGAGGTGCATAGAAAGGCTCTAGAAGTCCACAATCAACTTCAAAAGCACACAAATAGTTCAAATGAAGCTCCTAAGATAATTTTAAAGTGAAAGAAACATTCAATAGAACATATAATTGATGTCAAGATTAAGGGGGAGTGTTAAAATATTAACATTATTTTCTTATACACCTACCCTTATCAAATTAAAATTTTGGGGATCCAGAAAGCTCTTTCAGCTACGTACTCCACCTAAAAATAATAATATGCACATAATTTTTGAATTTTTAAAGTATTAGCTATTAGAAAGAATGAGCAAGATAAGAAAAAACAAGAGTTGATTGCAACAATCAGTTAAGAAGAAGACAAAACAACATTTTTTTAAGTGAAGAAAATAATTGCAGTAGCAGTAAAAAAAAGGATAATAGAGCAATAGTTCAGAGTGTGGACAATAGAGAATATATAGACAAAACAAAATAACACATGTAGAAGTTGTCATAGAATAGAGAGTTAGTAGTGGTAGCTACAACAAATAAAATCTAGGTAGAAAACTAGTTAGAAAGGATAAAATGATAAAAATAGTCTATTTGTGAATATTATAGAACAATAATAGTAGAACAAAATATGAAGAATGCAAAATTGTCTAGCAGTCACAATGAGAACAAAGGAGAATGTTTGAATAGTTTGTAATCTATTATTTGGGTTGGGGGGGAAGAGGGGATATAGGTTATATAATTTGTTGTGTTTAGGTAAAATTTTATTTTAGAGTTGTTCTTTTTTGGTGTAATTGTTGTCTCATACTTAAGAGCACATGAGGTAATTAGGGGATACGCATTAGGTGCTTATTTAGCAAACATCACCATGGACATGCATCAATTTCATAGTATATAAAATTTTCAATATTTTAGGTGTGTAAATCTCACCAACATCATTTTTTGGGTATCTGACATCTACATTTTTTTTATAACCATACCCTATTTCAATGTGTGTGTGTGTGTGTGTGTTTTTTTTTTTAACCATGCTTCGTTATAACTATCAATAATGTTAACCTTCTACCTACCCCTTATTTTTAACTATCAATGATGTTAGCCTTCTTAATTAACATTGATAAAATATCAGACTTTACTTATCCCTTATTTTTAACTATCAATAATGTTAGCCTTCTTACTTAAAATTGTCTCCCCCACATTTTTAAATAAAAAATAAAACACCTCTTATCCGAAAGTCTTCATCACTATTATTGAGTGAAGGGATTCCTATTAAATCTTATTATATTGAGAAATTATTTGTATGATAACATATTGGGGTGTTGGAAGGCTATAATAATATAAATATATTCATTTTTAATTAATTAATAATTGATGTAAAAAATAAATTAAAAAAATAACATATTAAAAATAAAATTTATAAATAAAAATAAAATAATCAAATCAAATAAAAATTAAAAAAAAAACATAAAAATAAAGTGGAGAATAAAAAAACCAAAATGTTATTCCCTGAAACACATTTCTACTCATTCATCTCTCCAACTTTTTGGTGAAAGGTTGAATCACTTCCATTCCAATAATTGTGTATTCCTACAACTGTACCCTTGTGACCCTTCTATGATATATGTAAGGATGTCCATCTAAAAGAGAATAAATGTGATAACACGTGTCTTCTACAATTTTGACAAGGCACAAAGGAATCATAAAATAGATTCATGTCAGTGGTGATAAAGGAGCGTCTCCAATCAACCCCAACTCCAAACATTGTTATCTTTTTGTCATCCAAATTGGCCTTTTTTCACAAAAGTTTTGGACTATTTGCTCTTAAACTGATAAATGCTTGAATGTTTTATGTCTATATTTTATAGATATGTTTCATTTTGAAAATGAAAGAGCAGAAAAAATAATATCAAATAGAATATGTTCAAGAGGAGATAGTTTTAAATCTTAATAGATCAAAATTATTTTAAAATTAAAAACCAAAAGATAAAAAGTATGAGCCTATAAGAAATGATGATTATGTAAATACACATAACCAAAATATATTATAATTATGGAAATAAAACATAGATTGGCAACTTGTGTTTTCAAAACATGCTATAATAATTTACATTGCCAAAAATGTAGTGAAAGCTGAGAAGTGTTCTAAAACATATTATCAAATGTTAATGAAAACCTTGAGTTAGAGCATATAGGAGACTCTTAAATAAAACCTTTATCAAAAGAGACATTGGGGAAAAAAAGACATGTCATATGTTGTTAGAGCTTCCATTGGTATAAAAATGTAGAGTGTTTGTTACTTTGAAAGTGTCATCTAAGGTGCTCAAACCGATGACATTAACTACTAGACATGAAAATGAAAAACACTTAAAATATTTCTTTGATGGATAGATGAATAGGCCACATGCAATGGAAAGTACTTCACTTATCAATAGAATAGCTAGATTGTGGTTATATAATCCCTAGTGAAGATGAGATAATAAATGGGAGGCATGAGTATGGTAGCTATTGTGAGAGTATTCTCAAGGGTTACTACAATTC
Organism: Torreya grandis; assembly: GCA_037957365.1. NCBI lineage: Eukaryota > Viridiplantae > Streptophyta > Pinopsida > Cupressales > Taxaceae > Torreya > Torreya grandis. Next base: position 60,749 of record JARHVA010000555.1, read on the forward strand.
TTTTGCGCTAATCAAAAAAATGGGCTACTTTTTATTAGTCATAATTATTTCTTTACAATCCATTATGAAAATAAAAGTGATGATGAATATGAGGATGTTCAAGTTATTCATCAAAATACATTGGAAAGTGATTGGGAAATCCTCTGAAGGCTACATCATGGGAAAATTATAGAAGTATCCAAAATAGATATGTTGGGAAGAAGAGACCTTGATAGACAAGCACATTAGAATCATGAATATCGAGGAGAATAATATATTTCTTCAACTACAGAAATTATAAGCATGATGAAATATAGTGGGTTATTCATACCAAATGATATAACAAGTATTGCATATCGAACCTTAGGTGCCAAACAAAAACAAGGAATTGATATAATCATGAGACATTCTCATCAAACTCAAAATGCAACACCATTATACATGATAATTCAATAAACAATAGTAATAGGAAAATCATATATAATTGGTAAGATTTGTGAATTTTTTCAAAATGAATTGTCAAGTATGCAGGGTTGTCCACTTCAATTACATGGAGCATTGCAACTAGAATAGGGAGTACAAATTTATTAGTAAATCATAACGATAGATTGGATATGGAGTTATTAATTTCTAAGGATGAAAAGGTGATGTTAACCTCCAATCTATGAACAAAATTAGGTCTTGTAAATAGAGCTCTAGGATATATTATAATTATAATATATAAACCTAGAAGTGGCCCACCAAAAACACCGACAAATGTAACGGTAGAATTTGCCAGTTACTCTAGAATACCATTTGCAGATGTAACTTCACACATAATTCCTAATACACCACTACAAATGGGACGCACGTGATAAATACCAATAATATTGGCTTGAGGATTAACAATACATAAATCACAAGGGTTGACTCTTCTCAAGAACCAATATTTATAGGTTAAAAAGAAAGAACATGTTTAATTATGGTGATCTCACATTTAAATTTTTTGAAATGTCTCAAAATTTTAATTCTATTTTCATATGACCAATATGAAAAGTTGAAAACAGGAAAATAACATTCCAAATGGAACATTAAGGAAGAGAGACTCAAGTCCTTAGAAGTATAACAATCTTATGTTTTCAATATCTATTGATAAAAAAATTAGTTAACATGTCTCAAACTATTTTTCACATTTAGATATGTATTAATTTTTTTTCCTTTAACTGTCATTTAATATAATATATATTATATTTTTCAATAAATATAAATGTTACATTAATTGTCATTTAATGTGATGTATATTTCTCATTTGGATGAATATAGACTATTGGATTAATTGACATTTAGTGTAGATGGTACATGTCACATTATTGAAGGATAGGAAAATAAATGGAGACATTTAATTTAATCAATGTTATTATTGAAGGATAGGAAAATGGAGACACTTAATTTAATCAATGTTATTATTGAAGGATAGGAAAATAAATGGAGACATTTAATTTGGGTATGGAGTTTTTATTAGTTCTAAAAGTGTATTATATGTGTGTTTATCAATTATTAAATTTTTAGTGGTATAACTTTTTTTCTTTTTTAATAATAAATATATCAAAATACTAAATAATTAGTATATGTCTTTGATAAATTTTCTTAAAAAACAATGAGATGGAATACATATATCAAAAATGATATCATTTGACATGTTTAACATAAATTTATGTAAGATATATAATAATCTTAAAATTATTCAAGTCATTTATGGAACAGGGAATATTAAATTTTGTAGTAATTATTACTGATGTATTTAAATTTTCATTAAACAACCATGTGATTTTAACTGGTGATTCACTCCACATGACATGAATGGCAATGACAGTGACATATTTAATGTACCACCCCTTTGTAGACAAGATGGTGGCAAAGATTATTAATACTTGCTAGAGGTACTATTGTTTTGGCCTTCAAAAAATAATTTCACCTGCTCGTTGTTTACACCCAATCACATTACGTCTTGACAAAAATCAAAATCATTTTTGAAGGTCCATAGGGAAATATAAATATTTTATTGGTTTTATCAGTTACTATTAAAATAGTAATAGTTGGGCTAGCCTACGATGAATGACAAAATTTTATGTTATCCATTTTCCTATGGAAGACTTTAACAAAAGCATGAACATGATGGATATTTACTGCATGGAATGGAGGACGTGTCTTCAGAAAGAGACTATAGATAAGAGTCACTACCAGATGCATGTAGTGATATGTAAGTTTTTTTATGGCAAATCCGTAGGGCACTAGATACTACACTTTTACTATTGTCTAGAGTTAGTAATTATGTCACTGAGGCTAATTTTTAGGATTGAGGTATGTAGGAAGAACTATAAAGTGGTTGTCGATACAAATGAAGCACACCTCAAGCATGAAGATAATATGGTGGATATCAAGAAAAGTAAGATGGAAGAAATTTAGGGGAAATGTAGTAGCATGAACTGATTCTACCCAAAATTGATTCTTGAGAATCTGAGATTTTTCTCTTTCAACATATATCGTGCCACTGCATCAAGGTTTGGTTCTTGCATTTTGAAACTCCATTATGTTGAAGTGTGTAGGTGTCTCTCTTTTGTTCTTCCTATTGTACATTACCAATTGTCTCACCAAATCATGTGTGTCTTTTCAAGAGGAAACACATAGTAATATAACTAAATTCAAATATGCATTGTAATTATTTGTTTTCTTTGACTTATCCCTAGTGCACAACATCATCCTTGTACTTCTATTTTACCCATGCTAATAAAAAGGGTAATGCATTAGTTTGGGCATTGTTTTACCTATTATTGTTCCTATTTTTTTTTTCCTAATGGTAGACAAGTACAATGATTAGCTTTGAATGATTTTATTTTGTTTAGATTTGAACTAGCTTTTATCTTGCAGGGATCTCTCAAAATATGTTTATTCTCTATCTCATAATATGTGTTAGGGTTTTTGTTGTTGTTGAAATATTTACTTCGCATAAGGTCATTCAAAATATTTGTTATATCTATGAAAATGTTGTGAAAATATTTACTTCGCATAAGGGCATTCACAATTATTTGTTATATATGCAAATCACATTTGTTATTTCATGGAAAATGTGGTATTCCTGCAAAATTTGTTAAACTATATATGTTTTATGTACTCTCTAGAAAATTATTTATTAGTTTGTCTATTGGATGGACAAAGATTTATTTTAACCCCCATTTTCTACATATTTATTATCTTCCAACCTACCTCTCTACACTAGCCGAAACCCACCATCAAAAAGAATTTTTTTTGAGAAAAAAATATTTGTAGTTTCTTGATTCCATTTTTGAATAGTCAAATGCTCCTTTTAACCACCCTGTGCTAGCTATCTCAACGTTTTGTTGCTCATTCTTTTTTAACGGGAATGACAGACCTAACCCGAAACTGGAATAAATCAAAGCTAGCAAAAGCTTATCATACCACTAGAAAAAACTTGTCATACCACTAACTAATTCACAAGTGAAAAACCATTGATTAGTACTATATATTTTTAATCATATTTAACATATTCATAAATTAGTTGTGTTTTGTATAAAGCGATCGAGTCATAATTCCTATATTTCTTGTTAATAGTTAGTCAAACAACAATTTTTTCAACATTTTTAATTCACTCTAACACTAAATTGAAAACAAACTTAAATATTAAATATTATACACAAGATAACATTCACAGTTTATTTAATAATTCAAGAAGGTTCAATAAATACTACAATTACATTTTCATATTGGCAAGACGGACACCATAAGTTCCTATCCCTTCAACTCCTAAAGTATTTTAAATGAATCATGCTGGTAATATTACCTCAGTCCATCAATGTTTAAACTAGACTCTAACAACCATCCATCAATAAAGTCTTGCACACATCTCATTAGTCATTTTTTGAAAAGGTTTTATATTTACTCAAAAGTTCACGGTCTGGAAGAATATTGCACCCTATTGTATAATGGTGTAGGATCATTGTCTACAATCCAAGGAAATTATTTTCCCCTGCCTACCCAGATCCGAAATAAAGATGGTATTTGTTCCATTTCATATGTTTTGGTCTATTTTCAAAATCCCTTGACAATGCATCGTTAAATTTCAATTTTATTTAACATTTACATTGAAAAATATATTTTATTTTTATTTGTTAAACATACTATACTTTCAGTATATTATAATTTATCATAAATCACCATATAATAAATTACCATTTAAATGTAATGTGCCATCTCTAAAATAATAAAAAGACCCATATCAACATCAAACGGTAAACTAGGCCCTCTGTTGTTATTGTAATTAAAAACTATCATGCGAAAACTTTTAATACTAAATAGACTAGCTGTCATAATTTATCAGCGAACAGGAAATTTGCAACAGGCGGTAAAACTAATTATGCATATAATTAAAGATCTGTACTTCAGAATATAATTAAAGATTTAATTGAATTTGCAGAGAAAGACATGGAATATCTTGATTTTTTTTTAAGGGTTTCATAAAGCCTTTATTTTCTATCTGATCAAATAGTTTGTGATTGTGAAATTACACTTTTGGGAAGTGCTCTCACGACTATATAATATATATTTAATTTAATAATTAATTTATATAAAATAAATTGTATTAAATATGGATGAAATCGTATAAAATTATACATGAAATAAATTTTATAACAATTTTAATTAAATATTGTAATTATCTAGAACTTTACCATATATATTTATAGGTTAAATTTAAGAACAATAATTCTCTATAATTTCATTAAAAAAATTAGTAACATAGTTTTTTTAAATATAATATTGTTTCACATATTTATTTTGTAACAATTTATTACATTAAATTTAGGTATAAATAAATTTTAAAATAAAAATAAGTAGTATTCATTACGTTGTTTTATTTTATATATATATATATATATATATATATATATATATATATATTTTCATTTTTTTAAATATAAATTTAATATTTGATTACATATTGCATAAACTAATATTTGATGGGGTGCTCTCTTGAAATTTATCTTTATTAGAACAACGTATTCAAGAGTTTGGTGTATTGGTGAGGTACAAGTAGTTTGTACTCATCAATCTAAGTTCCATTCTCACCGAGTATATGAGGACTCTTTCAACAAGTGGTCGTGTGGACACTTTGAAGTAGGGATCATACTTCTCCTTGTAGATCAAGCGGAATATAGCGGGGTGTTTTGGATGCAAATCATTCAGCAAACATCACACACTTAGGCTCACCCACATGTCCCACTTCGAGAAGGTGCTCCCTCATTACTCCAGTTCATAGCTTTGGTATATCAAAAGCGTTAATCCCAACATTTTAGCCCCTGTGGTGGTGACTAGCTTCCCACGAGTCTAAAAAGTTCCCCTAAGTCAAAAAAAAAACGGTTATCAAATTAAAAAAATATTCGTTATTCTTTCCCTTTAACAAATCATACGTGACACTATTTTAGATAATTCATTATAATCAAACATTTTAAACATTAATCGAAAAAATCTTATTTCAACATTATCACATCACAAAGTCCAACATATATATAATCTAATTAATAATTTATATCTATATTTAATATAACATTTTTTATTTTAATTATTTTAATTATACCAATAGATATGTATCTAATTTGTAGTTATATTTAATATAATATTTTTTATTTTAATTATTTTAACTATGTCAATAGTGTGTATCTATTGGACTCAACCTTGCTAATAAGTGCGTTTATATTCACTTTTGAATGGTGAATATAATTAGATTCTCTTACTTTCAATGTGTGTCGTGTATTGGTTCCTCTATATTATAGTACTAAGAATTTTTACTGGTGATGTGATTTCTACCGAAGATGCCAACAATGTTAATGTGTTGGAATATAGTTATGTCTATATGTTAAATACTCTATTTAAATTTGTGTGCAAGGATTTATAAGTTCACCTGATATGTTATCAACATAAATGAACAATATTTACATGTATTCAATAATACTAAAGAATTTTTTTTTAAAATTTAGAGTAACATTTATATTTAAAAATAAATAAATATTTTTATGTTTTGATATGAGTATTGGTTTTTCATGAATTATAATATTAACTTTTGAATGTAAATCTAAGATTTATTTCTATTTATTTGTATTATTGTTTTCTCGATGTAGAGACTACTATATTTTTATATAAATAAAATATATTATTATAATATTTTTACATGCTTTCTTCATTATTATATTGTTTCCAATTCTCACTCGGGTTTGCAATGATGCACAATTCACTTACCACCCTCTTTTAGAAAAAATAAAACTATATAGTTACACATCATTTAAAGTTTTGTTTTAACCATTTATTCATATTAATTATAGTACATTTTTATTAAAAATATAGTAATTAAGAGTTTTTTAATGTAATAATTGTAAGCTTCATGTTTCCTCTTAAGAAAACAATAAAAAATAACACCTTTTTTCTATGTTTTCACTATATAAATAGTTTAATTTTTGAAGATATATCATGCTAATGAATGCTTAACTACAATACCTATTGCGATATTACCTATCTTATTTATGGTATGTATATAATAAGTATTAAAAAGTCACATTCATAGTCATACATAGTTAGAGTTGGGGCAAGTTTAAAATTTAACAAAGAAGATAAAGGTGTCCCATTTGATACCATCAATATTATTTGAGAATCTGAATTAATGTTTGATATCTCTCACATTGTGCTCTCGAAAATATAGTTTATGCATGTCGATTTTATTATTATAATGTTCACATTAATATGACTTTTAGATAATAATATGTTTTCCCAACCTGAAAAATAAACCAAAGCATTGATATGAAAGAACATCTAAAACCGAATATTCAACTATATAACAACTCCCACATTTGTTTGTTCTTTTTTATATATTAAATATCATTTGTCTGGATCAAAACAAACATAAAATCTTTGATGTTAGCAATCTAGATCCAAACTTGTTTTTTTTGTCATGTATGCTTCCTTTAGGTAATATGTCATTTCCTTAAACAAATCATCCCTTCAAAACATGCCATGATGGCAAATATACGTTCATGTGTACTATCAATGTCATTGACAATTATTGCTTTTTATAGTTTTGCACTACCAATATGAGATTGAATGAACCAAAAAAAAATTTAAAAATATATATATATATATAAATATATATATATATTTTTAGGTGCAGCTTGGAAAAAGTGAAACTATATAAACATATACACTGATGCGAACCACAATAGGATACCACTTATGCCTTGATGGAATGTGTATTTATACAAATGTAACTACTCATATACAACATTGTAAAAAAAAAAAAAAAAAATCCTACATCCTATACCTTTCACTGTAAATCATGGATGCCATTTAAAACATTCAAATACTACCTTAAGGCATGTATCACTAAATAAAATGTACAAATTTCCAGTTTACTCATTTATGTGTTGTCAAAAAAACTAAAAGTATTTTATCTTGGTTGTACACTACGTGTAAATCATGTGGATTATCTCCTTGACGTAACTCAAAGTGCAAGGCGAGTCGTTGATATCCACCATAGAGGATTTTCAATCATGGTTGAATCAAAAAGCTCAAAAGATCAAGACGCTATATGAGCCACATTTCATTTTGGTCTATACTTGTTTTTAGGGGCACAATTAATGGGGTGCAAAAATTGAAATGTTTAATTAATAAAGTTATTTATTCATTTTGGGTCTAATAATAGATTTAATTAATTAATATAATCATTTATACATTTTAAATTGTGTGTCACAATATGCACTCACATAGCTTTTATTTATGATGTTCATGCAAGGAAAAGTTTTAATCGATTGATATTTGGGTCATGTTGAAATATAATAGTTTAAGATTGAACTTAATGGTGAATCCATATTGATTCTTTTAGGTCATAATGTGCACTCACATAACATTCATATATAGTGAATACATGATTTATTAGATTGATAAAATCATTTATACATTATTAATTATGTCTAGTAATATAATTATGTAGTTTTTACTCATGATGTCTATATAGGAAAAGTTTATAGTCAATCAATACTTGGATCACTTTGACGTATAATAATTCATGTTAAAGTTGAGGATGAATCTCTATTAATCTAAATGGATGAATTATGGTTGTGGTAGAAAATATCATTATCACATTTGTGTCTTCACACAAATTATGGTCCATACATTGTATGTAAGCTTTTTGAATTGAAATAAAATACTAAAATTATTATCACATATTGATATGCACGTTTGGGAGGCTTTCCCCACTCATATATCTATCCCATTTGTATGGAGATAAATAATTCTAATTGGATACTTGGGCCAACCACCCCCAATTGAAGACATACCAATGTATGTAGTAAAATCGTATAGTTCAACTATTTAACGAAGTTTTAACATTTCCATCACTTTATCTATTAGAAATGTCGAGCCAAAACTTGAAGATTGCAAGCTACTCATGTCTAGAATAGGTATCTCAATATTCTCATAAGAAGAAACATGTGAAGTGCACTAAGGAAACATACATGAGAAAAAAGGAACAACTCTTCATTGTTGATATAAATTCGCATATGTGTTACAACAAGAATATTCCATAGTCATTGAAAATAATGGAAAAAATGCATTTGTTCTCATAATGATGACATATTGAACATCCACAATGTAGAAACACTTTTCATTTAGAGAGAAAATGACAATTTCCAACTTGATCTCTCAGGTGAAGATATCCTGAAAGTAGAGAATCGATCAAAAAGGTTACACCATATGTTATATAATATTTTAAAAACAAATTTTTGGAAGAGCCATCTTCAAATGCCTTTAAGAAACTTCTAACTGATAGAATTTTTGATCAATACATTGATGTGTATGAATTTTGTCACATGTTGCAAAAAATACCACTCATTTTTTACGGCCAACCATTTGTTTCATTGAATGTTGGAAAAAATATTTTACATTGTGTTTCTAAGAGTCACAATAATTCACTTTTAGTTTCAATATTCATTGATGCATACATGGAACAACCTTCTTCATTAGAGTCGTTATCCCATATAGAAGTAGAAAAGTGTTGGCCTTTTGAAAACCTTTTTCATGTTAAAAAATGGAAACAAAAGTACCAAGTATTCTTCACAGGGACACCCCTGATTATCTTTAATTCCCACTAAAGATTTTATTAATTATAAATCATTTTGCAAGACCATGATTTTTTACATGATTTGCTCAATGTTTGCATGAGGATTTCCCTCGACATAAGTGTGAAAAATTTGGTTCAAGATCTATTATGGTCATTGGTGACATTGGGACATCATATGGTTCAATCATTTGACAGAGCTTTAACATTGTTTTTACATCGCACACAATTTTATGTCAAAAATGATTTTGGTCCAAACCAAGTAGCTTTCTAAAACCTCTTGTTAAATAATTGAAATTTTGAACTGAAAGTTGAATATTGTAATTTGCTAATGTCTTGAACAAATGAACCTTTGTCTTTATAATAAAAAGACTTATTTCACTCTTCAACATATTTATATGCCAAAAATATTTTGGCTTCAACATAATATAATGAGATGTCAAAATCATTAAATCTACCAATTATACATAGTTTTGTAGAGCATTATATGGAAACAAAAAATTTAGAGATCTTGATGCAAATCAATTAAATATAAATTGTGTCATCAAAAGGCCAACAAGTGATGCTTACTTCCAATTTTTGAGTATCTCATGATCATGTTTGATCATTTCTCATCATGACCCCCCTCTTATTGATGAAATTTCAAATAAAATTTCCTTATTGTAGTCAAATAGATGAAAAATTGAATGGAATCCATTATTTTAATGCATTCAAAGACATTAAAATCCATTCCTCACCACCCTACCCTAGTTTCCATTGTAGGACATCCATAGACGTAAAAAATTAGTCTGAATATGCTACACTTCACACCATTAAACTCATCATAAGCACTACAACTAATCACTTATTCTATTTTCCTTTTTTGAAAGCACTGCAATATTTTGTGTGTTTCCAACCTTTTCAATTTTAATCCTTTGACTCTTTTAGAAAGAATGCCCCATGAATCCCAAGAATTATTAATTTCTTCCTTAAAAGATTCATCTTTATTATGTTCAATATTTTCTCCTTTTCCCAAAACTTGAACTCTACCCTTAAAAAAAACACAAATAGTAGTATGCATTCTTAACAGGTGACACAACTCTTATTTCAAACTAAATTGAATGGCTTCTTTCCTGATGAAAAAATACAAACACTCATTTTCACTCGTTGTTTATGGAGTGTGAAATCCTTAAGAGTAGTATTCAAAAAAAGAGTGGAAAATATACAAGACAAAGGAAAAGTTCATAATTAGTCATATTATCTTAGTGCAATGTAGGACAAATCAGTAGATGATGCATAAACATCAGTGTCCTTGTTGTTACTCTATCATTCCCTGAGTTTACCCCTTCCCTTGCTTTCCTTGCTAAACTATTATAATTAAATTCCTAATTTTTGTTCAATGCTTACTAAATTTTTATAGGTTACCATAGGGTTTTATTAGTTTTGCATTGTGTCAAGATTGCACTCCTAGTAAGAGCTTCATTTTTTACATCTTTTCTTTTTTAAATAACTAGCAAGAATGCAAAATCATGTGTATACCATATTAAAAAAAAATGAGAATGTAAAATCATGTGTATACCATATTAGAAAAAATGAGAGAAAATTCTACCCTTCAAGTTGTGTTGATCTCTTCCTTCATTTTGACTCCACTTTTTTGATAGAGCTTAACCAACACGCACTAACTCCAAACATGTTAGTCTTCATCGATTATTGGGGGACTAGTCTCTACCAATATTAACTAGTTTCTAACTTATCAAAGTTAAATTTTGATGAGAAACCAACCTTACCATAATTATAGTTAACACACTTCACCCTTGTTTGGACTATCAAACAACCATCCCTATTGCGGTCACTACCACCGTCACCACCAATCATCTGTCACTAGCACGCCAATCATGAATCATGACTATGTATGTGTCACTCATATTGGCACATGGCACATACCTAGTGTGGCATGTGAATCATTCCATGGTAAACTTAGATTATCAAGCCCTAATACCTTGATAATCATGTCCTCTTAGCATTAATTTCCTATGGCCATACTGTTACCTAGGTAAAGCCTAAAGGCCAAATAGATGTCATTTTCCATTTTCTCAGTGTTGGATCCAAGGTGGAGGGAGATAACTCAAGCAGAGGTGATCAAAACAAGGTCGAAGGAGTTAGTATTTAATCCTAGGTTTTGCACTCATCCATTCTACCAAGTTTTCAAATTTCATAAACCAATCAAACATTGAGGTCCATTCTAGAAGGTTTTATCCTTTTGATAAAGTCGTTTATATTTTTAGGTCTTTTACATTTAGGGATGCATAAAACGTGCATATGACCCTGCATAAAACCAAATCCTAACTTATTTATGATAGATTCATTCATATTTGTGATCATAATAGGGCAAGTGGATATTGAATAAGCTGAATAAGGAAAGAAATCCTAGAGTTTTTTTATAAATTTGAAATAATCAAATGTTAGGGTGTGGAGCTAAAAGCTTCAACTTGTTGCAGACAAAGAAAAGGAGGTTGCTGAAGACCCAGAAGCACTGGCATCGACAGTATGACCGACGTCAGTCATGATCAGTGCAGAAGGCAACCAGTGTCGGCAGGAAGTTGGCCGACGTCGACAGCACCAGGCAAGCAGGGACCGGCATCAGTCGCCTGTGTGTTCCAAAACTGTTCGTTACACGAACAGTTAGTTAAGTGAACAGAGTGTTTACATGTAAAGGCCAGTTAGAGTCTTGAGCTATGTGGATATTCATTCCAAATTAAGAGTCTAAGTCACTGTTTAAGTCTGGGATCTATTTATAGACCCATTGGCATGTATTGTAATTATGAGCTAGAAAGGAAGGCAAGGAAGATCCTTCCATTGTAAGATCATTGAGTTGTAGGTTGTTGCAAGCTCATAGGAGATCTACATGTGTGAGTATGGTCTATTGAATTACAAGTTGCAGGTTCATGGGAGATCAACTTGAAGTACTATAGAGTGCTTGGTGTACTGGCAGGGTTATTACTGACTAGTTGGAGAGGTGAACACCAATTTTGTTTGTGAGTTGTGTGTTGGGACCATTTTTGGTAGGAGAGTGTTTTGAAGAAGAATTATTGTACACTTGAGGTGTGGGAAGCCTCTGTAAGGTGGAAGAGTGTGGCGGCTCTTTATTGTATTCTTTTCTGTACAAAGTGTTAATACAAGATAGTGTATTGTCTCTCATATTATGTGTTATTTGTGAATTCTAGTTACTTGTGCTTCTGGTTATTTCCGCATGTATAATTGCTTATATTTGGTAATCATATTGTGCTTTATCTGAGGAGCAAGATCCTAACAAGTGGGATCAGAACAAGTGTGTTTGTTCTTGGATTCCCTGACAACTGGTATCAGAGCATGTTTGTTGTTCTAGGTACTTGACAAGTGGTATCAGAGCTTTTAGGTTGGGATACTAACAGATTGAATTAGATCTAGTTAGTGTGTGTTGATTACAGGTTACTCACAGGGTTTTTGTTTGAGTGGGAGTAGAGCAATGGCAGAAGACAGTAAGCTATGAATGGAGAAGTTTAATGGCAAGAACTACCAATTATGGAGGATGCAGATTCAGGATTATCTGTATCAGAAAGATTTGTACTTACTGTTGGGTGGGGTTGATTGCAAACCCTAGGATATGAAGGATGAAGAATGGGAGGTTCTTGATCGGAAGGCTCTGGGATCTATAAGATTGAGTCTTGCATCGTTTGTGATTTTCAGCTTATCACAGTGTAAGACAACGGTATAGTTGATGGAATCTTTGGCAAATTTATATGAAAAACCCTCGAATTTGAATAAGGTATTTCTTATGAAGCAATTATTTAATTTGCAAATGTTGGAAGGTCGATCTGTACATAGCCATCTTAGTGATTTCCATGGTTTGGTAAACCAGTTAAGTTTAGTCAATATTGTTTTTGATGATGAAATTAAGGCTCTCTTAATCTTGTGTTCATTACCTGAAAGTTGGGAGAGTTTGGTAATGGCAGTTTCTAATAATGCATCTGCTTCAAAAATCTTAAAAGTGGATGATATTGTGAGTGTGATCTTGAATGAAGAGATTCGCAGGAAAAGCACAGGTGAATCATCAGGAAATGCTTTGAGTGTTAAAGGCAGAGGAAGGCAAAGAGAGAAGATAGAGCATGGGAGATCAAGGTCTAAGATAGGCAGGAGATCCAAGTCCAGGTATGGTAGAATAACATGTTGGAAGTGTGGAAAGCAAGGGCACTTAAAGAGAGATTGCAGGTCAGGTGAAGATCAGCATGAAGGACATGAAGAAGAAGTAGATGTTGTGAATTTCGTTACACAAGATGCTCTGGTATGTTCTTTGGATAAAGTAGAATCTTGGGTTTTAGATTATGGTGCCTCTTTTCATGCATCCCCAAATAGGGATTTTTTTCATGAGTATGTCCAGGGAGACTTTGGATAAATTTGTGTAGGGGATGGTAAGCCTTGTCAGATGGTTGGCAAAGGGAAAGTGAAGCTGAAATCGCAAACAGGTAACACATGGGTGTTAAAGGAGGTCATGCATGTCCCAGTTCTGGAGCAGAATTTGATTTTTGTAAGAAGTTTGGGTGATGAGGGTTGCACAGTAACTCTCACAGCAGACTCTTGGAAGGTTACCAAGGGTGCACTTGTTGTAGCAAGAGGTAAGAAAGTAGGTACGCTTTATCTATCTACTTGTATTACTGATTCTCTTTCTGGGTTATCTACTTCAACTATAGATTCGAAGATGTGGCTTAATAGGCTTGGTCACATGGATAAGAAGGAGATGCATGTTCTTGAGTCAAAGGGTATGCTTTTGGATTTGAAGAGCATAGATCGAGGTTTCTGTATGCAGAAGAAGAAAGTGACGTTTCTTGAGGAATCCAATGTTAGTGACAAGAACAGGAAAGCCTTGGTTTTCAAGGAGAAGGTGACAGACAGAGTTTAGCACAAGGGGCAGAAGAATTTTAAGTAGAGCAAGGGTGTTTTGGACAAGGGTTAGATCCAAAAGGAGCTCACGGGAAAAGGTCAGTTCTCACTAAAAAGCACATAGACCGACGTCGGCAAGAAAATTGGCGTCAGCGTCCAGATAGGGACCAACGTCAGCTATGTGCAGCTCGATGTCAGTGACTCAAGGCAGATAAACACCGATGTCGGTAAGGGGGAACTGATGTCGGTGATGAGGCAGTCGCAAGGAACTGACATCGGTCAGGTGCAGACTGAGATGTGACTGGCATCGGTCACTGAGATGAATTTTGGGTGGACAGCAAGCTGTCAAGGAGTCTCAAGCACCCATACGGAGGACTTAAAGGGTATGTAAGCCTCAAATTCATCATTTCCCTTCTTTACACTACTTGTTGCTCACTTATGGTATAGAACCAGGAAGTTGTTAAAGAAGCAGAATAGGTAGATCCAGGAAACAGTGGGAGCTTGGCATGGATGAGGATGTGATTCCTTAGAGAAGAACCAAATAGGAGTTTTTGGTGGAGTTGCCAGCTGGAAGAAAGCACTGAGAGACGAATGGATGTTCAAGATGAAGAAGAGTGGAAATGGACATGTGAGACGGAAGATCAGGGTATATGGTCTTGTATAAGTTGTAGGGCAATGGAGGTTTGATCATTGTGTTTCTCTTTACCAGGTTGGATAATATTAGTTACATTATCCTATTACTGTATGATGTGCTTGTTGTAGGGTTACATATACAGGTATTGCTGAACTAAAGGTAAAGCTAGTTCAGGGGTGTGTCATGGAGAATCTAGGAGTAGCAAGATTCTTTGGCATGAGTATGTTCTAGAGACATGGAAGGTCATATGTTGACTTTGTTTCAGGATGATTGTGTGAGACCGGTTAGCACGCCCATTGGAGGACAGTTCACAGAATAGTGTCTTGATTCACATAATGAGGTTAAGTGCATGGTATGTACTAGACCTGAGTTTTCCCAAGCAGTGGGAGTTGTCACAAGTTTAGAGCCAAACTGGGAAAGAAGCATTGGAGGGCAGTTTAGTGGATTCTTAGAGGGACTAGCAGTAGGTGCACATGCTATATAGGTTCAAGTTATTTTCTACATGGTTTGTAGATGTGGATGTGGCAGGTGATTTGGATGACAGGTGTTGCACTACAAGTTTTGTGGTGGGTGGTCTTAAAGAGTGATCTTGAGGAGGGATACAGATCAAGGGGAACAAACTAGACGGTGTATAGATACAGGTACAGTTGTAACTATTTATCTCTAAGTGGGAGATTGTTAGGGTGTGGAGCTAAAAGCTTCAACTTGTTGCAAACAAAGAAAAGGAGGTTGTTGAAGACCCAAAAGCATCGACATCGACAGCATGACCAACGTCGGTCATGATCAGTGCAGAAGGCAACCGGCATCGGCAGGAAGTCAACCGACGTCGACAGCACTAGGCAAGCAGGGACCAGCGTCAGTCCCCTGTGTGTTCCAAAACTATTCATTACACGAATAGTTAGTTAAGTGAACGGAGTGTTTTCATGTAAAGGCCAGTTAGAGTCTTGAGCTGTGTGGATATTCATTCCAAATTAATAGTCTAAGTTATTGTTTAAGTCTGGGATCTATTTATAGACCCATTGGCATGTATTGTAATTATGAGCTAGAAAGGAAGGCAAGGAAGATCCTTCCATTGTAAGATCATTGAGTTGCAGGTTATTGCAAGCTCATAGGAGATCTACATGTGTGAGTATGGTCTATTGAATGGCAGGTTGCAGGTTCATGGGAGATCAACTTGAAATACTATAGAGTGCTTGGTGTACTGGCAGGGTTATTACTGACTAGTTAAAGAGGTGAACACTAATTCTATTTATGAGTTATGGGTTGGGACCATTTTTGGTAGGAGAGTGTTTTGAAGAAGAATTATTGTACACTTGAGGTGTGGGAAGCCTCTATAAGGTGGAAGAGTTTGGCGGATCTTTATTGTATTCTTTTCTGTACAAAGTGTTAATACAAGATAGTGTATTGTCTCTCATATTCTGTGCTATTTGTGAATTCTAGTTACTTGTGCTTTTGGTTATTTCCGCATGTATAATTGCTTATATTTGGTAATCATATTGTGCTCTATCTGAGGAGAAAGATCCTAACAAGTGGGATCAGAACAAGTGTGTTTGTTCTTGGATTCCCCGACAACTGGTATCAGAGCATGTTTGTTGTTATAGGTACCTGACATCAAATCCATAACTTTTTAACATAGACAAAATCCAAAACATACGAAGCAAAAATGGGTATGGGGAAAAAATGAAAATGCTTTAGATAAGCACATTCACAGTGTGTTTGTAAGCCTCCTTTGTATAAATTATTTAGATGAAAATATAAAGAAAAATACTGAATATTGTAATAAATCCTTTAAAAGGACATATGTTTTTAATTTACCTATACCTACTATTTCTCAGGCCCTATTTCTCCTTGCCAGAGGCCCATTATACATAAATTTAAGCTCACCCAAGATTTTGCCTCTATTATTATGTTATTTTTATACATAAGGACAAAATCCAATATGCAGGGTCATATGCACTATGAATTTAGAGGAAGAGAGCTATTCAACAAGTTATAACAGGGTGTATAGGAGCCTCTATAGTATAACAAGATTTAATATCTTTATATCTATTTTTAATTCATGTGTTTTTATTCACCATTTCATGTGTATTTATGTTTGCAAGTGCCTAAATATACTCTATTCTTTGTGATGGGGTCATCATATATGTGTGCTTTTAAGTACATTGAAAGTGTTACTCTTATCATATTTCATGTATTTGTTAGACTTCCACAAAGTAAGAGTGTGTGAATCCATGCTTGTTGTACTCCCATTTTAGGGTGTATAAGAGCCTCTATAATATTTTCCAAGCTTTAATATCTTGAGCTATATTTTTAATTCATGTGTTTTTATTCACCATTTCATGTGTATTTATGCTTGCAAATGCCTAAATGTATTGTATTCTTTGTGATGGGGTCATCATGTATGTGTGCTTTTAAGTACATTGAAAGTGTTACTCTTATCATATTTCATGTGTTTGTGCAAACTTCCACAAAGTAAGAGTATGTGAATCCATGTTTTATGTACTCCCATTATACTATGTAGTGTATACTTATTATTGTTGACTTCTTCATTCAGAATGTTCAGTGAGCTTAGTAAATATTACCATCAACATCTTTCATAGAATATGAAATTGAAATTAATTTTTTTGTATACAATCTCCATGGACTTGATATTCTAGGTTTCAAAAATATTATTGCTAACCTTTGAAATTTACAAAATGCATGTTTTGGTTCTTTTAAAGTTTTCAAAATATAATGTATCCATTACATTTTCTCTATCTTGTCTACTACATACAAAGGTTCATTTAGTTTTTCCTTGAATAGCCACATGAGGCATTGCCATATTATATAGATTATTTCCAAATGAATTGGTATGTTATGTTTTTATAATGTGAAAATATAATCTCTGTTTTGGAACGTTACAATATCTACAAAAAATGTAATTCCTTCTCATATGTACATTTCTTTGGTGGAGGATCGTAATAGATACTTTCAATATAGTGCACTAATTTCATGAACAGTGGCTGCCCTAATTATTCTGTGACTACTACATGACATTGCCAACTAGTCAGATTACCCTGCCTGTCAGCACACCATTTTAATCTCATGGTGACCTTTATGGTGATTTATATAAACATTTCATTGGTAAGGGTTAGTGTTGTAAAGAATACACTTAACTTGTTTAAATTCAAGTTGTTGTTTGTTGGCAACTAATACTATGAATGTTAACTGTTGTATATTTAAGATGGATGAGTGGGAATTAGATTATTGCCTCAAAAACCTTTATGCTAAGACAAAACAAATGGTATGCATTTTTAGGTACTATACTCAAAGGTGAATTTGAGTTTTTTTTTTTTATGCTAATATGTTGTGACATGCATTGTGTTAGGATAAAGAAGTAAGTTAGAAGTCCTCATTGTATGTAAGTGCTTAGTTTAGACGTTCCCCTTGCCCCTTTAGAGATTAAATGAGGAATATATGTGGAGCATCAAAAGTTGGGGATGGTATTCCCACTATTATGAGACAACCATCCCCTGCCTACGAACAACCAAGGGTGCAGTCCTAATGCAAGATGGAATCTTTACCAAATAAAGATGCAAACAAGGGGATAAAATAGGTAATTTTATTAATGGTCCATGTATTTTTAATGCTTGATTTAATATTCTTGTTTCATATGTAAAATGCTCAATATTTGCAAACTATGCATCCCTATTTTAATTTGTTGCATCTTTTTTAATACTACAGGAGGAGGGGGTGGAGCAAACTGAATGTGAAGAGGGTACCCCCAAAGCACCCAATGACTATTTCTTAAGAGATGTATGGTAACCTTTAGCTTCCCTTAATGTTTTATTGCTCCTCATGTTAAATATTTTTTCTTTATTCCCTCTTTAAAAAATCAAAATTAGAATACTTTTAACACACCATGCATTTTTATATGTTGTTTTTGTTTTTTTTTCAGTTGGAAGGGGTGGAGCGGAGTCACATGGATGTGGATGATATTCACCTACATAATCAATTCATACATACAAATGCGCATTTTTTTTACTCTCTCTTTCATTTTCCATGCTCAATAATTGTGAACCATGCATCCCTATTTTGATATGTTACATCTCTTTTAATATTGTAGGAGGAGGGGGTGGAGAAGACCAAAAGTGAAGAGGTTGTCCTTGAAGTGACCAATGACTATTTATCAAGAGATGTATGAGAACCTTTGGCTTCCCTTAATGTTTGATTTTTCCTCATGTTATATAATGTTTCTTTATTCCCTCATACAACAATCAAAATTAGAATACTCTTGACACACCATGCATTTTTATATGTTTTTTATGTTTTGTGTTTTAGTTGGAAGGGGTGGAGTGGAGGCATGTGGATGTGGCTAGTATTCACCTACATAATGACTTCATCCCTACACATATGCATATTTTTTTTACTCTCTATTTGATTTTACATGATCATATCCCCGTGTTTATTCTTCCATATATGTTTGGAGTTGGACTCACATATATATGTCCACCTATGTGGCAGGAGCAGGTGGAGTCATATGACCTCGATGATGATGATGATGATGATGATGATGATGATGATGATGATGGTGATTGGCTTTCAAATGCTTCACAATTTGAAATGCAGGAGGAACCAAATGTTGTAAGAACATTTTATTATCTTTGATGATGTTATCTTATGTTTATTGTTTTATGCTTTTAACATTTTATTATGTTTGATGACATTATATTTTGTTTATTGGTTTATGATTTTAACCTCGCATCTCTTCCTTGTTGAATGATAGTATGCAGGTGAGTATAAAATTGAGGATTGGGTTATTATGAGGTAGAATGTGCACCTTTTCTTGTTGAGGCCATGTGACACATTTAGAGGTGATGGTGGCCATCCATTTTGGTCATGAGATAGACTTAATACTCACCATCATAAGATTCATGGTCAGCATCCCATTCCAAGAGGCCCCCTGGGCAGCTAGAAGTGGGAAATGTAAGCCTAAGGGAAGAGAAATCAATAAAAAAACAAATAGAAAGGAGGCCAATAGACTGACTCATGAAAAATTAGAGCATCAGCAAGAGAGATAGGCTGGAAATATCATGGTTAGATAGAGATGATGTGTCTGAGTTATGTTATGTCAGTGAGATAGCCTTGAAGTCTATCAATGACAAGATGGATGCATATGATTTGAGTGAAAACTTGGCACAAAAAAGTGAATCTTGAATTTACTAAAGAGAATATCATCGACAAATGGAGTGAGAAAGATAATAGGTGGAGCAACAACAAGGTGCATGCAATAATGGACCTCAAGTTAAATATATTATGTTCATTAGTTTTCATGAATTTAATGTTAAGTTTAATTCAGCTTACTCAATATTAACATTGATATTTCTAAAATAATCACTATTTTGATTACAAAGGGATGACCCTCAAGCCCATTCTAGTTATGATGATCACATTCTTTTGAAAAAAATGCATATGTGGAATGGTAGATATATTCATTAGGGAGGGCATAATAAATGAAAGTGCACATGACAGGTTGCCTCATAAATTGATATTGTACTTCTTAGGATGACTATGTATTAAATGAACTCTTCTTTATTCCCCCTACCTTTCAACCCTATCATTATATATTTTTATAGTGTTGTTTATTTTTATTGCATATATGCTTTTGGTGGAGACAAGTTGGCATGATCATAGGAATGGATGGACCATGTTTAGGAGGTATGATAGTTACTTCTTATTTACCAAAACTAACAAGTTTATTCTTCATGTTGGTGTCTTATTCTTGCATTTTTTTTAGATTTCTAAACTACACATTTTCAAATGCAGGTGTCCAGGGTGACATATGCATATACATGCATTCATGTGGTTGACTGCTTGCACTTGTTTGTCCATTTCCAGAGGCCTAATGGCCATGACATGAACATTGATATTGCCTTGTGGCTACTGCCTTGGACATTATTATTTATATACATACATTTTGTCATAATATGTATGACATGTATGATGTGTGGTCAAACATATTATTTGAAAAAGAGATTTGAATATAAGTGTTTCATTTTTGGTTTGTGTTGGATATGTAATTTTTTGTTTATATACGATTTAAGCAATGGTTTAGTGGTTAATTTACATTTACTAATGCATTTCACAATCATGCATGGTTTAATGATGTAATGTTTTTCCCATGTACTCATCATATATTTTTTATGTGTATGGCATGTGATTTTTTCAATAGGTGATTTATCATCTTCACATGTATACCTTATTCTCCTTTCATTCTTTCACATGTTGGTGATAAAGTACACATGTTTGCATGTATCTATGTCTATATAAAATTCACCATGGTGGGAAATGCAATATAATATTTATATGCATGGCTTGTCTCTCTAATATTCTTTTGTCTCATATCATGTGTTTGTATGTTTAAGAAATCAACACAACTATCAATTTCTATGGACCACAGTTCAAGGCAGGGGAGGAGGGGTGAGAAGGAATGGGGTAACACTCTAATACATCAGAATGACCATGCCACATGTGAAGATTTCATACTCCAATATAATGATTTCATTGTTTTCATTTAAGTTAGAAAACTATGTGTGTAAGGAAATTATTCATAATATAAAAAAACTGGATGTTCTTAGCTTTTGAATATTCTCATGGACCCTCATTTATGTCTAGCTTTTTTTAGCTTTTCAATGTTGAAAATATTCAATGTTATCATTTAATTTCACATGTAATTTTTTTAGATTAAGTCCCAAATCTAGAAGAGAATGTGGCTTCCCAATTACCGAAGGACATGGAATAACTTATCACAACGATGAGATCTCATAACATATTGGGTGTAGAAGAACATCTTAGTTTTCAACTATCACTAAAGGCTATAAAAAAATTGTCTGAGCTTATTGATGGTGTAAGGGTAAAGGTTATCAAGTTAGAAATTGCAATATCTAACAAGTCCAGAGATGTTGAGAAGTTGCACTATGCACTTCTCACACTGAGAGATGAGAAGATGGACATTGAAATAAAGTTTATCAATCTACAAGCTGTCCATGCCTAAACAAAATCACTATGTGATGCAAGGGCAAAGATTGTGCATGACATGCAATCAAATTATGAAGGAATAGTTTCCATAAATGAGCACCAGCTATAGATTTTGAAGGTAGAAATTGATATCTTATTTTCACGAGCCAATGGAATGTCTCCCAATAGATGTGGTATTACATACACGGATAATGATAATTGGTTATGTGTAATAAATTATGTGTCTAATATTATATTATGTATGCTTATGACTTTGGATGGAAATCAATTGAAACACATGCTTATTCACATTTTAATCTACAAAATCAATGTTTATTTGCCACCAGTTACTTACTTCATCTTATGTATTTAAGTTGTTTATGAATGAATGAATGACTGTGTTCAAAATTTATGTAGGTGAATGTTAAGAGACCTAAAAAAGTATGGCAAATGGTTGTTTACCAATATATTTTGACTTCAATTTAGTATAAATGTGTTTTCATGCTAGTTGATCACACACAATGGTTTTTTAATGAGTTCCAAGTGATTGGATATTTTATAATATCAAATAAGTTCATTTATAATTTGACTATGTATAATGATCTCAATAAATGCTTCACCTTATTCACAAAACTCTTTAGATAGCAATAGTCTTTGATATTTATTTGGATTGGTAACTTTATCTTAGTACATTTATTTGGATTAGTATATGTGTTGAAAAATAATCTGTGAATTCACTCTCTACTATCATATTAATGATCTTAGATGATCTTATTACACCTGGTCTCACCTCATGGTCTAACATCATGCATTGATCAAGTACACAATCATATCAAGCTCATAGTAAAAATTTTGCTTATTCCCAACTGTAGTCATGGTGTCTTAAGGTTAGAAAATATTTATGGATGTGTTTGGAGGGTTCAAAAGGTTTTTGACATATTATTGTTTTATTATCAATTAACTAAGCCGATCCAAATAGCACAAGAAGGATTGTGGTGATAGTCAATGCTATATATACACACAATCAGTCATAAATGTGCACCTATTGGTGCCATGGATAAATGTCATGTTAGAATGTATATTGAAACTTGTTTTAATTATTTTAGGGTCATGAGTATTCATCTCAACACCTTTGAGTAAGGTTTTAAACTAATTTCAAGCACATACACCATAGAAACTAGTTGTCTCCATACTCATTTCCTTTCTGAAACTCCCATTAACACCAACATGAGACTAAAAATATTGAAATCAGAGGTGTTGAGACTAGTTTGAAACTTTTAAAGTAAGATATTATAAATTGGGGGACACTTGTGAAAGTTTGGAGTTATTTGTAAGTCAATATACTATGCAACTTGGTTGTTTCAACCTCACTGCCTACATACCTGAGATGTTCATCTACAGGTGACCGTACACAAATAGTTGAAGTGTTGTATAGGGATGCTCAATAATTTTTTGATCTTCATTAGGTTTGAAGAGGATGGATATGCTTTGAAGGTATATTTTAAGGTCATACTCTATGAAAAATCTATATGTTACCTTCATTGCCTTATGCACGATTGTGTATACATCTACAGGTTACTACAGAGACGTCAGCATGGTCATGGATGAGATTTAACATGATTGAAAACCTTAATGAGGTCTTGGGATGTTTAAAAATCATGATAAGTGTGTTCAAAATGCTATATTGGTAAGAAAACCTAAAAGGATATATCCATAGATGGTGACTGGACTCATAGATAATTTCCCTAAAGCTCTAAAATAGAGCACCAACCACTTTTGGTGATGCTCCAAAACAATGTTGAAATGAGTCTTGATGAACCCAAATTCACTCATATTTTATCCCTCACATAGAGGTATAACTCTCCAAAATAAGGAGAGTTTATGACTAGAGAAGAGTAGTGTTTGAGGGCCTCTAAATTGCAATTTTGTTCACTATGATCATTCAATGTATTCTACAGTATCTGAGCCTCAAAGTGACCCCTATAACCAAAGTTGCATTATGAAGGTATAGGTTCATGTTTGTGTGATCCTATAAGGGTGGAGAAGACATAAATGCACAAAAATCATCAACCAAGGTTGGAATTGTATGGTTTCAACCCCATAAAACACCTACAAGTGTTTTTTGCCTAGGATATTGACTTATAGTTGGCTGCAAACTCCTATATCATCCATGAAGTGAGGCTCGACAAAGAAACACTAATACTCATTAGTTAAAGGTGAATTTAAAGAGATCAAAGGGAAAATAAATGATGTGACACATACCTCAAGGTGTATAACCCCATCTAAGACCCTTGTTTACTCCAACACAGTCAACTATAGTTGACTGTAGTTGATAGTGAGCAAGAATTTTGCATAAGGGGTATTGATACAACATGGGAATGATGTAGATAGATCTAAATGAGTGAAAAATGATCTTGTAAACCCTAATAAAGTCTCTAGGAATTGTTATCAAGGCCTAAATCATGCAACCAACACCTACAGGTAGGGTAAAACAAGGAAATATAGTCAGTTAACCTGTAATCCTAAGCATATCAAGATGAGAGGTGAATAATGCAAGGTTTAATAAAGGATTGATGATCAAAATATGAGTGATAGACCTCCACAATTATATCATACATATCAATGTAATATTATAACATGGATACAATAAAAAATAGGGACTCCAATAGTGCAACTTATAGTCATATATCAAGACCCTACACACAATAAACTTCCCTAAGAGTCTATCTTGGTTTTTTATGGATTTAGAGGGTCTAATGAGGTGATCAAGAGATAAAATATTGTACATATCACCAATACCACTTGAATAAACTCCTAAAATAATGTTTGGCGAGATAGTAGGGGAAGTACCATATTTTTTATCTCAGACAGAGGGTACTCCCCTTAGGATGATAACCTGTAGACTTTGAAGGAAGAGGATAACTAGGTCAGTTGAGGGTGGACAAGACCTTGTAAAAGGGTGTAAAAAGTTTAATAGGACATGTAAAAATATGAGGAACCATCCACAAATCCTTGAAACATAAAAAAGTGGTTCAAATCTAAAAATATGCAGGCATACCTACTTGGTCTTTTCTAGGTCTAAATCCCTAATAGGGGGTTTATTCCATTTATAATGTTAGATGAACATTCTAATGAGTTTAGATACCTGATTATGGAGATATTAGAGGTGTTAGAGCTATAAATAAATCACCGTAGGATCACTATGATGTTAGTACCTCTAAGGAACAATGTAAAATGCAATCTTTATCTGAATAACTTGAAGAGGTCACCCCACTACTCCCTACCAAACTGTAACCTGCACTCTTGTCCAAACCTACAACTTAACACTAATATCAACATATTCATGGCCTCAATGGCCTTTCAAAGACATTATTTCATTCATAAGAATCCAATACTATTCAAGGACATGAAAACATAGAATCAATTCTTTATTTATTCATTTTATCATCAAAACATTCCTTGATCAAAACACCAAACACTATTATAGACCTATGGTAAAATATTATCACATTTTGGATCAATATGAATACATGCAAAAGTGAAGGTAGAATTATAATGATATGAGTTAGATTAATACACAAACAATTATGTACTTTCTTTAGTAATAAATTAAACATGTTGAAATAGAACTGATTACAAGACTAAACACTAATTATCAATATGGAAAGATATTTTTATATAAAAAAAATTTTCACTTTCTGAATTGTCACTATCATCCGATGGATTGTAGTCATGATGAATTTTATCCTCTACAACATATGTGTAAAAAAATAGTGGTTATGTTCTTAAAATACTTTAGCCCAGTTAGATGAGAGGAAAATCTGTGTTGTGGCGGATTATGTACCTCTTTCACAATGTTGAATATGGTTGTGCTAGACAAAGATTGGAGGCATAAAAGAGGTTATTTAAAATTTTGTATAGTTTAAAACACACTTAGTATGGTAGTTTCATACCAGTGAATATATTTCATACTTGATCTAGATGCATATAGACATCTAGATCATTAAACACCTTCATTGGTAAGAAATTTTCCAAGAAGGGCCTCAAATAGGTTGGAATGGTGCCAGGAGTACCCCACACATCAAGAAAAATAGCATCATCATGTGGCAATTCTTATGACCACTATATGTTAAAATCAATATCAAGCATGTCTATAAATGTCATGTACTCATAGCTCATCATTGGAATGCGATAGAAAGGATATGCCATGTAATTTAGGAGAACATTCACCCATCACAATCCATTAGGCTGGATGAAATTTTTTGTACTTCCAAGCCCCCTCCAGTTGATGGAACCGGCCACCACACATGAGATTTAGTGTAATGTTTGTCTTTCCACATTTAGCTCCTTAAGTATATTTGTTTTTTTCCATATGAATTTATGGAATTCCTCTCATGTTTCAACAACACTCCCCATGTTTTGTAATATTAATTCCATCTGCTACACAATTTAAAAAATTAATTAGTGATAACTTCCAAAAATAATTCACAAGTTGTAGTTAATTATTTTGCATGTAGTTAATCAACATAGTAAGATGTTTTATGGAGTTTGGTAAAAATTAATGAATTTAGTAGGTTATTTAGGTCATAATGTGTCTTAATAAAGAGTGGAACATGGTCAAATGCATAAGAGAATGAAAATTAAATGCAATTTCATGCATCAAGTAATTTATAACTACCTACATGCATGCAACTAACAAGTAAATAAAATAAAATGCAAGAAAAGTAGAGATGGCATGGATCTGAGGGGTAAAGAAGTTGACTCTAAAAACTATAAGTAGGGTTAAAACCTTAAGAAAAGGCAAACAATGATATGTTTGCTCATACACATCCAAATCCTTAGCAAATAGTTAAGAAAGTTATCAGAGAGGTTGTATGAGCAATTGAAGGAGGTTTCAAGATGTTAGTGGTGTGAGGAAAAAGATAACTCAAATGCATTTTATCAGTGTGTTAGAAGAATTTTTGTGTAGATTCAAATAATGTCATGTTATTAGGTGTTATTAAAGGTCATTTATGGGTCTTTGATAGGGTGTGTGGGTGAAAAAACAACATACAAGTATAATGCACTACCATGTCAAGTTAGTTGATGTCAAAATTAGTTGTCAACAGGTGGTTATTCATTTGTGTAAAAGGTGTATGTAAAGAGTTTTAGCTTGATTTAGATGTTAGTATCATAAGAGGATGTTATTTATGAGGTTTTAAAGAGGTAGGGGTACAAAGGACTAGTAATGGAGTAAAAACCACAAGTATTTTGTCCTCTGTCCATAGTTAACAGTAATGGAAATGTAAATAGAAAGAAGTGATGAGATGTGATACGCTTGGATGTTCCTTGATATGCCTTTATATGGTTGTAATTGTGTGAAAATAATCTCATGTTTTAAGGATATTAAAGTTTATGATTCATTGTTTTTATTGAAAGTTTAAAGGAAGATGCTAACAAAACTATGTCTTCATTTCTTGTATATGCTCGTTAAGGATAGAGGCAAAAGAAGAATGAACTATCTAGTAAGAAATTAACTTGATAAGAGATCCTTAGATGTAATATCTTTGAATAATTTGTTTTCCATGTAGATAGTTTTTTTTTTAAATCTAAAAAAGAACTAGGGAACAATACCAATCTATGTATGATACCCTCTTTGCAAGGCACATACAAGGTAAGGAAAATGGTGTTTTATATATTTTCGAGTTAAATGAATTATATCTCTCAAGACAAGTTCTGGTATAATATGACAAAATTTATAGAGGTCTGAGAAAATTTATAAATTTTGACAAACTCAAATGAAATCATTGTAAGCATTTAGGACCTATGTGTGCTATGGTTGTGAAACACAGTCAAAGACATTGTTTGGATAATGAAATGACCTATTGTTGAGAGTTGGTTATAATGTTAAGGCAAGGTAGAATGAATATGTGATAGTTACTAATTTTGGAGGATATTTTCAAGGACCATTGGAATTTAAATGCACATTTAACCCTATTCTAGTTTACTTAGTCAATCTGTGTTGACAAATTTCCTACAAACTATTGGTCCACATGTGAAGAGACATTGTCAAGAGAATCTAAGGTTTGGTAAAGTTGTGTTGAGGCTAGGCAGACCTTATCATGGCCATTTTTATGTTTGAATACAATTTAAAATCAATGAAATACTAAATCAACCCTCTTTGGTCTGCATAATTACAGGAAACCCTAGTTTTAGGGCAAAACACAAAAGTTTGAATATCTAGCAAAGTAACTAGTGAATATTGTTAAAATTTTTTACTATGATGGAATTTATTATGAATAAAGAGGTTTTTATGGTTTTATATTTGTACATAATTTATCCATACTCATATAGGATATTATGTGTAAGCAAGGATTAAAAAGCTTAATTAGGCCTAGTCAATGGTGAGAAAAGGGGTCTAGAAGATGAATTGATAACTAAAACTTGGTGGATATATCAAGAAAGATAAAGGGTTATATATTGTGTGTTTATACTTCCAATATTTATTTGTAAAAATTCATATAAGGCAAAATTATTCAAAAAATGGTTATTAGCTGTGTAGGGTGATTGAAGGTCTCTTAAGTGAAGAGTCAATTACCAGTTGGGAGAGGACTTGAAGAGAGTCGAGATAAGTTTATTTAACTATTGATAACTATATAAAGTGAATATTATATTTAGGAGTATTTTTTCAATAATTTAAGTGATTAGATCATTGAAGCCTAATGGAAGCTAGTATGAGTTAGCTTGAAAGAAAACATTGAAGGTGAATAGTATGATATAAGTGGATGAATAATATCTATGTAGATACTAAGGGAGGATAAGAATAATTAAATAAACCAAGAGTGATAAATTTTATAATTAAGATAATTTAAGGAAGTTTCAATGTAATAGTTGACCAAGAAGGGAAGACATATCAAATTGAATGCTTGAGTGTTGGAGTTTTTAGGTGTCAGAGGTGAAATATAGCAGAGTATTAAAAAGGGATATGCATCAAATAACATCACTAATAATGACAAGTAATTTCCATATTAAATTTAAGGTGTTAATAATTTCAACATCAAGAATATAGAGGTGAGAATTTTAGTTTGCAGACCTATTGCATGTAACCAATTTTAACATTCTTGGAATCAAGATATAACCTTGTGTGTAAGCACCAATAGAAAGGAAGATCTCATAGTGTCATGTTTCTGATGATTTATATGAAATGGGTGAGTCCTTGTCATGTTTATTTAATGAATTTATTCAATTAATTTATTTATATACACTAGTTTCTTAGAAGAACATGCAACTCTATTATAACAGTGTAAACATAGGCAGTCTAAACACAAAATTTGTGCATGTGTTACATAGAGATGTTGGGATGGTATTCAATGTTTGAAATAGGTTTGAGAATTTATATCAAAGGCTTATTAACCTATTTTAGTATTTATTAGCCAATATTTAGAGGTTTAAACCCTCAAGACAAATCCCACAAACCCTATAGACTGTGTTTGTGTAGGTAGAGAGACCAAGATCCTTCTTAAAAAGTTAAGCAGAGGTGTGTAAGGAAGGAACCAATGAATGGAGAACATGCTCATAGAACCTACATACCCTAAACAATCGTCATACAGGTTATAAACTTTTTTGGAAGTGTGTATGAGCAATTTGAATGCTCTCATGCCCTCATAGAGTCTATAAACCCTAATCTAGGGTTTCATGACAAGAATGGAGATTGTGTAAGATTCCTCTATGAGAAATCTTTGAATTTTTTTCATTCGATATATATTGATATTGGATACAATATTTTGAATTATTTTGGGTTTTTATGTATGTGTCCATATAGTTATAAGGCACTGTGTGTTGAAATAAGAGTTAGAGGCCTAATGGGCCTAAAAAGGGGCCAAAAGGTGACTATAAAAGTGGGTTAGGAATTGAATTGGACCACAAAACTTCAAGATAATTTAGTACTAAATAGAGGGTAGTTGAAAAGGTTAATAATTTTCCAATATTTCTTCATACACCTCTGTACTAGGCATAAAATCCTTAAAAAAGGCTAAAAGCACTGTGTGGTAAATAGGCAGAGTTGTATAAGCTGAGAAGACATTGATCAACAGTGTTTTCAAGGGGAAAAAGGACTAAAGATACTCTTATAAGCATGAACAAGGTAATAAATCTAATAACCAATCAAATGAAATCTCATAACTATTACATTCTTTGTTTATATAATATCAGTAACATTATTTATTTATAAAATATTTATAAATTCGATTTCTATTTAAAACAATGGCTAGCTTTACCACATTCCTTGGGATAGGGTTTAAATATCGTTCAAAAAATACTTTAAGATAAAATACATTTATGCAATATGTTACTATATGTGGGCAGTCTAAGATAGTTATTCACCTTCAAAAAATGATATTTATTTTTCATTACATGTATTTATTGTTGTTACATGCATTTATTGTTGTTGTGCTATCACTTAAACCTACAAAGGGATGTAATCATGATACATTGTCTCTATTATGTCGACCACTATCTTGCTTCATAACCCTATTAAGATCATCATCCCAAACTTGTCATTTTGGATTGTTATGAGGTGGTTTTGGAAAAATCATGGTCTCATGTGACATGCTCTGATATCTGCATCTACTCATATTTTCTATGAAGTATTTATATCTATGGGTCAAAGTTCCATGCCCATCCTACACTTTTTGGAATGGATGAGGCATTGGGTATTGTGAATTTGATATCAACCTTCTTTGTACCTTGTTGTAAACCTATGTCATGTAGTTTTTGAAGAATGACATAGTTTATACACTTCTATCTATTGGACAACATCTCTCAAATATCTCTCATGCTCTAGATATCAGGGTCTCAACATCATCAACTCCATCAGTATATATGATCTATTCATAAAGTGAAAATCATCAAGTTAAAAATTTAAAAAAATATAAAAAACATATGACTGTAAGTAGTTACTAGACTTAAAATATCAACCCCCCTCAGTTGGTTTTCAGTGTCATCCACTATATTTATTACAACATCTTCTAGTACACAACTTGATTCTTTCATATCCATATCTGATATACCATGCATTTTGGTATACAAACCTATGACATCTATACCTTCTCCCTCATTTTCAATTCAAACTCTATTGTCTTTAACATGGGTAATGAAAATGTATTACATAAACTACAGTCACCTTGAAGTTGTCAATGCATACAGTATGGGGGGAAATAAAACGTACATGGTACTCAACATCGATGTTTTTATTTATATCATTAACATAATGCATTATGGTTGCATCATATAAAACTACTTGAGTTATCTTTCTCATCAGGTCCACCTTGACCACATGCTTGCAAGTATATCCTTAGAGTGAAAATGAGCAATTGCACATCAATATAGAAGTTGTTACATTAAAAACATGATAATGTAACATCTCGTCTTTAGTAATTTACACCCATATAATATGAGGTTCGATATTATCAAAGATAACATGAGAATATAAGATGTTCAAATCCCATACCCATGAAATATTCTCATGTCTTTCTACTTTGAAGTTCCTGTGGAAGGCGGTGTCCTTGCATAGTTGTAGCCACCAATAATGTATGTAAATTGATGTTGTTAGTTGGTGAATGAACCAATCCACCCTATGATGTGCATAAGTCCTTACTTTTATTATTAAATTACATATAAAATGGGAATGGTAAGATTCTACAGATGCATTAGTGTCTTACACAACATGCAAAAGTGTCTGACAACATCAAAACCACATTCTAACCTTGTATGCCTAGTGTTATTCCTAGTATGTGATAAAATTGGGCTGAAAGGAGTGATATATTTCTAAAAAATTTCTAGACTCCCTTGTATCCATGTCCTCATCAACACAACTATGTATTATGAACCCCAATTCCTTAAAAATCACACATCTTACATCATCGTGTTTCACCTTTGCTATCGAATTCTTTAACCACGCATGACAAACATGCCAAATGCATAAGCAGACCTCACAATTTGATGTGTCCCTATATAACACAATAGTTTTTCATAAGATAATGGAATAAGGTGGGGATGGTGTCTATGAACATCTAAATATGAAGTCAATGATGCATGTAAGAATAATGATGATGCACCTAACAATTTTTATCTTCATACTGACATCATCAACCATGAAGGTACTAATTGTCCATTTATTGTATTTCAAATTCACTCTTTGAAGAATAATTTTCATCTATTATCTTATGTTGATATTTCATGATTGAAACACAATGACCTATGCAATGGGCATACCTTCATGTTTGGAATCAAATTCCACTAGTGTGTACAATTAGAACTATACAAGAAAAAATAAAAGCATTGGAACAACTACTATTATTAAAAAAATTATAATAACTAATATTATCAACTAATATTGAAAACATTGGCATAATACCTTCATTTCATTCATCCCAAATGTTGCATCCATCACCAATAAGTTATGCTTCCTAAATCTCAACAATCATTCTAGTTGTTGTGGACTTGGATGCCCAAGATGAAGGAGACTTCCCCATTCCCATCAAACTCTCCCCCATTGTATCCATGATATAAAAACCACTTGTTATGATTCACTAATTCCCATTCCCAAAAATTTGTTGCATTATCAACATTGTACATGTATTTTGCCTCCTTGATCAATCACTCTCTACTGTATATGTCATCTTTGCTCAAGAAATCACCCTGCTATGTTTCACCATTAAAAAATACAAGTTTCTCATGCACCATCACCTAATGTGTAAGGTGGATAGCATCAATAAATGTTCCCAAAAATAGTATCCTATAAACCCATTCATTAATTTGGGGGATAATGTAAGGAGAAAAAAACATTTCTTGCCCTTGAACTATTCATATTGTTGGTCATGGCAATAGTTTCATTCATTATTTGTGTGTTCTACTTGATTTTATGTGAACAAAACATGATCAGGTCTATAGACCATTTGTCATGTGTTAAAATATGACAATGACAACCACACCTTATTTGCCTTTGACCTTGTTAGCTACCCTTTTTGTACTTGGGCATTAAAGACTTGTCTTTTTACATGGCATCAATTTCTCGAAAGTCATTGGGGCCATATGAAAACCAATATTTGCACAATTATGGTGAATAAATAAACAATCATGAAAATGAAAAAAATTATATATGAATGGAACACAATAGCATCTGAACAAATACTAGCTTGCAATCTATAGTGTGAGGTGAATTACATGACATATTTAGAGGTGGCAATGATCCTGCTATCCTTTCTAGTAAAATCTAAATTTATCTTACGATGTGAAACATGAAAAAATTTAGGGAATAATTCCCTTCTTAATTCTCCTTTGACGAAGTCATTAACACTATCCTACTCAACCCAGACAACCCACAAGTCTTCCTCATTGACATCAGGAAAATTGTCCCACTTGATACAACTACAATCAAATGGACACTCATCTAGCTTTTGTAGTTCAAGGCATATTATTTTTCCCACTTCTTTTCCAACTATTTCAGCCTACAAAGAGAATATTTCATTGAATAAATTAGAAATGGACTTTTGGTATTGAGTGAAAAAAAAATTCCATGTATTTTAGTGGAATTTTTTTTTGATTAAATGTTATTTTTCATATACTACAATGTACAAAGAATAATGATTGAATAATGCATACAATATAAGCACAATTTAGTCCAAACAACAACATTAAAACATGTACACATCATCTAAATGGGAAGTGTTGTCATCAAATTGTGCACCCTAGGACATTATATGAAGCTCCTACAATTTGATGCAACATTGAATCATCTCTCAAGTTGTGGGTGAACTTATAAGAGAGATGAGTCTCTAGGATTGAAAGGGATAGCTCCCTAGATATTATTTGATGTGCTTATGCTACTAGAACTACCTAACATGTGTGAAAAGGGAGAGAAAGATACATAAAGAAAACCTAAACTAAGAGGTGATACACCAAGAGTTTCTTTTATTCATACATTGAGAATTTGTATAATGAATTAAGACAATCAAACTAAGATCACACCATTAATGGAGCTCCTGAGCATTAGTGTTTCTCATGAAGGCAAATAACAACTCAACAAATGAAGGCAATTGAAGGGAAGGTCGGATATGACTCTATCAAACTCATACACACTTCAAGAGTCTATGGTATCATCATACACTTCATGAAACCTATTAAGAGACAAGTCAATTTGCAATAACACATTCAAGGATTGCATGAAAACAAGATGAACTCAATCTATACTTGAATTTCAAGATGGATCACTTCAACACATAGTACAAATGGACTTAGAGTATAACCATCTTGCTTCTCATTATCTTAATTACAAATAAAGGTACAATATTGGTAGGGCTTCGCCATACTAAAATTTGGAATCCCTAATAATGCCAAAGTGGTCAAATCTTATAGATTTGTGTGTGTGTGTGTGTGTGTGTGTGTGTGTGTGTGTGTGTGTGTGTGTGTGTGTGTGTGTGTGTGTGTGTGTGTGTGTGTGTGTGAACTCTTAGAGAGAGAGAGAGAGAGAGAGAGAGAGAGAGAGAGAGAGAGAGAGAGAGAGAGAGAGAGAGAAGTTGAAAGGAAACAAGGGACATGTATCACCAATGAAAATCAATTAAAACTGCATGTTTATTAGAGGTGGGGTGATATATTCTAGGTCATGAATTTGTACTTATCCACACAAGCCATAAAAATAGTGAAAAGTGGCACAAAACCTACAAGTTGGCATGAGAAACTATCTTCATAATTTTCCTTACAAAACTACCCTTATCCTTACATATGGTCAGATGATTTTTGTGAGTAATATGGGTTACCAATAAGTCCCCACATGCATTGGTTTGATCCCTGACCATCCTTATTCTTATGGATATGCAAAATCATCACTGGTAGTTTCAAAAGGCCTCTTTTCCATGCACCTTCTCCACTTGGCATTTAAAACTCCTCAAACCTAAAAATTTGTCCATGAATAAGAGGTCATGAAACTTTTCAAAGGCTCCCATATCATCAATTTCAAATTAAAAAAATATTAAAAGGC
Organism: Torreya grandis; assembly: GCA_037957365.1. Lineage (NCBI taxonomy): Eukaryota > Viridiplantae > Streptophyta > Pinopsida > Cupressales > Taxaceae > Torreya > Torreya grandis. Next base: position 95,423 of record JARHVA010000555.1, read on the forward strand.
CTCCCTAATTACTTTTCAGCACTTTTCCAAATGTTCACTAGTTTGGCTCACTGGACTGGATGAAAGTGAAGGCCTATTTTGGGAAATTATAGGATGTTTAATGAAATTATATGAATTTTTGGAGTATCTAAATATTAAATCTTTCTCCATAAGTTGGTTTCATCTTCTAATTCTTTCTCTAGCTTGCACACCACTCAAAATGGACAAAACAAGCCCTATTTTCCTCTAGTCCATATAATTACATACATTAAAAACACATGTGTGGAATACTCTAAGAGTCCTATATCATTTATATGTGGTTTCATGGACATCCCTTTTCATTTGTATTATCAAAATGCTCTATCTCTCCAATCAATTTCCAACAAGGGTTTAGTGAGGGTTTTGAGAGGCTTGGACTCTTAACCTTTGTTCATGGCCATTTCATGTTTAATCTCCCTCCAAATTTCATTGACAGATCCTAAAGGACCTTCCCTAACACTCATATATGGCTCAAGGCCCCATTGATTATTTCAATAAAGTTGTGAGTGATGGAAGATGACCTTTGAGCTCCATTTCTTGCATTCTATGAGGGGTTTGGTCCATTCTCAGCCAAAATGGATTATTGATGAGTTCCTTTTCCAAATTAGAGTTTTATCACCTCTTTATATGCTCCAAGAACATTCTAAAACTAATAGGATATCTCATTGATATTTATAAACATGAATGGTTCCTCCTTAGGATTAGGCCTAAACCTTATGCAAGGAGTCTATTTGTAACCTTGTGTTCAAACATAACTCTTTCTTGATGATTTCTTGCCTCTAATATCTCAAAAACATAAAATATTATTTTAAACACATGGAAAAATAAATTATCAGACTTTCCAAAAGCTATAACTGAGGATGACACTTTATTTTGCCTATTGTTCTTGAATCTACCCATGGGGTTTGAGTGCAACCCTCCTTGTATAGGACATCTTGTTTGTATTCAAGACTTATATAAAGGTTTTTTGGGTTACTCCATGTGTAAAACAGATTTAAAAACCTCTATTTTCCCTTCTCTTGACCTCTGGTTTATGATTTGACCCTTTCCCCCAAAATTGTCCCCTTGTGCAAGGAAAAAGTGACCCTACTCTAAGACAAAATAGAGAGGGTTTGAATTGATTCCTCATAGAAACCAAACATATAATAATGTTCCTCAAGCTATATGGATACTTCCTACCAAATTTTAATTTCCAATTATGAGGATAGATCCTCCAAAATATTCAAAACCCAAGACTGGGTTTTCATAGTCACATTGTGTGCATGGTATAGGGCATTTAACTATGTTTTGCTTGGATACCACATTGTTTGGTATGTTTATATGAATCAAGATATTGGATTTGATGCATATTATCCTCATTTGTCTTTTACAACATATACCATGTTTGGGACTCACTAATATCATGATATAGGTCACTTTCACCCACCAAACTGTGTTTCTTGCTCACTGTCTGACCTGTAGGTTGTTAGCTAAGCTTTATTCACACTTGTGTTGGTGTATTTATGCTTTCCATGAGCTCCTTAAGTCACCTTTAATAAAAAATTTCTCCAAGTTTCAATTTAGTGGAAATGTAAATGGACTTAGAGTATACCCATCTTGCTTCTCATTAACTTAAGTACAAATCAAGGTACAATTTTGGCAGGGCTTCACCATACCAAAAGTTGGAATCCCTAACAATTCCAAAATGACCAACTCTTATAGAGAGAGAGAGAGAGAGAGAATAATTTTAAATGACATAAGGGACATGTGTCACCAATTAAAATCAATTACAATTACATGTAGAGGAGAGGTGGGGTCAGATATTCTAGGTTATAAAGGTGTACTTGTCCACATAAGATATAAATTTAGTGAAAAGTGGCACAAAACCTGCAAGTTGGCATGAGAAAATGTCTTCATAATTTTCCTTAAAAAACTACCCTTATCCCTACATATGGTAAGATCTAATGATTATTATAAGTAAGAGGGGTTATCAGTAAGTCTCCACATGTATTGGTTTGATCCCTGACCATCCATGTTCTTGTGGACATGCAAAATCATCATTAGCAGTTTCAAAAGGTCTCTTTTCCATTCACCTTCTCCACTTTTCATTAAAAAATCCTCAAAACTAAAAATTTATACATGCACAAGAGGGAATGAAATTTTTAAAAGGCTCCCATATCATCAATTTCAAGAAAAAAACATTATTAGGCCTCCCTAATTGCTTTTCACCACTTTTCCAAATGTTCACTAGTTTGGCTCACTGGACTGGCTAAAAGTGAATGCCTATTTTTGGAACTTATAGGATGTTTCATGAGATTATATGAATTTTTGGAGTTATCTAAAGAGTAAATCTTTCTCCCTAAGTTAATTTTATCTTCTAATTCTTTCTCTAGCTTGCACACCACTCAAAATGGCCAAAACAAGCCCTATTTTCCTTTGGTCCATATAATTCCATACAATAAAAACACATGTTTGGAGTAATATAAGAGTAATCTATCATATCCATTTGGTTTCATGGCCATCCCTTTTCATTTTGATTCCAAAAATGCTCTATCTCTCCAATTAGGTTCCAACAAGGGTTTAGTGAGGGTTTTGAGAGGCTTGGACTCTTAACCTTTATTCATAATCATTTCATGGTGAAACTCCCTCAAAATTTTACTAAAGGATCCTTACGAACCTTCCCTAACTCTCTTAAATGGGTCAAGTTCACATGCATTAGTTCATGAAAGTTGTGAGTGATGGAAGTTGACCTTTGAGCTCTATTTCTTGCATTTTGTGAGGGGTTTGGTCCATTCCCAGCATAAATGGCTTCTTAATGAGTTCCTTTGAAAAATTAGAGTTGTATCACCTCTGTATATTCTCCAATAACATGCTAAAACTAACATTATATCTTATTGATAGATAGAAACATGAATGGCTCCTCCTTAGGATTAGGCCTAAACCTTATGCAAGGAGTTTGCCTGTAACCTTGTGTTCAAAAACAACTATTTATTGATAATTTTTTCTCTATGATAGGTCAAACACCTCAAATATTATTTTACACACATTTAACAATACATTATATTAATTTCTAAAATATATAACTAAGGATGACACTCTAGTTTGCCTCTTGCCCTTGAATCTACCCATGGGGTTTGAGTACAACCCTCTTTGTATAGGACATCATATTTGTATTAAAGACTTATATAAAGGTTTATTTGGTTCCTAAATGTGTAACCCAGCTTTAAAAACCTTTATTTTCCATTCTCCTAACCTTTGGTTCAAGATTTGACCCTTTCCCCCAAAATTGTCCTCTTGTGCAAGGCAAAAGTGACCCTGCTCTGAGACAACATAAAGAGGGTTTGCCTTACTTCTTCATATAAACCAAAAATATTATAATTTTCCCCAGGTTTTAGGTATTCTTCCTACCATATTTTAGTTTCCAATTCTGAGGATAGAGCCTCCAAAAGATTCAAAACCCAAGACTGGGTTTTCATAGTCACACTATGTGCAAGGTATAGGGCATTTGACTGAGTTTTTCTTGGAGACCACCTTGTTTGGTATATTTTTATGAATAATTATCTTTTATTTAATTCATATTATCCTATTTTGTCTTTTACAATCATATCACATGCTTAGGACTCACTAATATCATGTTATATGTCACTTTCACCCACTAAATTGTGTTTCTTGCTCACTATTTGACTTGTAGGTTGCTAGCTGAGATTTATTCACACTTGTGTTTGTGTCTTTATGATTGAAATGATCTAATTAGTTCACCTTTAATCATTTATTTATCCAAGTTTCAATTTAGGGACCTTAACAAAATCCCCAGTTTCAAATCTCCATTTTGGGCTGTAGGTGCTTATTTTTAGGCCTGTAGGTTGTGAAGATGAGTTTAGAGTGTATAATACTTATTGAGGTTACCCATAAATATTTTTACACTCAAAATAAGACTTATTTCCTTCCTAGGAAATTTCAACACCACTTCCTTGTGCCACCAAAGAAACAATGTCTCCATTGCCTCTTTGCCCTGTGTACGGACAAGGGATGGCCTAAAAGGTCATCTCATGCCATCATCACCCTTATCCAATATATAAATGATAAATAATCCTTATTATAACTTATGTAAATGTTTCCCATATTTTTAAAAGGATTAATATTCCCATTTATAATGAAATTTGACACTCCCAATTCATTTCTTGTAGACATCACTAATGTAATTCAGTGATTTTTGGCCATTTTAGGAGGTCTTAAAACCAATGCTCCAATCCATATTTTGTCTTGAAGTTTGTCATATTTATTTTTGGAGTATAGGTATAAAAAACCAAATCAAGATAATTGGTTAAGTCATCTTATATCATAACATATGTTATCTGAAAAAACCCTTAGGATCTCTATTTTCTACATTTGGGGACTAAAGAACAAAACTCAGTCATCATCCTCTTCAAACTTTTAATGCTCTTTTCACTCTTCCCCATTAAGTGTGGATCAATAAAAAATTAATCAAATTAATTATAGACATATCCAAGGCTTGAAACCATTGTCAAAATCTACTATCCAGGTATGATGACATCATCAAGCTACTTTGTGAGAGTTGGCAATCATGGAAGGCATGGTTTTGAGAGTATTATTTGTTCATTGTATGAGTTGGAAACTTGTTAAAACACCCTTAAACACATATCCATGGATCCAAAATCTTTAAACCACAACTCATTCCTACATCCAACATTGAAAATCCCTTCTATGAAGCCTGAGACAACTGCAAGAGTAGAGAGACTAGTTTAGGAGCATTCACAAGCCTAAAAGAGGCTTTCTTGGACATCTGAACTCTCCAAAGCTAATAAGAACATGGGAATGTCTCAAAAATTATTTTAAAGCTCCTAAAACAACCAAATACATAAATCCAAAGCAATACAAATTGAAATAGATTCAAAAAGAGACCCCCTCTTCAATACAAACTCTCAAAAATCTACCTGAGGTGTTGACGATTGTTCATAGAGGATGATGCAACAAATTATGACTTATTATTATGTATGAAGAGTAGACTTATATCCCTATCCACTCCAAAAATCATTTCCTCCAAATCTAACTTTACGGCTTATAGTGAGCACTTGAAGTTGAGCCTTCTTTGGATGCCAAGAGAAGAAAATGAGAAAATGAGTTGTAGAATAGATTTTTTGCATTATCCTCAAAGTCAAAATGTGAAAATGAGTGTGAGAATGTGAAGAGTTTCTATTCCCACATTTTTTTTATGGTAGACTTGGGGAGTCTGTACAAGTGCCCAAAAGCTCCTATTTTTTAGGGAAAACTATCATCCACTAAAGATAATTGCTTCTTTCCTAGAAAATAATAGTTGCTTAACATGAACTTGACATGATCCACATTTAAACTCATCTGGGTGTCCAATTTATTTTCATGTAAATCCATTCAAGTCATTAAATGGGTCAAAATATGACCAAAGGGCCTCTTCTTGCATATGAAACAAGGTGAAAGATAATTTAATGACTTGTAAACCCCTTAAAACATGTTAAAATCCATATTAAAACATTTTCAACATAACTTGACTCTTTGACCAACCTTTGACTCAAGTCGACTAGCCTAGTGCATAAGGGGTGGACTTCAACAAAGACTAGAGGAGATTAGTAAGATAATGGACTAACATAACACCTTATAAGACCTATCAGAATCTTCTAAAAAGTTTAAAATAGTAGGGGTTGGCCCAAATTTGACTTGGGGTCAAATTTGGTCAACAAGAAGACAGACTCGTATACATCGACAAAGAATAAAATGCCCTTTTTGGTTACATTTATTGTACATCTCATTCAAATACATTGTTTTGCATGCACTATTACATTTAACCTGTGTTGGGCCATTCAAGCTATAAATCCATTTTAGAGTGTGTTCCATGTAAAAACATTAGGAAGTTCATGACACCATATAAAGAGTCAAAATAAAGTTTGTATAAAGATATGTTTAAATTATCAAGAGAAGTGCAATAGATATTAAAAAAACATTTTCATGACTTCCTTTGAACATTACATCAAGTATGGGAAGAGAATGGAGAATAATATGGTAATGAAAAACATGAACATTACATAATGAGTAAATGAGAATCGATGCATGTTGGCATCGACAACTTTGTCGACCGATGGAAAATTGGTCAATGTATCAAAATATTCATTCATGAGAACATCTTATAAATCAGGCATTACAAATGCATCCATAGTGATTTGTCATATTTCATTTCTTTTTCTACACTAATGATGCTTGTTGAAGATGTTTATTTATGCAACAAATGTGAATATCTGGAAAAAACCCATACATGAAAGTTGCATTGTCATGTAGCTCAATGATCAAACCTCAAGGCACATCTTGATCCCCTATAAGTTCATGATAAATGTCTTCAAAATTGATGCCCATGAACACACCTATTTGATCATACAAATACAAACATAAGCCTAGCCCATCTGTTAAAACAATGTAGGACAAACGATGTAAAGACACTTCATCGAATAGAAAAGTGTCATATTGCCATATGATTTCATTTTTAGGAGACAATAACATGATTTTGATATAAATATGTCTTACTTTCCACTCAAACCAATAAATGCATGTGTTGGTCAAAAATACAACAAATAAAAGCCATGAACTACACATAGAAATTAAACTATGAGAATTCGAACCACTTGAGAAAAATATGATAGAAACTATGAATAAAAAGTTATAAGAATGTATAAAATCTCATTGAAATCAATATAAAACCCTTCATAAAACATATCAAAATAAATGCATCAAAATGTAGAAATGGACAAAATAGTGCATGCACAAGCTAGTTGTGTTTATAGACAATCTCAAGTGGCATGCACTAACTGCATGTATATGAGCGAGCATAGGAATGTGATTTTGTAACAAATCCCATAGATTCAGGAAAGGGTTAAAAAAAGATAAATTGCTAAGAAGCCCATAACATGAAGGCAGGGTTTTAAAAATAGTGAATTTGCTACCAAACCCATAGAATCATGACAAGGTAAAAAAAGTGAAATTACTAAGAAACACATGTGATATTCTGGTTGTCCATAAACTAATCATTTGATGTATTGAATTAGAGGCATGGACATACTAGTATTTATGGACATCGTGTGAAATGAAATGATAGTAGGTGACACAAGAAAAATTTGTGTGACATGTGTGTATTACAAATTGTACGAGCCAATATGGGATGAAATTTATCCCATTCAATTGTAATGGTACATTTCCTTATCACCCACAGTAAGGTTAGGGCATAACCCATATTGAGCTATTAGAGATTTAGTGTAGAAAAATAGGTTTCCAATTTTTTTAAATGATTTCCTCATAGACTATTGTTGACCAAATTTGACTTTTAGGTCAAATTAGGGTACCTCTAGGTTAAAAATTGACTTTTAGGTGTTATAGGGGTCTAATATAGATGTCACAAGGTGTTTTATAGGCTAATTGATGTCATTTAATGTTGTACTAGCCTTGGTCTTTAGTTATTTGTCCCTTTAGTCATTTTGGGTCATTTTGAGGTAAAAAAAAGTGCATTTAATGACTTATACAGATTTATTGGGAAGTGTGAAGGTCCCAAAACATGATGTCACATCCCATGTGTCCTTGAGATCTTAATTAATTGACATAACTGAATAATGATAGGTTCATTAGAACAAAAGGTATTTTTCTTGAGGAAAATAAGTTTGGAACTTGTACAGCTCCTTGGGAAGTGTGACACATTGGAAAGGATCATGATATGTCTCTTCAACTTCCCCAAGCTGAATACCTTTTTTTTTAATCTAGAAGTGCCATTTTTGGGCCAAAACCATTCTACTCCTTTTTCAGTCCTCTTGACAAGTAGAAGTGACCTTCAACTTTGTGCTTAATATGGAAAACTCAAGAGGTTTCAACTCAAACACCTTGGGGAGGTTAAATTATAATCATGAACCTTAAGTTTCATATAAGAAGTTTTAATAATCATATGCTTCATGAACCATCCTCATGAAGTAGATTGTACTTTTTTGCCTACTGTGTCATGCACCCTATGGGTTTTCCTCTATTTTGGTCAATTACATATGAACCAATGGGTGATTTGGTTTCATATGATGCTATCTTCCTCAACTTTTATCCATGCTTGGTTTCAAGTTTCATGATGTTTGTATGAGCAAAGTAGCTTAGGTTGCCAAACGAGGCACTTTTGATGCAAACTCCATGTTCAGGATCTTCATGCTCTATATAAAGATCCAAGTAGTTGTGATAGGTTCATTATTATGTTTCCAAGGTTCTTTTATCTCATGTCCTCCCAGGTTCATTCTCCAAATCATACTTCATGAGATTGCATTCACAAGGATCATGTGGCTTGTTTGCCCTATTACTATCACACACAGTCAGTCTTAGTAAATCACATGTTTTAGACATTTATGACATGTACTTATAAGTGTGTTAAAGGTTTAATGCCTTGGTGTATCCCTTAGAAACTTGAAATAGTGATTCAAACCTTTATTTAATGCCAAAAAGATGGAGTATGCAATCATATGCAACTTTTACATACAGTCTACCCTTGGAGTATGTACTTACAGGTTTCAAATGTTGATATGGTGTATAGGTTTGCCTTAAATAATTTATTACTATCTCCCTTTATTTTAATATTTTTAAAGGCAGTGTTGGTCATGGATTCAAACTCATCTTCATTACCTAAGGTCAATCGGCCCTCATATAACTAAATCTCCACCTACATGTGACCTAGACAGAGAACTGAGGACTCCTTTAGGATGTTAAAACAAGTGATAGAACCATTTTTGAGGTTATGGAAGGATGAAAAAATTATTAAAATGCCTTTTTATATTTATATATTTATAATAAAGTTGAAAACCACATTCAAGAAGATGACTGTAGTACTCAATGACTTTGTCCCTAAAGTTGCAAAATAGAGGCTCATGAGCATTTTGGAGATAACATGAAACATAATTTCAAAGACTTCTCATGATTATAAATGGATAAATATTGTATTAATCATATATTATAATACCCTTGTAGAGTTTGGAAGGTATAAATTCAATGCAATTCAAGATTTGAAAGCTTCAAAGTGACCTAAAAAAACACTGAAATATTACACTATTGTCTACAGGTTTGTAGTTAGGAATGGTTTTTGATGTCCTAACTTGCCAATGATACATTTCCTTATGGATAAAATGGTTTCATGGAATTAACAACATTATAAATTGGCATTAATATAATTTTCATGATATTGATACATGGCTATGCAATCTCTATGGTCACCTACAGTCCATACATTAAGGAGAATAGACACCTACAGTAGGGTTCCACAGTCAGGACTGTGAGAGTCCAGTTATTTCAATTCCAAGTGCATATGAGGGGTAAAATTAGGTTTTAATGATGAATGAACCTATGAAAAGTTCCTTAAAGATCATCTTGACCTCTACATGCCCTTGGAATTGTGAAATAAGCCATTGTAAGACTCTACATACACTACAGCCAAGCTTAAGGCATAAAACACAGTCCTATGAGACTAAGAAGGAAAGAGAAACCTAAATCCATGTTTTGATGAAATTATCAAGTATTTATCATGATTTTATGGGTGAAATAATTTTAATTAAGCTATTTTGTATATTTCAAGACCTTACTTTCCTATAGGGTGAAGAGACAGTCTGTATAGTCAACTAGGTTGACTATCGTAGGTAGTGAATAGAGAAGTCATGGTTTTGAATGTGGAAGGTGAACAAAGGTAAGTGAAAGTAGGATATGATATTTTAAGATTTAAAGAATTTTTTATTAATCATATTCAAGGACTATAACAAGATAACCATCTATAGGACCGATTGTTAGAGAAGACAAGGTAGTGTTTCTCAGTTAAAGGTGGAGAAGGAACTTAGTTTGTGAGTTCAAGAGACATGTAAAGGGTATATAAAAGTTCGAGTGATGAAACAAAATATTTATCACTTTATTAAAATCCATGATCATCTAAATTATCTCTAAACATGATGAACAAGCCTATACAAACTCCTTTGAGACCCTAATTTCACCTACAGTCACTATAGAGGATTGTAACAAGTAATAAGTAAGAGATGTTGCTTATAATGACTAACATCATTTGATATGGAGAATATGGACCTAAAACAATTAAATATGAATCTAAGGAGGATTATAATAGGGTTTATACATTTTCCTTGAATCCAAACCATACAATTCACCTATAGGTACAACACCCTAAGGTAAAACATAGTCAATGTTAGAACTCAACCTTGAGAAGTTCAATGTATGGAAAGGTATATGCAAGATTAGAGTGGTGGAAGAGAATTGGATCACATTCCTCATGATAAAATTGGTCTCATAGGATCTTCATGACAAACATATATCAAGGATATGACTCTAAATATACAGTCACATAGTCCATATGAGGAAACAGTCAAAAGCTTACACATAATCTACCTTTAAAGGAGTCTATCTTTATTTTTTACAATTTTGAGGGGTCAAATGGATATACCAGAGGCTAAATTTTTTTGTAAGGATCCTTTTCACCTATATAATCCTCTAAAATCTCTAAATTTTCCAAGAAAATAGGGGAAGTATCCCCTATTTTATCTCAGATATGGGGTACTTTCCCTCATGCATACACTATCAATTTGAGGAAGAAGGGTGATAAGGGGAGGTAAATAGATGATTTGGCATTAAAATAAGATTTTATAGGTTTAATTACATCTAATCCAACATGGGATACCAGGCACAAAGGAAGGAAACTAAATTGAGAGTTCTAAAGTGCTAAGTTTGCAGTCAGCACTAGTAAGTATGTTTGGCCTAGACCCCAAACAATAGGTCAATTTCACTTATAGCACTAGGAGTGATTTATACCCTCTTTTAATATGTCTATGTGGTAATTATATATGTGTATAAACATATGTAATTCAAGGAAATAAAATAATATGATCTAAAACATAAATGTTGCAAGCAGGCCTATGGAACAAGGTTAAGGCCAAAACCAAATGGGGGTCATTCACCATTATATCATGAGATGTGAATTAAAAATAATTTAGACATGTTTTTATGGTGAATTTAGATGTTTTAAATATTTTATAGTGAAAATAAATCCATTTTTGGCTCTAGAACCAATGCAGGCATGCAAGAAAGGAGAAAAAGAAGTTGATAGAGGATGTTCAAATGCTCATATTGTTTTGGAGGATGTGCATGTATGATCAAGGTGTTTAGAGATGTTAATATGGTCCTTTAATATCACTCTTGTGATATTTTTATGCAACTCCAATTTCAAAATTTTATGAACGAACCTTAAGAGGTAAAATAAGCCTAAAACCCTTGCAAGGACTAGTTTAGATAAATGAAGCTAGAGATGCATTATAATGGAATATTTTAACCATGAAACATATTTAAACTTGTATAGTACTAACTAATACTCCCTCCCATGATTTTTTATTATACATAAGTTGTATGAACATGGTAGAAACAAGGCATTTTTTTACTATTTTTTATGTTGTGTAGGTTATAGGATGAGTCTAAATATGAAACTAACCTTGGGATAAATCATAAGACTTTTGATAACTCCAAATATTCATTTAATTCCTTATAAAAAAACCTATGTACCTCAATAAGAGCTCTCATCTCAGCCAGTCAAAACTGACATATTAGACAAACTAGTGACAAGTGTGAAAACTCTAAGGGAAAGTTATTTTAAAGTGTTCCAAATGATTATTAGTCCATGGAGGGTATTTAAAATTTTCATCCACTTTTTATCATGGATTTACATGAGAAAATAATATCAATTTTGAATACAAGTTTGCAGGGTGCATGAAAGAGGAGTTTTCATGACAAAAAATGATGATGGCTCACTTCCAGATGTTTCTAGAGGACTAAGCATGCAAAAAATTCATGGAGAGGCATGAATGATACCATTACCCTTATTTAAAATAATTTTACCTAGTCATAATTAGTTTTGAGACATTCAAATAGGGTCAATAATGAAGGCAGTTTTTTTGAGCTAGTCAAGGAGTTTTCATGGCACTTTTCATGAGGTTTATGACTTGGATTGACATTTTTACTTAATAAAATTGCATGGTTCATCCCATATCCTATTTAAAATAACAATTAACTCATTTTATCATCTTTAAAAGTGTCATTATGACCCTTGTAATTCTCTCTTCTCCTCTCTCTCTCAAGTTCTATAAGAACTAGCCATTTTGGCCATTATACTTTATGCTCCACCTGAGTATGGCAAAGGCCTGATCATTTGTATAAATTTTGATATATAATAATACTTATTTTTACCTCTTCCATTACTATTCTTAGTGTGTTTATTTGTAATTTTTTATTTTTCATAAGTGATAACTCTTGTTTCCTTAACATGATTGTTTCATTCTACCATCTTTTTGCAATTGAAAAGCTTCTTCTTGCAGGGCATGTGAAGTGTTCTAGGTAATGACAAGGATTGAGTGAGTTATTATATTCATTAGTTCCCTCATATTAATCTTTTCTAGTCCTCCTATCTTGTCACATTCATCCATAACCTCACAATGTAACATTGATGTGAGAAGATGAAGATTGGACAAGTGTATGTTTAGTTTGTCCTTTGATTTCAAGTGTAACATGCATAAGGTTGGAAGTCATCAATATATTTTGAGTATCACCTCCATTATTATAGTTTGTTTTCAGTTATATCTCTCCCTTTTCAACCCCAAATTTAAGTGTAGTTGTGATCCAAAATGGTACATCAAGGGAGCTAGCCCTGTTTAGAGATTCATCTCATTCCTTAGGCTACCCACAAGCCTAGAGGTGTTTCCATTGTTCCATTTGGATGAGGAGAGTTTTAACATATCCTTAAAGGGTGAAAATCCAAGTGAAAATAGTTTTTGGCACACCTAGTAGGACTCTTGGTTCAAGAGGTTGGAATATTTTTGGTGTTGTCTTTCAATAGTTAGCCTTTACAGGCATCTATTCAAGAATCAATGGCGACTCTGAAGATACATCAACTGATCAATCAACAAATTTCTCATTTTGAATACTATTGGTAACATTTTTCCTTTGTGTTCTTACTTTCAATGATGTTTCATGGCTAATTTTGATGTTGAGATTTGTCTTACACAAGTTGGTGAGACATTTAAAGCTTGTATCATTTCCTATCAACAAGAACAAGTTCTTAATTAACCTTGTTATTATTATTACCAATATTTTAATGACCATTTCTAACCCCATAATGATCCTTATCAATCATATATCTATCCTTTTCATGAGTTATATTAGTCTTATATCTAATCTCCTCAATATCTTTCTTCTCCTAATCAATCTAGCCACTCCTCAACCCCATCAATTTCCACCTTCAAGAAAACACTTTTATGCTATGAGAGGTACATATTGAAGCTTGATACTCTAAGTGAATGTGGTTAAGTTTTCCCTATATATTTAATTTAAAAGGTTATATATTCCTTATATTTGGTCGAAAGAGAGTGGGCACCTATTGAGAGAGCCAATGGGCAAAGGCTTATAAATGAGATGCTAGATGTGAGTGGTTTGATTGTATCCTTAGAGGATAAGTTAAGAATTCATGAGAGATAGCCTTAACAAGTCTATAAACCTTAATATAAACATCCCCAATTTTTATATCAGCCATATTTGATCCGTACTCATGAGCCTAATCAAAATTACCAAAGTCATCCTTTTCCAAATCAAGTGGAAGAGAGAGTTGAAAAGACTAGCCTTGTGTTTGAAGAAAACCTTGATAGAAAAATTGAGTTGGACAATAATAAAATAAAATATTCCATCTTAGTATCAAAAAAATTGGAATTTAAACCCTCATTATCCTCTCTCATTACATCCTCACTTCAAGAAGAGGCATCTAAATATGCCATTCCAAGTTGGAGACAGGGTGGAGATTCTAAACCTAAGGAGTTTCCAATTTTATTGAATAATGCATCCACTCCTCAAGTTACATCACTATCTCAAGAGAGGACCCTTAATACCAAAATCCTAAGCTAGAATAAGATAGTGGAATCATGGGAAAATAAGGAGGAGAACATCCTAGATAAAGAGTGTGAAGTTGAATAAAAACGTGATCCTATGCAAATCCCTCCCACCCTTTCTCAATAAACCTCTTGTTTTCCATGCTAGCCCTCATGTATTGTTTATGATCATTATGATTCCTATGAACTTAAAGAAATAATTTTACAAGATAAGATAGCCAAGAAAATTTAAGAGTTAGATTCAAAGATGAAATTGTTGAGTCAAGGTGTGATGGACGGTTTAGACCCAAAAGAAGATTTTATGCCTAAACACACCCCATCCACCCTTCCTCAAGAGAGTCCTCAAGATAAATTAGATGTGATTGAAGTGTTTTTCAAGTGTAAGGAATAAAATAAATTGGTTTTACCCCAAGATCTACCTCCCCTTCCTCAAGAGCTTCCAAAATATCCTCCTACATTTCACTCTCAATCTAATTTTGAGTTCTATGTGCCACCTCCACAAACTAGTTCATCTTGTCCTCACCCCATCACCCTTTGACTTGATGGACCTATGGTATGGGAGCCTAATGATCATAAGTTTGTTGATAAATAAAAATAACTCTTTCTTGAAGAAAACATACCTCCTTGGTAGCCTCATTGGGCTAGGTCACATGATTTCAAGATGCCTAGTCTTGGAATCACTATGAAGGAGAAAGAGATAAAAGTTCTTGCAGCCCTTGAAAAAGACTATACATATGATCAAAATGTTTTGGATGATCATCTCAAGAATGAATATGAATGTGATATTATGGATGGATAATAATTTCAAGTCTTTACAAAAGAAGTTGCAACCCTATAAAATTTTCTTTAGACCAATATGCAAGATGTTAGTCTTGAAGATGATCCAATACCTCAGCCTGATCTTAAATCACCATCATATGCATTGGAGATTGAATAAAATCAGCTTGATGAAATCACACATCAATAAAAGAATATGGAAGAGGTAGTGGTTCTAAAGGATGAAGAGGACAAAGATGATTGACAGTTTCAAATGAAGCTCTTTCAAGAGCTTGAAGAGCTTTGCCAAGTTGAGAGACAAGTACATGATAAGGTGAAAAAATAATCTTCCATGGAGGATAATGATCAAGATTGGATAGAGTATGCAAAGCTCCTTGATGAGCTAGAAGAACTTATAGCTAAGAAGAAACCCAATCTTGTTGAGAGCACTATGGAAAGCAAGAATGAGGTTGCAATTGAAGATCCAGATGAGAAGGTTGAGGTTATTTGGATGCAATAAAAATTCATTTCTATAGCCAACATGTTTGAAGCTAATTTTTTTTCAATGAATGGCATGGCAATGAAGCTGGCAAACATCATGAAAAAGTTGGAGGCATCAATGCTAAAGGGCAAAAAGCTATATGCCTCACACATTCATTCATTTCATGAAGCAAGAAGAGTTTAAAATTTCCCCTTTGATCCAAGAGGAAGTTAGCTTATCAATTTAGTTATTGTTTGACTTATTTTGTTCAGTTTAGTGTGTGTGTTCCATAAGCAACTTGAGCACATGTTTTTTATCTTGTTTTGTGTGTGTCCTTTGCTTTGTATGGTTGAGGTAATTAGTGGTCTTGTCTTAATGGTAAATGATCAAAGGTTTCCTTATTTATATCAAACTTCAAATGAATCCCTGAAACCAATAGAATGATAAGGTTACTCTTGTAGTTAGTATAGCAGGCATACTACCCCTATGAGTTACCAATTTGTTGACTAAATTTGATTTTTAAGTCAAATTAGGTCACCCCTAGATAAAAACGTAACTTTTAGGTGTTATAGGGGTCTAATATATATGTCACAAGGTGTTTTATAGGCTAATTTATGCCATTTAATATTGTACTAGCCTTGGTTTTCAGTTATCTATCCCTTTAGTCATTTTGGGTCATTTTAAAGTAAAACAGGTACATTTAATGACTTGTACAAATTTATTGGGAAGTGTGAAGGTCTAAAAAAATGATTTCACATCCCATGTGTCCTTTAGGTCTTAAGTAACTTGTTGGTTGAATATTTTGTCGATCAGCATACTGATAAACAAAATAGATCTGATCAGCCAAAGTAGGAAGATTAGTCATCCAAATGTGTAGGTTTACCACATCAAAAGGGGACTAATCTCTCCTCTCATCAAGGGGAGGTTCCCTATAGATATGATATATATATATATATATATATATATATATATATATATATATATATATATATATATATATAAACAAAAAATAATACTCAAGGGTAGGACAAACCATCCATCTCTCTTTTTTCAAAGATGATGTGTGCAAATCAAAAGAAAAATCTCAAGGGAACTGATAGAAAGCACTCCTCTTATTTCAAAAGTACTATTTAGAAAACCACAAGAATACTTCTGATAGTAATTGCAAAATGTAAACAAGGACATAGTAACCAGGAAATTGAGATGTAGCACAAAGTCTTCACCTAAATTGCCCAAGAGTGAGATACAAAGGACAAAGGGGGCACAAAGTTGTCCCAAGGTCCTTTACACGAAAACAAAAAGAAAACACACTAAAAGCAATTGTGGGGGCACAAAGTCTCTCCATAATTGACTTCAAGACACCTTCTTGACTATTTTCACTAATCTTGCTTGTTGAATTAAAGGAATAGAAAATATATTAAGGAAAAAGACATAAGAACAGTTTCCCCAACAACAAAGATATCACAGCACAAAGTCTAAAAAATCACTTGCTTTCTTATTTCAATAACAAAATATGATCAACAATCTGAGCTCAAAGTCTCAGTAATGCCTTTTAATTTGGGTAGAGTTTCATTTCTAATTGTCAGAGAGAGAGTTTTACAATAATAAGAGTGTCCCTTATATAGCCTCTTCAAGATAGACTTGGGAATAGTAACACATCATGTTGCATTAAATTTTTTTAAGAAGATAGATTGGAATTTAGGGGCATCTACCCATTTGCTTTTCTCAATGCAGAGAAACAAGTCACATTATTGAAAGTTTGCATCTTTCAATATCCACCTGGCAATCTACTTTTAGAAACATATCTGATGTGCAAATGTTTCTGGTCCTTCCTCATTGTTCCTCCTTTTTTGGTTAATTGAATCAGGTCCTGGATTCAATTTGATGCTCTATTCCTTAGTCACTTCTTTCTAATCTTGGCCTTAATGCCTTTGAATACATTCAGGTCCATAGATTTAAACTTACAAGGATCAACGGCTATTTCATTATCGCAACTTTGACATCTGTGGGCACATCACTTTCCTCAACAATTCCTTTAGCTTTGTCTTTTAAGCTTTCTCGAAGGGGACCTGCCTTTTGGGCCTTGAAAAATGATCCACTTTGGGTTGGGAAGAGCCCCTCGCAAGGGTATCTGCCCTTCAGACAGTCTTCAACTTTCTTATTTTGCATCCTCCCAAAGGGAAGGTGACCCTTCAGCTTTGAGAAGTGTCCTTTAATTTGGCAGTCGAGAGTCCCCCATAAGGGCACCTGCCCTTCGAGGTCCTTCAATAGCTTTTTATTTTTGGAGTCCTTCACAGCTTTCTCATGGACATTTTCCTGCGGACTTTTTCTGCAGACATTTTACCGTGGACAAAAAGTCTGCAAGAATTATTGCATTGTCTTTGGACTTCAAAAATTCCTTCGAGCTTTCCTCCCACAGCCTTTCCGAATTCCTTCAGACTTTTTGTTTGAAGGAATTCCTTCAGACAAAAAGTCTGAAGGAATTATGCCTTAGTCTTTTTCCTGAAGGAAATCCCTTTGTCTTTCAACTGCCTTAAACAAAATTCTGAAAGAACTTACCTTTGCGGCTTCCTTGAAAATGACCCTTCTGAAGGGTGAATTTGTTGACCAAGTACCCTCCACAAGGGCACTTATCCTTTGGGAGGCTCTTTTGAACTTTTGCATTGAACCGTTCCTTTGAACCAACCGTTAAACCAAGCTTTGAACCAAGCCGATGAACCAAAGTGGTTCAATGGTTCAATCGGTTCATTCTCTTTGATTTGGCTAAGTCCTTTTGATCCTTGTTGAACCAAATGTGTTGAACCTATTGAACCTTGAACCCATTCAACCTTTGAACCAAAGTGGTTTAATGGTTCAATAGTTCAATGATTCAAGCCTCAAAAACTTGTTCTTTTGATTGAACCTAATGTTGAACCTTTGAACTTGACTGTAGAAGCCTTTAAAACTAGGAGTTAAACTCTTGTTGCTGATGTTGAACCTTTGAACCTGTTGAGCCCTTTGAACCAAAATGGTTCAAGGTTCAACGGTTCAATCCTTGCTTAGAAGCTTGCACTGAACTCTTTTGGTTGAACCTAGTCATTGAACCAACTTTGAGATCGCCTAAGTGTTGAAAGCTTACTTCTTTCTTACAGAGTCCATAGATTTTTCTTCTTGCAAAGTCCATAGATTCTAGCCTGCAGAGTCCGTAGATTTTCCTTCTTGTAGATTCCATATATTCTAGCCTACTGAGTCCATAGATTCTAGCCTGCAGATTCCATAGATTTTCCTTCCTCTAGAGTCTGTAGATTCTAGCCTACTGAGTCTGTAGATTTTTGAGAAGCTTAAAAAATGAGGAATTTGAATGCTTAGAACAAATTTCAAAAAGGGAAGAGACAATTTTGGTCTGTAGGATCAAAATAGTTCAAATGTTATCCCAAAAATGAGTGATATTTTTGGGGGACAACAGCTGGCTCCAATTGGGGAACTTCTATCAATTGTAAAAAGAATTGAAGGGAGTAGAATCTAGAATCTCCAGTGTCTTCATGTGTACCATTGGGTTGTGGAGTCATGTTACCCAAAAATGAAAGGCATCATAAATAGAAACAAACAAAATAAAATAGAATTAAAAACTATATAAATATACATATATATTGATGCAATGATCTGATACTTCAAGAGTTGAAGTGTTTCAGATGCTGCCCATTGTGAGGCAGAGAAAAGAGTGTGTCATCTTGACATTTTAGTAGAAAGTTGTTTTCACCATTATGTTGATGAATTATAAATGGGCCTCTCCAAAGGGAGTCAAAATTTCCATACATCCCTTTTGGTTCTCTCCCTTTATCCCACAATAGGACTTGATTCCCAATCTAAAAATCATGATTTTTGGCCTTCTGGTCAAAGAGTTTCTTTACCAGACTTTGATGAGTAGCAATTCGGTCCACCACCATGGTTCTCTATTCATCTAGCTTAGTCAGGCACATGATTTTTTAATCAAAAGAGCTTTCATATGTCTGATCTTCAATTGCCTTTGCCAATTTTAAGGCTGGCAATTCTAAGGTGATTGGTATTTCAGCATTGATACCATAAAGAAGTTGAAAAGGAGATGTACTAATTTTCCTATTTGGTGTGATTTTGTCTGCCCATAGAGCATCAACCAATGATTTATTCCATGTCCTTTGATTGTCATCTGCTAGCTTCTTGATGATAATTATCAGGTTCTTATTGCTGGATTCAGCGTGTCCATTCCCTTGTGGAAAATAATCAAAAAAGTGAGAGTGTAATTCAATAATGGAAATAGATTTGTGTAATCTCCTGGGAGGTGAAACAAGCTGCATTGTCAGTAACAATTTTGGTTGGAACTTCAAACCTAGAAATGATATTCTCTTTGAGGAAATTGCATACAACTTTTGAAGTAGCATGCTTAGTTGAGATTAATTCTACCCACTTGGTGAAATAGTCAGTTGCTATAATGACATAATCATGTTCAACACTTGAAGATGGGTTTATAGTCCCAATAAAATCAATCCCCCATTGTTGGAAAGGTTCTTCTATAATCACTAGCTTGAGAGGCAGGGTAGCTAACTTGGGTTTTCCAACAAATTGCTGGCAGAGTTCAAATTTTCTCACCCACTTATATGCATCTTGGAAAAGAGTTGGCTAGTAATTCTTGGCTCGCAAAATATTGTGAGCAGTTACAGGAGAAAAAAAATGTCCTCTATAGGCTAGATTGTGGAAGGATTTCAAAAGTTGGCTTTGTTTCTCTTTGTCTACACAGTGAAGGAATACTCCATCTATGCTTCTCTTGTACAAGCCGTTATCCCAAAGGATAAAATTAGTAGCTTTCAACTTGATAGTCCTCTTTTCTTTATAAGACAAATGAGTAGGAAATTCACCATAATTAAGGAAATGAGTAATACTTAAATACCACTCATTAGTAATGGAAACAAAAAGAACTATTGGTGTATCCTCCCCTTCAGCTTCTTCATGTTGTGTATCTTCTGGCTTATTGTCAGCAATTAATTGGCATAGGCCTTTCCCCCTGACCAGCTTTGTTGGCTTGATGTCTAGATCAAACTCTTGGATCTTTGCAATCCAATTGCCTCTTTTTGTTTCAAACTCTTGCTGAGTTAATATGGACTTGACTGTGGTGTTAGGAACTAAGGTAGTACTGTGTGAATTCATGATATAGAAACAAAAATGTTTGACTACTTTCAGCAACACATAAGCATGCTTCTCTACATTTGAATACTTCATCTCATGGGTTTTGAGAGGAAAACTCATGAAATAAATAGGAGATTCCATACCTCCCTTGTCTTGTTGAACAAGAATTGTTGAAAGCGTGTGTTCAGAAGCATAGCTGTATATGATGAAATCTTTATTGTAATCTGAACAAACTAAGGTAGGGGCATGGGCAATGGTAGTCTTGATATCCTAAAATGCTGACTTGCCTTCTTTAGTCCAGCTGAAGGTTGTCTTCCCTTTCATCATGTTCACAATGTGTCTAGTCTTCTCAGCAAATTTGGGGATGAACCTCTGTAATAAATTCACCTTTCTGAAGAAAGAGTGAACATCATTTTTACTTGTAGGAAAATTAAGCTCTTGAATAGACTTGACTCTGTTTGAGTCAATATTTATGCCCTCTTTATACATGATGTGTCCAAAGAGTTTCCCCTCTGTTACTCCAAAAATAGACTTCTTAGGATTCAAGGAAATACCATTATGGCGACAGCACTCCAACACTTATTATAAGTGGTGTACATGATCAGATCGATGCTTTGAAAAGACAATCAAGTCATCAAGGTATACCACTATGAATTTACCTATCTCATCTTTGAAATCCAGGCTCATTGCTCTCTAAAAAGTAGCACCAGCATTTATCAAACCAAAAGGCATTCTTCTATATGCAAATGTACCCCAAGGTGTGGTGAATGTAGTCTTGTGTTGGTCTGCTTCACCAAATTCAACTTGATTATATCTTGAGAAGCCATCCAGCATTGATAACATTTCTGAACCTGTCACTATTTGAAGCACTTGATCCATAATTGGCAAAGGGTAATTATCTTTCAAAGATGACTGATTTAGATTTCTGAAATCTACACAAATGCAAATTTTATCATTCTTCTTCCTTACAGGCACTATGTTTGCAATCCAACTGGAATGATGGATTGGGAAGATGATTCTAGCATTTAACATTGCTTTTATCTCAAACAGAATATTACTTGATATTTTTATATTGTACTGTCTAAATTTTTTTTTATAGGGCATTGAGTCAGCCTTGAGAGGAATGTCATGGCAGATTTCATCAAGTCTAAGAGACTTCAGGTCTTCATAATAATATGCTAAGACATCCATGTATTGACAGAGTAAAGTGGTGAACTTGAATCTTTCTTTAGGGGTGCAGCACTTACCAATGTTAACCATCTTAGGATTTTCTTTAGTAGTCAGATTTACTTGATTGAATCCTTGAGAGAAACTTGAATCTATTTGTTGTTGTTTGATGAATCTATCATGCTTGTCAAATAGCTTCTTAAGAGAAAACAGGCTTTTGGGAATTTTATTTCCTTTCAGCTGTAAGAATTCTTCATTTATATCTGAACTAGATTCAGAGGCTGCTTCATACTTTTGAGATTCACTGCCTTCAAAACGTAGTTATTCAAAATTGTCTTTTCATTCCAGGAAGGCAATGATTTGATGATCATCATTGAATACTTGCCAATGATCAGCATTGTCAGGAACATTTGGTCTATAGATTAGCTCAATAATATACTTGTCTTTTTTGAAATTTGAGTGAGAAACTAAGAGAGTTCTTGAAACAACAAGTACATCAGCTCTATCATTAGATTCCGTGGGTATGGCAGAAATGTTAAAAGCATCAAAGCTTTCAATTTGGTCCCAAACCATGTTGCGATAGTGGTGTAATATTTCATTCTTAGTTTGGTATAATTTCCTCACTTGACAAACCACTAATTCAACATCCCCTTTGGCATGAAGAAACTTTATGCCTTTGTCTTGAGCAGCCTTCAATCCAAGCAACATAGATTCATATTCTACTGTATTGTTAGTGTTGCTAAATTTTAATTTGTAAGATGAAGGAAACATATCTCCTTGAGGAGATATCAACACAATCCTAGCTCCCAAACCAATAGAGGAACAACTACCATCAAATTCTAGAGTCCATACCTCATCAAATACTGATTTTTCTTTAGACTTTCCTTCATTAGAGAAGGAGGGTCCTTCTTCATTTGTATTGCAGCCTACTAGTTCTTTTGCTATTCTAGTTGAACTAATTTTTGAGTTGACACTTCCAATAATTATATCAGATGTTTCATGCATTTCATCTATAGATAGAAAGTAGTTACCCATACTTGAAGATTCAAAAAGAATTTGAGCTTCAGGGGCTTATGTTTAGGTGACCACATATTTTGCCTCCTTTTCAGGGAGCAACCTCTTCATTACACCTTGGACAGGGATCCTTGCCTCAGATAGGTCCATGCTTAGTTCTACTCCCATGTCCTTATAGAAATTTCATCCAAGTAAAATTCCATAGGATGTTAGGACGTCAGCCACTAAGATAGTCATCTTGATTCTCTTGTTTGGAAAGGCTGCAAATGCAAATTAGGCATCTTTAATTTTCCCTAGCAATGGTACTTACTTGTTTTCCATGGAAAAACATCTCCCAAATGTCTTGGTCAGCATGAGGTGAAGAGATTCAGCTACTTTAGCAAGAATGACATTGTCAGATGCGCCTGAGTCTATAATACAATTACTTATCTTGTGACCATTTATTAACAGGGAAACATAGAAAGGTTTTATTTTCCCAAGGGCAGCTGGAGGAGTAATGACAAGATTATTCAAAATAGACATGTTCTTTGGAGAATCAGGAGTTACATTTTTAGCTTTTTGTCCTAAACAGACGGTTTGGTTCTTGACATATTAGACCAACTTATTCAATTGATCAAGATTGGACTGCAAATATTCAAATTTAGACATTTGTATTTTTATCTTTTTAACATGATCGATTATGTCAAATGGTTGAATTGAGCTAGGTACAAAAAAATGTATTTCAACCTTTTGAGTTCTAAGAGGGATGGGAGGAGGGCTGGCTTGCGAAATTGAAGTAGAAGGTGAAGGTGAAATTGATGTATTTGCCTTTTGGGTGATCACTAGATCTTTTAACTGGAAAGGTAGAGTAGTTCCATGCTTAGCAATTGTAATTTCTGGTTGAGGTTGCTCCTCTGTCTTCCCTTCATCATCTTGCTAGACTGATTGGTTTTTAGACCTAGTAAACACTGCATGTGATCCATCAAAAGCTTCTACTTTGCTTCTACGTTCATCCTAGTAGTTCAGGAAACCAATGTGGCAGTTGCCAACTGATTCTTCTTGATTTTCCACAAGGAGATCGTGTCATTTTATTGATTCAATTTAGACTGAAAAGAAAACTCTGATTTTGCTTCAAGATATCCCATTACTGAATTGGTTGGAAGAGCTTTCATGGAAAGTTTCCCCTATGGGGGAGGAAGATGATTTTGTTGCCCTTGATTCTTGATAGCATTGCCTTGATATGACTGATTTGGAAATGTCCTTCTTGGCATATCTATGTATGAAGGAGCAAAAGACATTATTTGTGCCATTTGATTTTTAAGAGAAAGGAACTCATTTGCCAATTTCTACACCACTGGATCTGTGGTGCTTGTAGATGAATATTCAAGAGATGATGAAGGTCTCTTTCTATTTGGATCTCTTCTTATCTTCCTTGCTAATATGAGATCATCTTCTACCTCAGTGACTAAATGTTGAGTTGTAGCAAGATCTATTTGACCAACACGTCTCAAAAAAAAACTTACTTCAGGTAACTGAGAATTAATGAAGAAGCATTTGAGATTCTCAATTGTAGGTCGAGAAATTACAAGAATTATGTTCCTCTATTTATCAAAATTGGATATGAAGTCTCTCATTGGTTCATGAGGTTCTTTTTTCATCTGTGTAAGTTGAGCCAAAAACGCATGTGCATCTTTTGCAGGTTTGAATCTGGCTTCAAACTTAGCTTTGAGGGTATTCCAATCAATTATTGACCGAGCCTGTAGATGATAAAACCAATCTGTAGCAACACCTTTTAATATTTCTACAAATAATTTGACTGCTACATCTTCAAATTCTACTCCAATTATGCCACAAGCTATGCTGAAGGTTGCAATGTGTTCATCAAGATGAACTTTCCCATCACTATAGAATTTAGGGAAATTCTTCTTTGAACTACGTGAAAGTTCATGTAGAGGTGGAGTAATATTGAGAAGACCAAAAGCATTACCCCAGGGGCCTTGAACTGCCATTATATGACTATGAAAAGGAGGAATAACAAATCTCAGAGGGGTAATTATTGACAAAGCTTTATCAATAATAGAAGTGGATACTTTGTCTGGCAATGGAGATCTAAGTTTAGTAGGAGGAAAGATCTTGGTTCATTGGAGATGAGATGGTGAAGGAAACAGATCAAAATTACTTTGTTGTACCAACTCGAATACAGGGTCAACAATACCTTTAGCCCTTTGGCTTCGTGTATGCCTTGAATCTACCAGATTGTGAAATAAAAATGGAAAAGAACTGACCTTGCTTCAGTTTAAAGCTTGAGGCTTTAAACTGTGCATTATTTTCCAGTTAGTGTGGAGGTGAATGGTAAGGCTATAAATGGATAATGGGTTCGATCCCCAGCGGAGTCACCAAAAACCGTTCGTTGATTATTTTGTCGATCAATTTACTGATAAACAAAATAAGTCTAATCAGCCAAAGTAGGAAGATTGGTCATCCAAATGTGTAGGTTTACCACATTAAAAGGGGACTAATCTCTCCTCTCATCAAGGGGAGGTTCCCTACTATATATATATAAATAAAAAATAATACTCAAGGGCAGGACAAACCATCCATCTCTCTTTTTTCAAAGATGATGTGTGTAAATCAAAAGAAAAATCTCAAGGGAACTGATAGAAAGCACTCCTCTTCTTTCAAAAGTACTATTCAACAAACCACAAGAATACTCCTGATAGTAATTACAAAATGTAAACAAGGACGTAGTAACCAGCAAATTGAGATGTAGCACAAAGTCTTCACCTAAATTTCCCAAGAGTGAGATACGAAGGACAATGGGGGCACAAAGTCATCCCAAAGTCTTTTACACAGAAAAAAAAACACACTAAAAGTAATTATGGGGGCACAAAGTCTCTCCATAGTTGACTTCAGAAAACCTTCTTGACTATTTTCACTAATCCTACTTGTTGAATTAAAGGAACAAAAAATATATTAAGGAAAAATACATAAGAACAGTTTCCCCAACAACAAAGATATCACAGCACAAAGTCTGAAAAATCACTTGCTTTCTTATTCCAATAACAAAATATGATCAACAATATGAGCTCAAAGTCTCAGTAATGTCTTTTAATTTTGGCAGAGTTTCATTTCTGATTGTCAAAGAGAGAGATTTTTACAATAACAAGAGAGTCCCTTATATAGCCTCTTCAAGATAGACTTGGGAATAGTAACACATCATGTTGCATTGAATTTTTATAAGAAGACAGGCTGGAATTTAGGGGCATCTACCCATTTTTTTTTCTCAATGCAGAGAAACAAGTCACATTATTGAAAGTTTGCATCTTTCAATATCCACTTGGCGGTCTACTTCTAGAAACATATCTGATGTGCAAATGTTTCTGGTCCTTCCTTATCATTCCTCCTTTTTTGGTTAATTGAATTGGGTCCTAGATTCAATTTGATGCTCTGTTCCTTAGTCACTTCCTGTTGATCTTGGCCTTAAAGCCTTTGAATGCATTCGGGTCTATAGATTTAAACTTACAAGGATCAACGGCTATTTCATTGTCACAACTTTGACGTCCACAGGCACGTCACTTTCCTCAACAATTCATTTAGCTTTGTCTTTTAAGCTTTCCCAGAGGGGACCTGCCCTTCAAGCCTTGAGAAATGATCTGATTTGGGTTGGGAAGAGTCCCCCGCAAGGGTATCTGCCCTTCGGACAGTCTTCAACTTTCTTGTTTTGCATCCTCCCGAAGGGAAGGTGACCCTTCAGCTTTGGGAAATGTCCTTTAATTTGATAGCTGAGAGTCCCCCGCAAGGGCACCTACCCTTCAAGGTCCTTCGGTGGCCTTTTATTTTTTGAGTCCTTCACAGCTTTCTCGCAGACATTTTCTTGTGGACTTCTTTTGAAGACATTTTCTTGCAGATAAAAAGTCTGCAAGAATTATTGCTTTGTCTTTGGCCTTCAGAAATTCCTTCAGGCTTTCCTCCTGCAGCCTTTTCAAATTCCTTCAAACCTTTTGTCTAAAGGAATTCCTTTGGACAAAAATTCTGATGGAATTATGCCTTAGTCTTTTTCTCGAAGGAAATCCCTTTGTCTTTAGGCTGCCTTAAACATAATTTTGAAAGAACTTACCTTTGCAGCTTCCTTGAAAATGTCTCTCCCGAAGGGTGCTTTTGTCAACCAAGTGCCCTCCACAAGGGCACTTGTCCTTTGGGAGGCTCTTTTGAACTTTTTCATTGAACCGTTCCTTTGAACCAACCGTTAAACCAAGCTAATGAACTAAAGTGGTTCAATGGTTCACCAGTTCAATCGGTTCATTCTCTTTGATTTGGCTACGTCCTTTTGATCTTTGTTGAACCAAATGCGTTAAACCTATTGAACCTTGAACCCATTGAACCTTTGAACCAAAGTGGTTCAATGGTTCAACGGTTCAATGATTCAAGCCTCAAAAACTTGTTCTTTTGATTGAACCTGATGTTGAACCTTTGAACCTGACTGTAGAAGCCTTTGAAACTGGAAGCGGTTGAACTCTTGTTGCTGATGTTGAACCTTTGAACCTATTGAGCCCTTTGAACCAAAATGGTTCAAGGTTCAACGGTTCAATCCTTGCTTAGAATCTTGCCACTGAACTCTTTTGGTTGAACCTAGTCATTGAACCAACTTTGAGATCGCCTAAGTGTTGAAAGCTTACTTCTTTCTTACAGAGTCCATAGATTTTCCTTCTTGCAAAGTCCATAGATTCTAGCCTGCAGAGTCCGTAGATTTTCCTTCCTATAGATTCCATAGATTCTAGCCTACTGAGTCCATAGATTCTAGCCTGCAGAGTCCATAGATTTTCCTTCCTCTAGAGTCTGTAGATTCTAGCCTACTGAGTCTGTAGATTTTTGAGAAGCTTAAAAAATGAGGAATTTGAATGCTCAGAACAAATTTCAAAAAGGGAAGAGACAATTTTGGTCTGTAGGATCAAAATAGTTCAAATTTTATCCCAAAAATGAGTGATATTTTTGGGGGACAACATAACTGACATAATTGAAAAGTGGCAAGTTAATCAGAACAAAAGGCAATTTTCTTATGGAAAAGAAGAAGTGTGGCACTTGTACAGCTCATTGGGAAGTGTGACACATGGGAAAGGATCATGGTATATCTCTTAAAATTCCCAAATCTCAATACCATGTTTTTTAAATCTAAAAGTTCTATTTTTGGTCTAAAACCATTCTACTCCTTTTTTAGTCCTCTTGGCAAGCAGAAGTGACCTTTAGGTTTGTGCTTAATACAAATAGCTTAGGAGGTTTTAGCTCAAACACCTTGGGGAGGTTAAATTATACTAATATATATTAATTTTCATTTAATAATTTTTAATAATGGTGTAATGTGATTCATTAACCATCCTCATGAAGTTGACTGTACTTTTTTGCCTACTGTTTCATGCACCCTATGGGTTTTGCTATATTTTGGTTAATTCCATATGAACCAATGGGTTATATTGGTTATAAATTATTTTTTATTCCTCATCATATATTATCCATGATTGGTTTTAGTTTTCATGATTTTTGGATGAGCAAAGTAGCTTAGGTTGCCAGAAGAGGCATTTTTGATGCAACAGGTAGTCTTTCACCACGTTCAGGATCTTCATGCTCTATAAATGGATCCAAGTAGTTGTGATAGGATATTTATTATGTTCATAATGTTCTTTGATCTCATGCACTCCCAAGTTAATTATCCAAATCATACTTCATGAGATTGCATTCCCAGGGATCATGTGGCTTGTTTGCCCTATGAATGTCACACACAATCAATCTTGGTAAATCACATGTTTTAAACCTTTATTACATGTCCATATAATTTTATTAAATATTTAATTCCTTTTTTTATCCTTTATTAGCCTAAAATAGTGAGTCAAACCTTGATTTGATGCCAAAAAGATGGATTGTGCAATCATATGCAACTTTTACATATAGTTTGCCATTGGAGTATGTACTTATAGGTTTGGAAAGGTTTCAAACATTGATATGGTGTATAGGTTTGCCTCAAATAATTTATTACCATATCCCTTTATTTTAATCTTTGTAAACGTAGGGTTGGTCATGGAGTCAAACTCATCTTCATTGCCCAAGGTCAATCTGCCCTCATATAACTAAATCTCCACCTACATGTGACCTAGATAGACAGCTGAGGACTCCTTTGGGATGTTAAAACAAGTGATAAAACCCTTTATGAGGTTATGTAAGGATGAAAAAATTATTAAAATACCTTTTGATATTGATATATTTCTAAGAAAGTTGAAAACCACATTCAAGAAGATGATTGCAGTACTCAATGACTTTATCCATAAAGTTGCAAAATAGAGGCTCATGAGCATTTTGGAGATAGCATGAAACATAGTTTCAAAGACTTCATATGATTCTAAATGGATAAATATTATATTCCTTATATATGACAAGACCCTTGTAGATTTTTGAAGGTACAAAGTTAATGCAATTCAAGAGTTGGAAACCTTAAAGTGACCTAAAAAAACACTAAAATATTGCAATATTGTCTACAGGTTTGTAGTTAGGAATGGTTTTTGATGTCCTAACTTACCAAAAATACATTTCCTTATGGATAAAATGGTTTCATGCACTTAATCTCATTCAAATTGGTATTAATATAATTGTCATGATATTGATACATGCTTATGCAAGCTCGATGGTCACCTAAGTTCGTACATTAAGGAGAATAAACACATACAGTAGGGTTTCACAATCAGGACTGGGAGAGTTCAATTAGGTCAATTCCAAGTGAATATGATGGGTACAAGTAGGTGGTAATGATGAATGAACCTATGAAAAATTACATCAAGATCATTATGACATCTACATTCCCTTGAAATTGTAGATTAGAGAAGTAGGTTGACTATCTCAGGCAGTGATTAGAGAAGTTATGGTTTTGAATGTGGAAGGTGCACAAAGGTAAGTGAAGGTAGGATATGATATGGGAAGCTTAATTTATTTTTTTATCATATTCAATGCCTAGAATAAGATAACCATCTACATGACCCACTGTTAGAGAAGACAAGGTAGGGTTTCTCAGTCAAAGGCAAAGAAGGAACTCAATTTGTGAGTTCAAGAGACATGTAAAGGGTATAGAGAAGTTGGAGTGATTAAACAAAATATTAATCACATTATTAAAATCCATGATCACCTAAATGATCTCTAAACATGATGAACAATCCTATATAAACCCCCTTAAGACCCTAATTTCACCTACAGTCACTATAGAGGACTATTATAGGCAGTAAGAGATGCTACTTACAATGACTAACATAGTTTGATATGGAGTAGATGGACCTAAAACAATGAAATATGACTCTAAGGGGAATAATATTAGGTTGTGGACATTTTAATTAAATACAAACCATGCAATTCACCTATAGGTACAACACCCTAAGGCAAAACACAGTCAATGTTAGAACTCAGCCTTGAGAAGTTCAATGTATGGAAAGGTATATGAAAGATTAGAGTGTTGAAAGAGATTGGGATAACTTTCCTCATGATAAAATTGGTATCATATAACATTCATGACAAACATATAGAAAGGAAGGGACTCTAAACATACAGTCACATAGTCCACATGAAGAAATAGTCAAAAGCTTACACACAGTCTACCTTTAAAGGAGTCTATCTTTTCTTTTTACAAGTTTTAGGGGTCAAATGGATAGACCAGAGGCTAAATTTTTGTGTAGGGTATCCTTGTCACCTATATAATCCTATATAATCTCCAAATTATCCAATAAAATAGGGTAAGTACCCCTTGTTTTATCTCAGATAGGGGTTACTTTCCCTCATGCATACA
Source organism: Torreya grandis (assembly GCA_037957365.1). Lineage (NCBI taxonomy): Eukaryota > Viridiplantae > Streptophyta > Pinopsida > Cupressales > Taxaceae > Torreya > Torreya grandis. Next base: position 125,745 of record JARHVA010000555.1, read on the forward strand.
CTGTTAGTTTTGGGAAGAAGAGTGATAAGGGGAGGTAAAGAGATGAGTGGACCTTCTAGGAAGATTATAGAGGTTGAATTAAATATAAGCCAAAATTTGAGAGTAGGTGAAGATAAAGTAAACTAAACTGAGAGGTCTAAAGTGCTAAGTCTGTAGTCAGCACTACTAAGCATGTTTTGGCCTAGAGCCCAAACAATAGGTCAATTTCACTTCTAGCCCTAAGAGTGATTTATACCATATTGTAACATGTATATGGGGTAATTATATATGTGTATGAGCATAGGTAATACAAGGAAATCAAATATGATGATCTAAAACATAAAATTTATTGGTAGGCCTATGGAACAAGGTTTAGGCAAAGATCAAATGGGGGGGTCATTCACTATTATATCATGAGATGTGAATTCCAAATAATTTAGACATGTTTTTAGAGTGAAGTTAGATGTTTTAAAGCTTTTAGAGTGCAAATAAAACCAAATAAAGCCATTTTTGGCTTAGAAACCAATTCAGGCATGCAAGAAAGGAGAAAAAGAGCTCAATAGAGGATGTTCAAATGCTCATATATTTTTGGAGGCTATGCATGGATGCTCAAGGAATTTGGAGATGTTAATTTTTTTTTTGAATATCACTCTTGTGGGATTTTTCTAAAAATACAATGTCAAAATTTTATGAATGAACCTTAAGAGGTCAAATAGGGCTTAAACCCTTGCAAGGACCAATCTAGAGAAATGAAGCTAGAGATGCATTCTAATGGCATATTTTGACCATGAAACCTATTGGAAATTAAATATTACTCACTCCCATGATTTTTGGTTATATATAATATATATGGACATGGCATAAACAAGGTATTTTTGACCTTTTTTATTGTGCAAGTTCTAGAAGGAGTCTAAAGATGAAACTAAATTGGAAAAAAATTTAAGAATTTTGATAACTCCAAATTTTAATTTAATTCCTCATAAAAACTCTTAAGTGCCTCAACATGAGATCTCATCTCAGCCAATCAAAACTAGCATATTGGACAAGCTAGTGAGAAGTGTGAAAAAACTAAGGAAAAGTGATTTTAAGGTGCCTCTAATGCTTCTAAGGACATGGAGGGTCTTTAAACTTGTCATAAACTTCCTCCCACATATTTTCATAAGAAATTGATGCCAATTTTTAAGACAAATGTGTAAGGTGCATGGAAGAGGAGTTTTCTTGACAATAGATGATGATGGCTCACTTCTAGATGTTTCCAAAGGACTAGGCATGCAAAAAATGCATGGAGAGGCATACCTAATACCCTTACCCTTATTTCCAATCATTTTACTTGGTCCTAATTAGTTATGAGGTGTTCAAATAGGGTCAATCATGAAGGCAATTTTTCTATGCTATTCAAGGAGTTTTCATGTAACTTTTCATGAGGTTTATGACTTGGATTAAAATTTGCACTTCTTGACCTTGCATGGTTTGTCCTATATCCTCTTCCCATGCACAATTAACTCCTTATATCAGTTTTAAAAAAAATTATGTGACCCTTGGACTTCTCTCTTCTCCTTTCTCTCTCTCTCTCAAGTTCTATAAAAACTAGCCATTTTGGCCATTGTACTTTATGCTCCACATGATTATGACAAATACATACTCATTTGTATACCTTTTGATCAGAAACTCTACTTATTTTTACCTCTTCCATGACTTTTATTAGTGTGTTTATTTGGAATGTTTGATTTTGCATAAGTGATAACTCTTGTTTCCTTTGCATGATTGTTTCATTCTATCATCTATTTGCAGTTGGAAATCTTCTTCTTGTAGGGAATGTGAAGTGTTCTAGATAATGTCATGGATTGAGTGAGTTAATATATTTATTAGTGCCCTCAGAGGCCTCTTGTCTAGTCCTCCTCGCTTTGAACATTCATCCATAAACTCACAATGTAACATTGATGTGAGAAGATGAAGATTGGAGAAGTGTATGATCAATTTATCCCTAGATTTCAAGTGTAACATGCATATGGTTAGAAGTCATCAATCTATTTTGTGTATCACCTCCTTTAGGATAGTTTGTTTTTAGTTATATCTCTCCTTTTTCACCTAAAAAGTTAAGTGTAGTTGTGATCCAAAGTGGTACATCAAGGGAGCTAGCCCTATCTAGAGATTCACCTTATTCCTTAGGCTACCCACAAGCTTAGAGGTGTCTCCATTGTTCCAATTGGATGAGGAGAGATTTTCCATCTTCTAAAAGGGTGGAAATACAAGTGACAACAACCACCACTACCATACTTCCCACCTACCAAACCATAATTTTTTGCCCCTAAATTTAGGGAGGGCCATGAGATGATAGAACACAATTATGAAACTAAATGAAAACTTCTTGATCCAAAACTCGAAAGCTTTGGTTGAAATATAAATCAAAAAATAAGAACAACACAATTAAAATAATGTTATCTCTGAAAAGAGATGTTTTATTTATCAAAATTGCAGACCCAAACATATGTTTATCTCTGAGAATAGATGTTTGATTTCCCTTTCAGGTTACATCTTCATTTATATATGTTTTCAAGGTGTGGGGAGGATGTGGAAGGTCACCAATCTCGAGGGAGATAAATTGGTTCAACTTCCATGATTTAGAACAATACAGAATTCGAGGAATTACTATTTTTAGACTGGACTAATAAAATTGAAATTTTAGACACTTTCATTGGGTTTTAGGGGGTCAAACTTCATCAATCAAAGCTCATGCCATCTCACGATGTTCCCCTCATTATTATATTTCCAACGGTTTAAACTGTGAGTCAATTGGAGCTACGGTGCAAAAGTTATGGCTCCCGGAAGTTCCGCCATCAAATGGGGTGGACCCATCACCCGAATTGTCATCTGAATTGTTGTTCGGATCATTCCTCCCTCCTTGAGAAGCAATGGTCCCCATTACATCAATATTTTTCATCAAGTGTGGTAGTTTTACTTTGATTTGATTCCCATTGCATACCCGATTGTTCACCATTACTGTTTGACCATTAGTCTGTGGATGGAAGGTTGTGAACTTCTTCAGCTCAATATCTATTTGCTTCTGTTGTTGTGTTGTTTGTGTAGTCAAGGCTGTAACATCGGCCCTTTTGGATTCCTGTGGCTTGACCACCATGAGAAAAAATTTCTTGGCACTAATCAGAGAGACAAATGTAGAAGGTGGTACTTATGTTACTCTGTAGCGTCGTGTTCCAAAAGTGAGAGTGATCCTTCTAGTTCTTGATTCATATATACCATGTCGATCATACATGAATGGTTGACCAAAGAGTACATCAAAAACATCTAGATTGACCACATCACATAAGATCTCATCTTGAAAAGGTTGTATTGCATATGAGAGAAGACATTGGTGGGTTACACAGAGGTTTCTCCCTGGACTCAACCATCCAAAGTTGTATGGTTTTGGGTGAGGCTTCATGGGCAGATTTAGGCTTTTCACAATATTAGTAGAGAGTGAATTCTTTTGACTTCCACTATCAAGAATGAAATGTAGAGGCTTACCTTTCACCCATAACTTAGAGTGAAACAACCTTTCCTTGTCATCTAGCATCTTGTCATGTGTTTGTGATGAAGCAACAATGGCTTCAGAATCAGCATCTATAATTTCTTCTTCATCCTCTTCGACTGCAGGGTTTCATTGGGTTTTATGGGGTCAAACTTCATCAAGCAAAGTTCATGCCATCTCACGATGTTCCCCTCATTATTATATTTCCAACGGTTCAAACTGTGAGTCAATTGGAGCTACGGTGCAAAAGTTATGGCTCCCAGAAGTTCCGCCATCAAATGGGGTGGACCCATCACCCGAATTGTCATCTGAATTGTTGTCCGGATCATTCCTCCCTCCTTGAGAAGCAATGGTCCCCATTACATCAATATTTTTCATCAAGTGTGGTAGTTTTACTTTGATTTGATTCCCATTGCATACCCGATTGTTCACCATTGCTGTCTGACCATTAGTCTATGGATGGAAGGTTGTGAACTTCTTCAGCTCAATATCTATTTGCTTCTGTTGTTGTGTTGTTTGTGTAGTCAAGGCTGTAACATCGGCCCTTTTGGATTCCTGTGGCTTGACCACCATGAGAAAAAATTTCTTGGCACTAATCAGAGAGACAAATGTAGAAGGTGGTACTTATGTTACTCTGTAGCGTCGTGTTCCAAAAGTGAGAGTGATCCTTCTAGTTCTTGATTCATATATACCATGTCGATCATACATGAATGGTTGACCAAGGAGTACATCAAAAACATCTAGATTGACCACATCACATAAGATCTCATCTTGAAAAGGTTGTATTGCATATGAGAGAAGACATTGGTGGGTTACACAGAGGTTTCTCCCTGGACTCAACCATCCAAAGTTGTATGGTTTTGGGTGAGGCTTCATGGGCAGATTTAGGCTTTTCACAATATTAGTAGAGAGTGAATTATTTTGACTTCCACTATCAAGAATGAAATGTAGAGGCTTACCTTTCACCCATAACTTAGAGTGAAACAACCTTTCCTTGTCATCTAGCATCTTGTCATGTGTTTGTGATGAAGCAACAATGGCTTCAGAATCAGCATCTATAATTTCTTCTTCATCCTCTTCGACTGCAGGGTTTCATTGGGTTTTATGGGGTCAAACTTCATCAAGCAAAGCTCATGCCATCTCACGATGTTCCCCTCATTATTATATTTCCAACGGTTCAAACTGTGAGTCAATTGGAGCTACGGTGCAAAAGTTATGGCTCCCAGAAGTTCCGCCATCAAATGGGGTGGACCCATCACCCGAATTGTCATCTGAATTGTTGTCCGGATCATTCCTCCCTCCTTGAGAAGCAATGGTCCCCATTACATCAATATTTTTCATCAAGTGTGGTAGTTTTACTTTGATTTGATTCCCATTGCATACCCGATTGTTCACCATTGCTGTCTGACCATTAGTCTATGGATGGAAGGTTGTGAACTTCTTCAGCTCAATATCTATTTGCTTCTGTTGTTGTGTTGTTTGTGTATTCAAGGCTGTAACATCGGCCCTTTTGGATTCCTGTGGCTTGACCACCATGAGAAAAAATTTCTTGGCACTAATCAGAGAGACAAATGTAGAAGGTGGTACTTATGTTACTCTGTAGCGTCGTGTTCCAAAAGTGAGAGTGATCCTTCTAGTTCTTGATTCATATATACCATGTCAATCATACATGAATGGATGACCAAGGAGTACATCACAAACATCTAGATTGCCCACATCACATAAGATCTCATCTTGAAAAGGTTGTATTGCATATGAGAGAAGACATTGGTGGGTTACACGGAGGTTTCTACCTGAACTCAACCATCGAAAGTTGTATGGCTTTGGGTGAGGCTTCATGGGCAGATTTAGGCTTTTCACAATATTAGTAGAGAGTGAATTCTTTTGACTTCCACTATCAAGAATGAAATTTAGAGGCTTACCTTTCACCCATAACTTAGAGTGAAACAACCTCTCCTTGTCATCTAGCATCTTGTCATGTGTTTGTGATGAAGCAACAATGGCTTCAGAATCAGCATCTATAATTTCTTCTTCATCCTCTTCGACTGCAGGGTTTCATTGGGTTTTATGGGGTCAAACTTCATCAAGCAAAGCTCATGCCATCTCACGATGTTCCCCTCATTATTATATTTCCAACGGTTCAAACTGTGAGTCAATTGGAGCTACGGTGCAAAAGTTATGGCTCCCAGAAGTTCCGCCATCAAATGGGGTGGACCCATCACCCGAATTGTCATCTGAATTGTTGTCCGGATCATTCCTCCCTCCTTGAGAAGCAATGGTCCCCATTACATCAATATTTTTCATCAAGTGTGGTAGTTTTACTTTGATTTGATTCCCATTGCATACCCGATTGTTCACCATTGCTGTCTGACCATTAGTCTATGGATGGAAGGTTGTGAACTTCTTCAGCTCAATATCTATTTGCTTCTGTTGTTGTGTTGTTTGTGTATTCAAGGCTGTAACATCGGCCCTTTTGGATTCCTGTGGCTTGACCACCATGAGAAAAAATTTCTTGGCACTAATCAGAGAGACAAATGTAGAAGGTGGTACTTATGTTACTCTGTAGCGTCGTGTTCCAAAAGTGAGAGTGATCCTTCTAGTTCTTGATTCATATATACCATGTCAATCATACATGAATGGATGACCAAGGAGTACATCACAAACATCTAGATTGCCCACATCACATAAGATCTCATCTTGAAAAGGTTGTATTGCATATGAGAGAAGACATTGGTGGGTTACACGGAGGTTTCTACCTGGACTCAACCATCGAAAGTTGTATGGCTTTGGGTGAGGCTTCATGGGCAGATTTAGGCTTTTCACAATATTAGTAGAGAGTGAATTCTTTTGACTTCCACTATCAAGAATGAAATTTAGAGGCTTACCTTTCACCCATAACTTAGAGTGAAACAACCTCTCCTTGTCATCTAGCATCTTGTCATGTGTTTGTGATGAAGCAACAATGGCTTCAGAATCAGCATCTATAATTTCTTCTTCATCCTCTTCGACTGCAGGGTTTCATTGGGTTTTATGGGGTCAAACTTCATCAAGCAAAGCTCATGCCATCTCACGATGTTCCCCTCATTATTATATTTCCAACGGTTCAAACTGTGAGTCAATTGGAGCTACGGTGCAAAAGTTATGGCTCCCAGAAGTTCCGCCATCAAATGGGGTGGACCCATCACCCGAATTGTCATCTGAATTGTTGTCCGGATCATTCCTCCCTCCTTGAGAAGCAATGGTCCCCATTACATCAATATTTTTCATCAAGTGTGGTAGTTTTACTTTGATTTGATTCCCATTGCATACCCGATTGTTCACCATTGCTGTCTGACCATTAGTCTATGGATGGAAGGTTGTGAACTTCTTCAGCTCAATATCTATTTGCTTCTGTTGTTGTGTTGTTTGTGTATTCAAGGCTGTAACATCGGCCCTTTTGGATTCCTGTGGCTTGACCACCATGAGAAAAAATTTCTTGGCACTAATCAGAGAGACAAATGTAGAAGGTGGTACTTATGTTACTCTGTAGCGTCGTGTTCCAAAAGTGAGAGTGATCCTTCTAGTTCTTGATTCATATATACCATGTCAATCATACATGAATGGATGACCAAGGAGTACATCACAAACATCTAGATTGCCCACATCACATAAGATCTCATCTTGAAAAGGTTGTATTGCATATGAGAGAAGACATTGGTGGGTTACACGGAGGTTTCTACCTGGACTCAACCATCGAAAGTTGTATGGCTTTGGGTGAGGCTTCATGGGCAGATTTAGGCTTTTCACAATATTAGTAGAGAGTGAATTCTTTTGACTTCCACTATCAAGAATGAAATTTAGAGGCTTACCTTTCACCCATAACTTAGAGTGAAACAACCTCTCCTTGTCATCTAGCATCTTGTCATGTGTCTGTGATGAAGCAACAATGGCTTCAGAATCAACATCTATAATTTCTTCTTCATCCTCTTCGACTGCAGGGTCTGTATGAGGTAGAGTAGAGGATTGTGACTTAGAAAGCAGTGATTTGATAGCTCGACATTCTACTTTAGAGTGAGTTCTAGATTTGTGGTAATCACACCACTTCCTAGCCTTTCCTTCCTTTTGCTTCCAATTTTGGCCTCGTGTTTGACCTTCTTTGTCACTTTTCCATTTTGAAGACTAATTCTTTATATTCACTCTTCCATGCTTCTGCTCAATCTTTACTGAAAACTTGTATGCCTCACCGATAGTTTCCAAGTTGAAGAGTTACATTTCTCCCCAATGTACCATTGTAGTCCACCACGATATTTGAGAACCTTGTGTTTCTCACTTTCTTAGATGCCTAATCTTGAAAATAGAGAATGAAAAATGTCAGTGTAATCTTGAACAGATTATTCCTTACCTTGGCGAAGTTGTTGCCACTCTATATACAGATCATCATAAGCTCCAATGGGGTAGTATTCTTCCTTCACCGCTTCCACAAAATTATCCCAGGTAGGTTCCAACTCAAGGCCAATGTCATCTATACTGAACCTCTTTTTGTACACTTCCCACCAATTTTTCATAGGCAATGTTGATTTCAAAAGAGCAAAAGTAATCTTTTCTCTATCGGTGAACTTATTTACAGAGAAGTAGGAAGATAATTGATCCAACCAATTTTCTACTACATCGGCATTGATTTTTCCTTCAAATGTAGGAATGTCATAATTTACCTAGACCTTGAAGGGTGTTATAGCACTGAAAGGACGTTTCCTGGTTGAGGAGCCAAAAAGTGGAGCTGCAAAGCCAAGATTTCCCATCAAAAGTGTTTGAAGAATTTGGGCAAACTGTTGTAGCATATGTGCTTGTTGCTGTTGGAGGGCTTCATTCACCATTTCTTTGAGAGGATCGGATGTCTCAGTGTCGTCCACCATTTAAAGTCATTTGGAGCGAACAAGTGGAAAATTTGGAAGCTCTGTTGTTTCCCACCCAAGCTTCTTGTAGCCTGACCTCGTCCTTGGGATCATACACTCTCAAGACAAATTGATTTGATACCACTGATCCAAAACTCAAAAGCTTTGGTTGAAATATAACTCAAAAAATAAGAAAAACACAATTCAAATAATGCTATCTCTAAAAAGAGATGTTTTATTTATCAAAATTGCAAACCCAAACATATGTTTATCTCTAAGAAGAGATGTCTCATTTCCCTTTCGGGTTACATCTTCATTTATACATGTTTTGAAGGTGTGGGGAGGATGTGGAAGGTCACCAATCTCGAGGGAGATAAATTGGTTCGACTTCCACGATTTACAACAATACATGAATTTGAGGAATTACTATTTTTAGACTGGACTAATAAAATTGAAATTTGGGACACTTCCATTGGGTTTTAGGGGGCCAAACTTAATCGAGTTTAGCTCATGTCATCTCACGAGGTTCCCCTCATTATTAGCTTTCCAACGGTTCAAACGGTGAGTCAATTGGAGCTACGGTGCAAAAGTTATGGCTCCTAGAAGTTCTGCCATCAAATGGGGTGGACCCATCACCCGAATTGTCATCTGAATTGTTGTCCAAATCATTCCTCCCTCCTTGAGAAGCAATGGTCCCCATTGCATCAATATTTTTCATCAAGTGTGGTAGTTTTACTTCTATTTGATTCTCGTTGCATACCCGATTGTTCACCATTTCTATCTGACCATCAGTCTATGGATGGAAGGTTGTGAACTTCTTCAGCTCAATATATATTTACTTCTGTTGTTGTGTTTTTTGTGTAGTCAGGGCTGTAACATCAGCCCTTTTGGATTCCTGTGGCTTGACCACCATGAGAACAAATTTCTTGGCACTAATGAGAGAGACAGATGTAGAAGGTCATACTTCTGGTACCCTGTAGCGTCATGTTCCAAGAGTGAGAGTGATCCTTCTAGTTCTTGATTCATATATACCATGTCGATCATACATGAATCGCTGACCAAGGAGTACATCACAAACATCTAGATTGACCACATCACATAAGATCTCATCTTGAAAAGGTTGTATTGCATATGAGAGAAGATATTGGTGGGTTACACGGAGGTTTCTCCCTGGTCTCAACCATCCAATGTTGTATGGTTTTGGGTGAGGCTTCATGGGAAGATTTAGGCTTTTCAAAATATTAGCAAAGAGTAAATTCTTTTGACTTCCACTATCAAGAATGAAATGTAGAGGCTTACCTTTCACCCATAACTTAGAGTGAAACAACCTTTCCTTGTCATCTAGCATCTTGTCGTGTGTCTGTGATGAAGCAACAATGGCTTCAGGATTAGCATCTATAATTTCTTCTTCATCCTCTTCGACTGCAGGGTCTGTATGAGGTAGAGCAGAGGATTGTGACTCAGAAAGCAGTGATTTGATAGCTCGACATTCTTTTTTGGAGTGAGTTCCAGATTTGTGATAATCACACCACTTCCCAGCCTTTCCTTCCTTTTGCTTCCAATTTTGGCCTCGTGTTTGACCTTATTTGTCACTTTTCCATTTTGAAGACTGATTCTTTATATTCACTCTTCCATGCTTCTGCTCAATCTTTACTACAAACTTGTATGCCTCACAGATAGTTTTCAAGTTAAAGAGTTCCATTTCTCCCCGTATGTACCATTGTAGTCCACCACGATATTTGATAACCTTATGTTTCTCACTTTCTTAGATGCCTAATCTTGCAGATAGAGAATTAAAAATGTCAGTGTAATCTTGAACAAATTGTTCCTTACCTTGGCGAAGTTATTGCCACTCTATTTACAGATCGTCATATGCTCCAATGGGGTAGTATTCTTCCTTCACAACTTTCACAAAATTATCCCAGGTAGGTTCCACCTCAAGGCCAATGTCATCTATACTGAACCTCTTTTTGTACACTTCCCACCAATTTTTCATAGGCAATGTTGATTTCAAAATAGCAAAAGTAATCTTTTCTCCATCGGTGAACTTATTTACAAAGAAGTAGGAAGAGAATTGATCCAACCAATTTTCTACTGCATCGGCATTGATTTTTCCTTTAAATGTAGGAATATCAAAATTTACCTGGACCTTGAAGGGTGTTGGGGCAATGAAAGGACGTTCCCTGGTTAAGGAGCCAGAAAGTGGAGCTACAGAGCCAAGATTTCCCATCGAAAGTGTTTGAAGAATTTGGGCAGATTGTTGTAGCATTTGTGCTTGTTGCCATTGGAAGGCTTCATTCACTATTTCCTTGAAAGGATCGGATGTCTCGGTGTCGTCTGCCATTTGAAGTTGTTTGGAGCGAATAGGTGGAAAATTTGGAAGCTCTGTTGTTTCCCACCCAAGCTTCTTGTAGCTTGACCTCGTCCTTGGGATCATACACTCTCAAGACAAACCAATATGATACCACTAACCCAAAACTCAAAAGCTTTGGTTGAAATATAACTCAAAAAATAAGAACAACACAATTCAAATAATGCTATCTCTGAAAAGAGATGTTTTATCTATCAAAATTGCAGACCCAAACATATGTTTATCTCTGAGAAGAGATGTCTGATTTCCCTTTCGGGTTACATCTTCATTTATACATGTTTTCAAGGTGTGGGGAGGATGTGGAAGGTCACCAATCTCGAGGGAGATAAATTGGTTCGACTTCCATGATTTACAACAATACAAAATTTGAGGAATTACTATTTTTAGACTGGACTAATAAAATTGAAATTTGGGACACTTCCATTGGGTTTTATGTGGTCAAACTTCATCAAGTGGAGCTCATGCCATCTCACGACGTTTCCCTCATTATTAGCTTTCCAATGGTTCAAACGGTGAGTCAATTGGAGCTACGGTGCAAAAGTTATAGCTCCTGGAAGTTTCACCATCAAATGGGGTGGACCCATCACCCGAATTGTCATCTGAATTGTTGTCCAGATCACTTCTTCTTGATTACATGTACAAAATTATACAAAAAATTATCATCTCCATCCCGCATAATATAGGAAAGATGGTGAAGGTTTTGGATGATGAGTCAACATTCCACTTACAAAAGTTGATTGCGACTAACTACATTAAATGCCATTATCCAATATTTTATAGATGGAATAGACTGAATGGTAGACAACTATATTAAAGTAGTCGTAAACCATTGTTTAATGTTATTTCTTTACAACTAATCCGAGTAGTGCCAATCATGATCACGGGCATTTCTATCATCCTCATATTCTTGTGATGTTGTTGGAAAATAACTTATTTTCCACTTTTCTTCTTGGTATGTAAGCTCATCCAACACGTGTTTGAGTTATAATTCAGGATTTGAATTTGGATAATTCCACTATTGTACACAATTATCATGAAGACCGTCCCATGTTGAAAGTTAAAATCTAATCACAAGGTGATGTGTACGAAAGAATATTTCTAGCAATAATGTTGCATAACTAGTTCTATCAAAGTATCTATCAAACAAACTTTTCATCATGAGATTTAAAGATATTCCATGCTAAGGAATAATTAATTTTGATAAGATATTAGACTTAAAAATTATATCTAGAGTTTCTATTTGTCGACATGACCAATTGTCTTTTAATAGCTCCAATGTAAAAATATTATTAGCATTCCACCAAATCCTAGTAATGTGATTTGCATGAGTAGCCCAAGCAGGTGGTGGCCAACAAAAAAATTCATTTAATTTGATTAGACCTTGATCAAAGTCTCTTCTTGTTACATCTCTGAGTTGGATTAGGTAATTCCATAAGTGATTTGAATTCCAACTAAAGAGGGATTTCAAAAATAGTGACATACTACAAAGAAATTCACAAACCATAGAAAATAAATTATATACAAGATCCACTGCATCTTACACAACATATTCTTCAATAGAGTGATTGGGGATCGGCTAGTCAATTTAAAATATAGATTGTCAAAAGATTTAATCATTTTTATTATAGAAAATTAACTTTAGAAATGTACTTGTAAGAATGTAGTTGTGAAATATGTATCAATTATTTTAATAAATGTGGAATAAGACCACCATATAAACTACATAGGCAAGAGGATCTTCTTCAATGTAGAAAAACCTCTGACATAAACATCATACTCTAAAGTGGTGTCATATAAATATAAGAAGCCAATATGACAAATATCATATTAACATTCAACATTAGTAATTTACAATTATTTTATGGGCCTCCATACTGAGATGGAGCCATAATGTGCCTCTCATTTCGTTTGAAAAGCTTGGTTAAGGTTCTAGATTTTTGTTTAACACTTATACCCAAAAAGAGAAAAGATATATGTGTAAATTGCAAGCTAGTTGAAAGGAGTTGCCATTTTGGTATCATCCAAGCTTGTAAGCCATCTCATTTCTAGATTACCAAATGTTTTTAACTTTATATAATGTAGATGAAGCTTTAAGGACAAAAATATTGTTTCTAGACATGAGGCCATTTCAACTTATATAGATTGTGGAAGGGTGGAAGAAATCCTTCATCAAAGCAAAGGGTGGAAGAAATCCTTCACAAACTAATCATTCTTGATGCTTCTTTCCAATAATACCTAACTAATCATATCACAATCCATTAACAAATATGCATGCTATGATTTAAACAAACCATCTAAATCTACCTAATATGATTTAATCATATCAGATATCCCTACCAAACCTAGTCGTGAGAAGAGAGAAGTTTAGGTTTTTAAATGGATTTATCACCACATATACGTAAAGAGCCAAATGATCCATATAGTGAGGAAGAAATCTATATCCATTTCAGAGCGATTTGAAAAAAAATATTGAGGAAGAGAACAACTTTTCAAACAACTCATCAAATGTGAACATTTTAATAATAGCACTCTTAAAATCTTGGTTTGGGTAGAAGTTATATATAAAGTTGAATATTTGTCATCTAATTTGGACAAAACCTTATATATAAACTACACATCTTCTTTTTTCATATTACAATGTTGAATTTGTAGTCAAAATGACTTAATTTTTAATTGTTATCAAAGTCAATTGGATTGAGAGTAATAAGCTCTGAGTATACTATTGATGATCCTTAATTTTATCTTTCTTCTAATGCAATATTTTTTTTAAATTTCATATTACATTTATATTAGTAAGTGACCCATTGTGAAATTATACCTAACGTGATATAGAGAAACGTATAAGACCAACAGCACTGCCAAAAATAAATTAATATTTAAAAATTATTGACAAAACAAAAAAATAATAATAATAATTTTTCTACACCACAAATTTGAACAATGAATAAATTAAAAATGTTCAATGTTTTGGTCAAAATTTATATTTACAAGTAAATCGATCCATGATCTTAAAAATAAAATATGAATTGAATGCAAAACTAAAAAGATCACATGGAGAAGAACATATTTTAAATATGTATAATTCTTCTTGTGCACATAATTGTGGCCTTCATCCAAAGGTTGAGAATGGGTTTCTATGCCTCTATACCAATTAATCCAATGCTGATGATGATCTTAATACAAAAAATGGTAGTAAGAGCCCATCTAAAGAGGTTATGGAGGAGGTGCAAAGATTGGTAGAATTATATAAGGGAGAGGAATTGAGCATTACAATTACAGACCATAGTCTAAGCACCTCCTTGATACCCCTGAGTGATTATCAAATTGGAGAAAATTTATTAGCATCAAATAGTTTAGGTTCCAATTACAATATACCTATGACAAAGTTTTCCTTTGGATGCCCTAAAGTTGGAAATCTCGATTTTAAATAAAGGATGGAGATGATTGGTGTGAAAACATTGAGAATAGTGAATACCCATGATGTGATACCCAGATTTCCTATCATTTTTTTGAATGAATGGACGCACAGAAAGCTATTTGATGGATGGAGAGCAATTGGATTAATGGATAAGATATACAGTCATGTGGGAAGCGAGTTGAGGATTAATCACTTAAGTTCTCCTTATCTTAAACACAATGCAAATGTGAGTTGTTGCCACAATTTGGAGACTCATTTGCATCTAGTGGATGGTTTTCAAATCTCGGTTGTTCCATTTTGTTCAAATGCAAAAAGGGATCATTCTCTTATTAATAAAACCTATAATTTCCTAAGAGATGAACTTATGGTGCCTACAAACTGGCTACTATTCTAAGATAATTGCAGTCCCCCTTTTAGTTCCAAATCCACTTATGTGAATAATTTATATACAAATTAAAATTCTTGTAAATCCATTTTTTATACCTGGGGATTGGACATCAAGTTACCATTGAATTCAACTGTCAATGTAGTAACTAAAATAAACAAAAAGGCCCCTTATTAACACGAACCAACCAATGTAGTCACTCAAACCAGGCACTGTCAGCACCTTATTAACACGAACCAGCCAATGCAATCACTTGAACTAGCCACTATCAATGTAGTCACTTGAACCTTCAATAAGGAAAACTTTAGATCTACATGAAGGCTATATGAAGGATGAACTAGCCACTGTCAATGCCTATGTGGATGACCTTCAATGTCTTTGATAGAGGTGTTGAGTTTGGCCCTTAGGTGGTAGGACACATGTTTTCTAATATTTTAATGGTGGAATTCATTCATGACACTCCATTACTAAAGCTCATTGTCAATATCTAGCCACTGGGTGTCTGGTTTGTCATTATGATCTCTCTAGATGAAAAGGAACTTTATAAAGTCCTTTTTTGGGCTTGATTTTCTAGACGGGAAGTCTTTTTCTTGACATGATTTTTGATTTACCTCGACAACATTGGGGAACCGCCTCTTAAGATAAGCAAGCCCTAGTTTGAGTCTCCCTTGGAGGCTCTTCTTTTGATCTATAGTGAAGGGAATCTTAAATTCAACCAAGATGTTACAAAATATAACCCTGTTCTTGGAGCTCAATGAATGAACCAACCAATGTAGTCACTCAAACCAACCACTATCAACACCTTATTAACACAAACTAGTTAATACAATCACTCAAACTAGCCACTGTCAATGCAGTCACTTGAACCAACCAATGTTAGATCACCAGCAGAGGAGCTTATCGGTCGCAGAGGTATTTTTGGGGAAAAAATTGGGGGAAAAACACATTTTTAGGGCTAATTTGAAGTTGCGCTCTTTTTTTTCCTACCCAATGTCGAGCTTAACCATGATAAGTTCAAACCACATGGTAACAATGTTTGGTTGTTTAACTACAGGTAACCTCAAACCATGCAGTAACCAAAGTTAGTCGAAATAACTGTGATAACTATATTGAAGCTAAAGGCCGATGACCAACCTCTGATGACCAACACACACCAAGAGTTAACATGTCTTGGTTAAACTTATCACACTTTTTTCACTCTATCATCATTTACATTGCACCTCCTTTATACAATCACTAATAAAAATGCCCGTGTAACAAGTTTCAAGTTTCAATTCATAAACTTTTCATCAAAAAGATCAAATACTTTAACATTAAAATACCTTGTCCTATATTAAAGAAAATATAAAATCCGAAACTCAGAGTATGAATAAATAAGACTATGAGAGGGTAGGACCACACAAGCATTATGCAACGTGGATACATTTAATTAAAAAACTAAAACATAGAGATAAAATAATTAATGAAAATAACACAAAAACTGTCCTCATACATAAATTTAGTAGGCTTTTTCCGCAAGCCCACTTTCCACATGTTGGTCTATTTACAAAAGATCCAAACCAGCCTTTGAAGAAGCTAAAACACCTCAAAGATTGCATATTGTCCAATCATTTTGTTAAAAAATTGGTGTGGCTACTCATTCTTCCATATTGTAGAAGCATTTGGGGAAAAGGAATTGTAATACAGTAAAAAATTGAGTTCGTTAGCACTATTAAATTTATAAAATAAAATATGCACATATATAGAGCATAAGGAATAAAAGAGAATACCATAGAGGGACTGTAGAAAGAAAAGATCAGCTCATACAACCTGCAAACCTCCAAAAAAATTCCAGGGATTTCAGTTATGATACCTCTTTGTAGAAGTGATACTAACTGGCTTCCATCACCAAAATAATGTCATGATAATGTTGTGTTGAAGGCAAGAAAAGACACTTGCATGCTAACATCTCAAACACAGTGGACACTGGACAGTGAACAACATGGAGAGTTGTAGACACTCCTGACAGCTGGAATGTAAGTAGAGGTATTGTAAAACTCATTTTATTATAGTTAATAAATGGCCTTCATCTTTATGAAAGAAAATAAAGTTAAAAAACCTTTGAAAGATTAAATAATTTTTTCTTTCTTTGAAGAATTTTTGCTGATATCGTTGTGTCATGTCTACCACAGAGTCTAGTAAGCATATTAAGATGGTCTTATGGGCATATGTGCGAGAAGTTACATACCTACTAATTAGTAATGTAGAAGCCAATCTATGTGTCTCTGTAAATCTATTTGAATCAATATAGACATGATATTTTAACAAAGCAGAAAGAAACCCTGCATAAACCAGCACCTTACATTGTCTTTCATGATTTGCTAGAACCTGTAATAAGTTGATGAATCTAATGAAGGCCAGAGTTGATCCCAAATGATATTTTATAGGCCATAAGTAACCAACAAGAGTACTCATCACTTTTTTTCAAAATTTTCTCCCATTGTAGTACATATAGTTTCAACATTACCATTCCTATCTCCAATCAGAGCATGCATGAGGTTTACCAATCCTACATGAAATTCATGATTGTCACATTCTTCACACACTTTTCCTATGCTGGTAAATACTGTTGGGGTGTATAGCTCTGTAAGGCGATTAGTCTGAGCTAATCGTAGTTGTTTGTCAGCATGGGCAAGAATGGTGATTACAGTGACCACCAAGTCATGGGGAAGATTTTGGATATTCAGGAGTGTGCATGGAATAAATATACCAAAATTTGTAACTAACTTTGATTTAGTTGGTTTTCTAAGTTCAGATTTTAAGTCTTGCAGATGGTATTGACTAATACAGTTGGGATTCATACTAAGATGATTTGTGGTATCATATAAACTCTCTGGAGAGGTGATGAATGCAAAACGGAGTACAGGGATGCATTGTGAGAGCCAGTTTTGCATTTTAATTCTGAGAATTAAATCAGGCTGAAAATCATGTTGGGGAGCATTACTGTATTACATCAATTAAATAATTTTATCAAAATAACATTTGTATAAATAACATCCAATCTCTCACAATTATATATTTTTTAATTATACAAATCTATAATATTATATTAATTAATATAGATAATTTATTTAATTGATGTAAAATATTAAAAAAATATTATTATATTATATTATTGATATTATAATAAATATACAAAACAAATAAATTACAATTACAAATTATAACACATATATTAATCATCATATAAACTTTTGTTTTATATTCCAAAGGTTTTATCAACTTCTTGTTTTATATTCTAACGGTTTTATTAATTAAATATTCTATTATAAATATAACATTTTATTATTATTCAAATTTGTATAATTAATTACAATCTTTTTATAAATTTTACATTAATAAAATATGTACAATTTTTATTTGAAACGAAGTTAGGTGTATCTTGCATATTATGAGTATAGGTAGTCCTATATATTATAAATACCTTCTAAATTATAAACAAAATGTTTGACATCTGAAACTTTGAAAAAGATTTTTTGTTATTTTTTTAATAATATAAATATTAATTTATATAATAACATTTAAATTTATATAATTAATTATGAGAGTTATTTATTCACCTTAAAAATTTGAGACGCATTAATTATCCTTTAATTATATAATGATAAAAAAAGACATTTATATAGATAAAATAAATAAATTGATTGATTAGATAATATTTAAATAAAATTAATATATGTAATAGGGAATGTAAGATCTAATCCATAATTATTGTCGACCAAATTATTGTCTACATTTAGAGGGACCAAAAACTCATCATCAACACAAGAATGATCAATAGTTTGAGCACAATTTAATTTACGTCATAGAGTGCTAAAGAAACCAATTTTGAGTTGAGCGTCCACAATGAAGGGCTACGATCAAATTGACCCAATCTTTCTGCCCTGATTGCAGCCTATTTATTATGCATTCTACTTTATAATGTTATGAATCTGAGCAGGAAATTGAGAACCAAAATCATCTATATCCAGAAACCGATCAAGGTCTTAAAAACCCTTCTTTTAAACCTCAAGATTTGTATGGTGTATTGGGGGTACAACCCAGCACTACACAGGACAAAATCACGAAGGCTTACCACAGAAAGGCATCGAAATTCCATCCAGACAAAAATCCTAGAAATCCCAATCCTTAACATTTTAAAAGTTTTGGGAATGTATATGTAGTTCTGTCTGATTATGATATAAAATGAACGAGGACTAGTACTCCGATTTCACCTTGTAGGGCTAGGAATCGGACTTCTGGTTCGAGTGTTAGGGTGTGGAGCTAAAAGCTACACCTTAAGGCAAACAGGAGGGATTCTAGCGTATGCAGTCGCCGGCGTCGGTAGGCCACACCGACGACGGTCAGGGGACGCAGAAGGAAAATCGGCATCGACAGAATATTGGCCGGCGTCGGTCACCTCCAGGAAGGCAGGGACCGACGTCGGTCGCTTGTAGCGGTCTGAACTGCTGTTAACGAACAGTCAGTTAAGTGAATGCGGAGTTTGCATGTTAAAGACTTGTTCGAAGTCTTGAGCGGCAAGTCTAATTTGTGTATGCATGAGATCTATATAATAAACTCATGGGTTGTATTGTTAGGTGGAGAATTTGCAGAAGAGCCATGTAGAGCTTGGAGAGTTCTTCCCATGGTGGAATCAAGTAGGATTCCCCATGTATGTATAAGTAAGATCAGGTTTGATATGCAGGGATGTGTGTATGCGAGGGTCAGACAGAGATCGGCGGTTGGCCAGGGTCCAAGGTGACAGCAATACATCAGCAAGATCATGGAGAGATCTACTTGGAGTACCGGTATGTACTCGGTTGTACTGGATGTACAATGAGGTGAACAACAGCTTGTGTTAGCTGTGTGTTGTGACCTATGAGAGAAGATTACTCAGGTGGGAAGATTACTTGGAGTCCTTAAGGAGGAAGCCTCACAGAGGTGGAAGAAGAGTGTGATCTCTTTATTGTAATTTCCTTTGTAATGAGTTGAATACAATTATGTGTTGCCTCTCATATTCTGTGTGTTTTCTCATTGATAGTTATTTGTTCTTCTGGTATTTCTGCATGTTTAATTGCTTATACAATGGTAATCATGTGTTCTCTTAAATCTGACAAGTTGTGTCAGAGCTTTGGGGTGTTTCGGTCCTATCAATTGGTATCAGAGCGAGGTTGGACGTTCTCAGAGCGAGTTTGACTAACATATGGCCCAGATCTGTTAAGTGTTTGTTGATTACAGGTTACTCACAGGGGTTGCTGTTTGAGTGGGAGTATAGCAAGGCAGAAGATGGTACAATGAGAATGAAGAAAATCAGGCACAGGTTTAACACCACAAGGAGTGTGGTGGGTTGTCTTCAAGTGGGAGTTTGAAGAGGAATACAAGCGAGGATGCAGATTGGACAGAGTACTGGTTTTGGGTAGAGGTGCAGCTCTTTATCTCCAAGTGGGAGATTGTTAGGGTGTGGAGCTAAAAGCTACACCTTAAGGCAAACAGGAGGGCTTCTAGCGTATGCAGTCGCCGGCGTCGGTAAGCCACACCAACGACGGTCAGGGGACGCAGAAGGAAAACTGGCATCGGTAGAATATCGGCTAGCATCGGTCACCTCCAGGAAGGCAGGGACCGACGTCGGTCACCTGTAGCGGTCTGAACTGTTGTTAACGAACAGTCAGTTAAGTGAACGCGGAGTTTGCATGTTAAAGACTTGTTCGAAGTCTTGAGTGGCAAGTCTAATTTTTGTATGCATGAGATCTATATAATAGACTCATGGGTTGTATTGTTAGGTGGAGAATTTGCAGAAGAGCCATGTAGAGCTTGGAGAGTTCTTCCCATGGTGGAATCAAGTAGGATTCCCCATGTATGTATAAGTAAGATCAGGTTTGATATGTAGGGATGTGTGTATGCGAGGGTCAGACAGAGATCAGCGGTTGGCCAGGGTCCAAGGTGACAACAATACATCAGCAAGATCATGGAGAGATCTACTTGGAGTACCGGTATGTACTCGGTTGTACTGGATGTACAATGAGGTGAACAACAACTTGTGTTAGCTGTGTGTTGTGACCTATGAGAGAAGATTACTCAGGTGGGAAGATTACTTGGAGCCCTTAAGGAGGAAGCCTCACAGAGGTGGAAGAAGAGTGTGATCTCTTTATTGTAATTTCCTTTGTAATGAGTTGAATACAATTATGTGTTGCCTCTCATATTCTGTGTGTTTTCTCATTGATAGTTATTTGTTCTTCTGGTATTTCCACATGTTTAATTGCTTATACAATGGTAATCATGTGTTCTCTTAAATCTGACAAGTTGTGTCAGAGCTTTGGGGTGTTTCGGTCCTATCATCGAGTGCCTTCTAAGACTGGAACTCATACTCAGGATCCTCGTCTTCCTTAAGGAGAACTCATATGGATTGTTCTCCTACTGCAAGAACTTTTTCTAATTCTCCTCATTTTTTTTTGGGAGTAGAACCCATATTCATGATGTGTTTAGGTATGGGACTGGAACTGGAACTTATGCACTTGGGGATTTTCCATTTTTCTCAGTTGGAATGAAGAATCATGGCACTTAGTTTGAAAGGGAGACTTGTGGCACTCCTAAAATTTTTCTTTCTTTTGGAGATGGATCAAAGACTAGTGCTGCTGCTCCTTATCTTTTTTTTTGGAGCTGGAAGGGAGACTCGTGACATTCCTCTTTGAGGTTTTCCTTGTAGAGTTGAAAAACGAACTCAAAGCATTTCTCCGCAAGCTTTTCTTTCTTTTGAAGCTAGATCAAAGCACCGTGGTGCTGCTCTTTATCCTTCTTTTAGAATTAGAAGAAAGACTTGTGACATTCCTAGCCAAAAAATTTCATCTGGAGCTAGAGAGAAGACTCAGAGCACTCCTAAAAGTTTTCCTTCTTTTGAATACAGATCAAAGACTCATGATTTTGTTCTTTACCTTTCTTATGGCATTAGAAGAGAAACTCGTAAAACTCCTACATTTAATTTCTTTAAAGCTAAAGAAGAGAATACACGTGCCCATCATATCTCTTCATTTAGAATTAAAAAAAACACTCTGTATTTTTCATCATTTTCTTCTAATGTAAATACGAATGAGAACAACCCTCTTGAAACTAGATATGAGATTCATGCTGCCCCAACTTTTAAGACAAGGAAGACTAATGCTCCTCCACTTCGAACTAGAAGGAAACCTAGTGATCCTCCTTTTAAAACTAGATGGGGAGTACTCTTGCTCCTCCTCCTTTTTCTCCTTTTGGTGTTATAAGTCAATGGCAAGTTGTTCTATCAGGAACCGATACACATAGAGAGGAGTGTGCTTACTTTAAAAAGGAAAAAGATGATTATACTTACTCAATGATTCGAACTAGAAAGTAGATTCTTGTTCCTCATTTTCTTCTATTGGAATTAAGAATAAGACAAATCCTCCTAAAACTAGAAGATATAGAGAGGATTGCCCTTACTTTGAAAAGGAAAAGGATGGATATACTTACATAAATGTTGGAACTAGAAGGCAAACTCCCCGCTTATTTTCTTCTAATGGAGATAGAAATAAGACAAACCACTTTCCTAAAACTAAAAGACGTAAAGAAGATTGTCCGTACTTCAAAAATGAAAAGAATGATTATACTTACTCAAAGGTTGGAACTAGAAGTCAAACTCCTATTCCTCCATTATTTTTTCTTATTGGTACTAGGGGTACCACAAACCCTCCTAAGAGAAAATATTACTCCACCACCTTTTCCTTTTGGGGTTACAAGTTAATGGAAAGTTCTTCTATGAAGGATTAACATGATGATTACAAATTCTATTTTGAAAAGGAAAAAGATGACTTTAGTTATTTAGGGGAGGCGGATTACACGTCTTAATTTCAAAAGGAATATAATGATTATATTTACATGAATTACCCATTGAAGAAGGAAAAAAATAATTATAAATATTGAGAGGAAAATAATAACAATGACTATGAGATGACGATGACGATGACGATAATGTGAGATAATACATCCTTCCAATGAAAAAAATTTGCCTTGCCCAATGGAATCAAACTCAGGTTGATCTTTTTAAAGAGGGTTTGACATGGACTCCTCATCCTTGTGACCGCCCTTCATCCGGCAAGACAGCGTATTTTCATAAATGCGGCGGACATTAAAAATTAAAAATTTGTACCTGTCATTTTAATATGCAAAAATTGACATTCACTCAGTTTTTGGGATTTTATAAAAGATTAATATTTTCTATTGAATCTGAGTGCATAGTACACAAGTCTATTTCAAGATCTGAATTAAAGTTAGGAACCTCAAGCCCATATCCGTATTTACATTACATTTTTAATTATTGAAAGTTAAATTTGTGTTGGTTTTATATGTTAACCATCGTATATTTGATATTAAAACTTCAAAATAATTATGACATTTAGAATTGTTACATATAATCTGAATATAAATTTTAAATATCAAAAATATTTTTAAATTATTAGAAAATTATATATGTCATATTCACTTCAGAGTAATAAAATAGAAAGGATGTTGATAAGGATTAAATAAATTCGTATTATTTTTCACTAATTTAAATATTAGATTAATTTCAATTTTATATGTATAAATTATGTTCTTTAGATACATAAAAATGATTTATAAAAATTTATTAATCTTTTAATAAGTTATATAATTTTAAGATATTTGTGTATTTGTTAATTGTCGGTTTAAATTAGACATTTTTAATTTTTAATATGTTTGTAAGTTATTTTTTAATCCCTCCATTCTTCTTTCTTGTTTTTTTCTTTTATTTTTAAATGTCAAGTTTTGTGTTAGACGCACGAGTCACCCTCCTAAATCTATATGAATTGTCATTCACACTTATTAACACTTTAGTGGCCCCTTTTGATCAATGTGCATTTGTCAAGTTATGTTTTTTTTTGTTTTTTTTCTATTCATTTTTTAATTATTATAATACTAATTTTTACATGAATAAAGTCCTAATTTTAAATTCAATTAATTATAAATATACAAATATTATATTTCATTTACATAGAAAATCACAAAAAATATATCTATCATATGAATTTATGGAACACTCATATATAGTCTAGAAAGATCAAGTAAAGAGTACTTATCATTGTTGAACTAGTATTTTCTTGTAGAGAATTTTTGGTACATAACTTTTATTAATGTTTTTTAATTTTTTTTTTTAAACCTAGTCTACTTTTATATTTTATATATATATAATATTTGTTTTCAATTTATACCATCAAAATTTATTATATTTTAAATTCTTAAACTTAATAAATAAATGTGTTCATTTTATTACTTCTGATTTAATTATTTTTAGATTTAACTTGAAAAAAAAATGGAATTAGGAAATATATCTAATGTTGTTTAAGAAAAATATTTCTTTTACAAAAAATGCATCTTGATTGAATAATAATATTATAAATGAATCTCAAAATAATAATTTACATAAATATAAAAAGATTATAATTATTAGGCTTACCTAAAAAATAGGGTTGAGAATATATTAAAATATGTAATAAAAAATCCTAATAATATATTGGTGTTATTTATCAAATATATTCGAATCATACTCAAATTCTTTGTTTTCAACTTCATTTCCATTTTTCTTAATTTTTCTTATATTCATCAAAATGCTATTACCTAAAATTCTTCTTATTTCCCAATATGTTTTCACTTCTTAAATTCTTCTCCATTTTCAACATGTTTTTATTCCCTATCATTTTCTTCCAAATCTTTTGATTGTTAATACGCCTTTGTTTTCTCAATAGATTCTAAATTCTTGCTAAGAATAGTGAAAGTAAAGAAAATGTTTCGAAGAGATTTCTTAAGAGCAACATGATTAATTTTATATATAATATCATCATTTAATATTATTACAAATATTTTTATGTAAATTTATTTTATTACTATCATATAAATCTAAGGCATTCTTTGAATAATTACATTACTTTGAAATTTAATACATAAGATCTTATCAAGAAAATAATTAAATTCAAATGGATAGAATAAAAAACTTATATGCATCAGTATTTTCATCAAATTACAATTATCAATCAAATAAAAAAATAAAATGTTTTTATAGTAGAAAAATAAAATTATAATAATATGTCAATGGATTATGAAACACACCTACTTGATCGTTGTATAAAGGTAGTAAACAAACAAAAATTCAAATTTTGTTTGATGAGAATGATATTATATATAAGAACATGTATGGACAAGAATTATTCATAAGATATGTTATAAATGGTAGTAAAAAAGATGGAATAATGATTGACAATGATTCAAGATTGTATATACATACATTGAAGAATTTATATATATTCTTGGGACTAGTATGGATAATAATTTAGCATAAGGGTAAATGCACAACGCTGGTAGGACAAAAAGTGGACAATTTTAGTAAAACATTGTTTGAATTTAAGTCTAAATAAAAAAAAGAATATGAGATAAAATAAAAAAACTTATATATGTTATATTGCATACATAGTTTGTGATTTAGTCATGCATATAACCAAACTTAAAGTGTGTACATGTTATAACGCATATGCATAAAAGTGAGTACGTGTTATTACCAATATGTAATGTAAAAGGGTTATATATCAATCGAGTTGAAGAACCGAAATGTAGAGGGGTTGTTTACTAAAATTAATGTTAAGTTAACATTTACATTGTTACATTTAGGGATTCCTAAATGTAAAAATGAAAATGTCAACTTATGATTTAAATTTATTTTATTAAATATTAGAAATTAGGGCCACTCTGCATCTTCTAGAATTGGTCTCACGGCTCTACAAGTTATGATTTGGAATATAGTTTTTTAAAATCCAATCTAGTTAGTACTTAGTCATTTTCAAGATTTCAGAGCGTAAATTTTGTAATTGATGTTCATTTTATGAAAACATATAACCATTTTTAAGTTTTGGGGCCTTCTAGATTACTTGTTGACATTTCTAAAAGTTTTATGTTTTTCAAAATTAAATTTTATGCACATGCATCCACCTCTTTATGCTAATTTCACTTATGATTAGGTCATTTATAGGCTAAAAGCAATACAACAACACCATAATCATTTGTGACTAAGGTTAATTGGATAAATATGGGGTACATTTGTGTGTGGTCACCCCAATTCTATTTGAATTCTTACCAATGTGGTGTGTATGTGGAAATTAAGGTTACATTGATGACACATGCATAACCTATCACCCCTTTATATCAATTTTACTTGTGATTAGATCTCTTATAGACCAAAAGTGATACAAAACACCATATCCATTTACCACCCCTGATAAATCCAAATGATTTCAAGCACATTTGTTCATGATCACTCCATTTCTCTTCGATAGGAAAAAAAATATGTGATTGTGGCAACATAAATTGCATTGTGACCCTTGCATATCTAACCACCAATTTATGTTGATTTTACTTATGATTAGTTCCATTATAGGCCAAAAATGACACTACAAGACTATATCCACTTATGACCAAGGAAAGAAAATAATATTTGGGCACATTTATGCATGATCACCCTAATTCACTTTAAATTGAAGCCAAAGTGGTGTGATTGAGGCAACATAAGTTGTATTGGTGGCTTGCACATTACCCAACCACTCTTTTATATTGATTTAACTTGAGATTAAGTCCAACATAAGCCTAAAGCCACACAACAACATCATATCCACTTGTGACTAAGATAAATGCAAATGATTTAGGGCACATATGTGTGTGATCACTTAAATTCAATTTAAAATCAGGCCAAAGTGGTATTATTAGGGAACATGGGTTACATTGGTGACTTGAGCATATCCAACCACCCATGTTTGTTGTTTTTACTTGTGATTATGGTGATTATAGGCCAAAATTAACACAACGACGCCATATCCTTTTGTGACTAGGGAGAATGTGAACACTTTGGGGCACATTCATGCATGATCAGCCTAATTTACTTAGAATTCATGCAAAAGTAGTATAATTAGGGAAAATTAATTCATATTAGTGACCAAGGCACCCCAAACCACTCCTTTCTCCTTATTTTAATTGTGATTATGTCCCTTATAGGCCAAAAGCAACCAGAAAAAACCATATCCACTTGTAAGCAGGTCAAATATGGATAATTTTGGGCACATATTTGTATGATTACCTTGATTCACCTCTAATTAGGACAAAGTTATGTGATTGGGGTAACTTAAGTTGCATTGGTGACTTGTACACACCCAACCACCCCTTTATGTTAATTTCACATGTGATTTGGTCCATTTTATGCCAAAATCAAGATAAGACCACCATATCCACATGTGACAAGGGAAAATGTGAATGATTTGGATCACATTTGTGCAAAATTGCCCCATTTCACTTTTAATTTATTTTAAAGTGGTGTGATTATGACAACATAGGTTGCATTGGTGCCCTGTACATAAAAAAACTAAAGCCTACACTACCCCATTCACACCACTTTGGCCTAAATTTGAAGTGAATTAGGATCACCATTTAAAAATGTGTCCCAAATTATCCCCATTTTCCCTTGTCACTATTTAATCTATTTTGAATTGAAATGGGTCAAATAAATAGATCTAATTTATTGAAATTAAAAAATAATGAATATATAGATCTATAAATAAATTATATAATTTACGTAATTTGAAATGATTTAAAAATACTAAATTGACTAATAGATGTGTAAAACTTCCTAAAACATATATTGTGTTGACTATTCAGGCTGGTTGTGAATAAAAATTAGCTAAAAATACCTACAAACTATGTCACACCCTAAAGTAGGGATTCAAATTATGTGAGGACAAGTCCACAAAAGGAGAACAAGGCCATATTGTGGCCTTATCTATTGATTGCATCCATGCCTTGCTTGAATGTATTCTTAATTTTTTGATTTAGGTTTATGTGACCTCCTACTAAGGTTTATTGATTTATCTTATGTCATAATTTGCTACATAGAATACCTAAAAAACATAAACCATGGCTTCCACACAACAAACACAATAGAGATCAAATGCCAAAATGGGGTAATAGGGTTAGGTTAATATTTTAGCTACCCTCATAAAATACTACATAATCTGAGTGCTACCTACATATATTAACTTCATCTCATTCTGATGTGGTTCTCCCTCATAGGGTGAGTGTGTGATCTATGATTTTGAAACTATATGAATGTAGCTAGAAGATTGATTGAAATTATTTACAATGGATGCCTTTGACCTATAATGAAATATATTTATACTTGGCCTATGACTATTATAATTCAGTATAAATGAAATTTAGAGAAAGAGTACTCATTTTCTGAGTGTCCAACAGAATTTCCAAGGGATTGTTAGGTGTGTTTGGAGAAGCATTGATGTGTTTATATGGGGAGGTCTTTCAAATATTTCTAATAACTAACCTTGATAAAATTGTAAGAGTGGGTAATTATAACATCTCAAATTAAAAAATGTTATAATTTAATCATGGGGGATAATGTCACGCTCGTTGACAAAGTCATAGTGCATCCTGTTAAGTTGTGGAGCTAAAAGCTTCACTGATGTAAATGGAGGAGGTTGCTGAGTGTCAGAGCAACTGAAGTCGGTCTGATCAACTGACGTCGGTCATATTCAGCTACGTAGCAACTGACATCAGTTAGACAGGAATCGACGTCGATAACTTGTGTGTGTGTGCATTTGCATGCGCTTCCAAAATTGGTCTAATTTTAGACAGACAGTCAGTTTGCATGTAAAGACTAATTTAAGTCTTGAGTCTGTATTTTTAATTATTGTAATTAGGAAGTCTAATTATTGTTTGTATGGGATCTATTTAATAGACCCATGGGGCTGTATTGTAATTTGAAGGATCAGAAGGACTTACAAAGGCCAGGACAAGGGTTATTCCAAAGGATCAGAAGGACTTGCAAAGGAAAGGACAAGGAAGAGATCCTTCCAATTGTAAGATCTAGAAGGTTTGTAGGTGTACAAGACCAGGTTGATCTACAGGTGTGCAAGATCAGGGAGATCTACATTATAAGTAAGGTTAGTTGATCTGCAGGTGTGTGTGTGTGCAAGGTCAAAGGAGATATACAGGGTAGCAAGATCAAAGGAGATCTGCAACACATCAAGGAGCAAGATCAGGGAGATCTACTTGGAGTACTTTGAGTACTTGGTGGACTGGTAATATTGTTACTGACTGGTGGAAACAACAACTCGATATTGAGTTGATTGTGTTTGTAATTGAGAGAGAGAGAACTCTTGAGGGAAAATTATTGTACGCCCAAGAGGTGTGGGAAGAGTTTGATTTCTTCATTGTATTTCCTTCTGGAAGAGTGTTAATACAAGTTTGTATTGTCTCTCATATTCTGTGCTATTTTTGAATTCTAGTTACATTTTACTTCTGGGTTAATTTCATGTTTAGTTGCTTATACAAAGGTAATCAAGTGTACTCTTAAGGAGTGGGATCCTG
Organism: Torreya grandis; assembly: GCA_037957365.1. Lineage (NCBI taxonomy): Eukaryota > Viridiplantae > Streptophyta > Pinopsida > Cupressales > Taxaceae > Torreya > Torreya grandis. The sequence goes on from JARHVA010000555.1 coordinate 154,752, forward strand.
ACAAGTGGTATCAGAGCTTTGTGAGCCTAGATCCTAATAAGTGGTATCAGAGCCAGGGTGTAGGTTCATAGAGCCAGGTTGCAGGTTCATCAGAGCTTGGTTCACTAACACCTTGATTTCAGAGTGTGTTAAGTGTTTGTTGATTATAGGTCACTCTCAGGGGTTTTTGATTGAGTGGGAGTAAAGCAAGGGTAGAAGAAAGTATGCTAAGAATGGAGAAATTCAATGGCAAAAATAATCAATAATGGAATTTTGGAAAGAAAGGGCATGTAAAGAAAGATTGTTGGTTGGTAGAAGATCAGCATGAAAGAAATAAAGAAGCAAATGATGCAGGTATTGTTACATGGGTTGCTCTTATATGTTCCTTGGATAAAGTAGAATCTTGGGTTTTAGATTCTATTGCCTCTTTCCATGCAACCCCAAATATATTATTTTTCCATGATTATGTCCATGGAGACTTTGGAAAGATTTATTTAGGGGTTAATGAGCCTTGTCAAATTGTTGGCAAAGGGAAAGTGTGGCTGAAATTGCAGACGGGCAACACATGGGTTTTGAAGGATGTCATGCATGTCCTAGTCCTAAAGAGGAGTCTAATTTCTACAAGAAAGTTGGGTGATGAGGGTTGCACAGTTACTCTCACAGTGGAGTCTTAGAAAGTTTCCAAGGGTGCACTTGAATTAGCATGTGATAAGAAAGTAGGTACTCTTTATCTATCTACTTGTATTACTGATTCTCCTTCTATTTTATCTACTTCAGATGTAGATGCGAAGATGTGACTCTGTAGGCTTGGTCACATGAGTGAGAAGGGAATGCATGTTCTTAAGAGGAAATTTGATATTTTTGACAAACTTAAGAACTGGAAAGCCTTGGTTTTCAAGGAGAAGATGATGGATAGAGATCAGCTCAAGGGGCTAAATAATTTTGAGCAGGGCAATTTAGAAAAGGTTATGATCCAAAGTGAGCTCGCGGGTAAAAGTCATCACTCACAGGAAAACATAGTTACCGACGTCGGTCAGGTGAGAACCGACGTCAAACAGGCAGGCACCGACATCGATCATGTGCAGACCAGAGTCAGTGATGTCAGGCAGGTGGACACTGATGTCGGTCAGGGAACTGACGTCGATGATCAGGTGGACATCGATGTTGGTAGTCAGGTAGGTCGCATGGAACTGACATTGGTCAGGTGTAGACTGAGAGATGACCAAGATCGGTCACTGTTAGAATGGATTTGGGTGGACAACAAGCTATCAAGGAGTCTCAAATGCCCATGAGGAGGACTAAAAGGGTAAGTGAGCCTCAAATTCATTATTCCCCTTCTTTACACTACTTGTTTCTCACTGATGGTCAAGAACTAAGAAGTTTTGAAGAGGCAATGTAGGTAGAATCTAAGAAACAATGGGAGCATGACATGAATGAGGAAATTGATTCCTTGGAAGAGAACCAAATCGGAGATTTGGTAGAGTTGCCAACCAAAAAAAAGCATTGAAAGATGAATGGATTCCCAGGTTAAAGAAAGGAGAGAATGGATAGGTGAGACAGAAGGCCAGGTTATATGGTCTTGAGCAGGCTACAAGACAATGGTGTTTAAGGTTTGACAGGTGTATGACAAAGCATGGCTTTAGTCAATGTCAATGTGACCATTGTGTTTACTTTACCAGGTTGGATAATATTAGCTACATTATCCTATTACTGTATGTAGTGTATATGCTTGTTGCAGGGTCACACATGCAGGAAATTGCTGAGCTAAAGGTAAAGTTAGTTCAGAGGTTTGCCATGAAGGATTTGGAAGCAGCAAATAAATTCTTTGGCATGAGTATTTCTAGAGACAGGGAAATTCATAGGTTGATGTTGTCTCAGGAGGATTATGTGAATAAGGTAGTGGACAGGTTCAATATGTAGGATGCAGAACTAGTTAGCACACCTATGGATGGACAGTTCACAAAATAGTGTCCCAAATCACATGATGAGGTTGAGTACATGAGTACTAGACCTGATATTACCCAAGCAGTGGGAGTTGTCAGCAAGTTTATGGCCAATTCAGGAAAGGAGCACTGGAAAGCAGTTAAGTGGATTTTCAGGTATCTAAGAGGGACCAACAGCAGGTATACATGCTATGCAGGGTCAAACACTTCTCTACATGGGTATGTAGATTCAGATATGGCAGGTTACTTGGATGATAGAAGCACCACAAGATATGTGGTGGTTAGTCTTCAAGACTGAACTTGAAGAGGGATACAAGCCAGGAAACAAAATTAGATGATGTATAGGTACAGGTGCAATTATTTATCTCCAAGTGGGAGATTGTTAAGTTGTGAAGCTAAAAGCTTTACTGATGCAAATGGAGGAGGTTGCTGAGTGTCAAAGCAACTGACGTCGGTCATATTCAGCTACGCAGTAACTGACATCAGTTAGGGGTTAGTGACATTGGTCAGACAGGAACCGACGTCGGTAACTTGTGTGTGTGTGCATTTGCATGCACTTCCAGAACTAGTCTAATTTTAGATGGACAGACAGTTTGCATGTAAAAACTAATTTAATTCTTGAGTCTACGTTTCTAATTATTGTAATTAGGAAGTATAATTATTGTTTGTATGGGATCTATTTAATAGAACCATGGGGCTATATTATAATTTTAAGGATCAGAAGGACTTACAAAGGCAAGGACAAGGGTTCTTCTAAAGGATCAGAAGGACTTACAAAGGCAAAAACAAGGAAGAGATCCTTCCAATTGTAAGATCTAAAAGGTTTGTAGGTGTGCAAGACCAAGTTGATCTATAGGTGTGCAATATCAGGGAGATCTACATGGTAAGTAAGGTCAGTTGATCTGTAGGTGTGTGTGTGTGTGTGCAAGGTCAAAGGAGATCTACGAGGTAGCAAGATCAAAGGAGATCTGCAACACATCAAGAAGCAAGATCAGGGAGATCTACTTGGAGTACTTTGAGTACTTGGTGGACTGGCAGTATTGTTACTGACTGGTGGAAACAACAACTCGATATTGAGTTGATTGTGTTTGTAATTGAGAGAGAGAGAGAACTCTTGAGGTAAAATTACTATATGCCCAAGAGGTGTGGGAAGAGTGTGATTTCTTCATTGTATTTCCTTCTGGAAGAGTGTTAATACAAGTTTGTATTGTCTCTCATATTCTATGTTATTTTTGAATTCTAGTTACATTTTACTTCTAGTTTAATTCCATGTTTAGTTGCTTATACAAAGGTAATCAAGTGTACTCTTAAGGAGTGGGATCCTGACAAGTGGTATCAGAGCTTTGTGAGCCTAGATCCTAACACATCCCTGCCTGACCAAGTGCCATCCTAACCCATAAGGACAAAGACTACTGGAAAAGGTCTATTAGGTGTATATAAGTAGATTAGGGATGTCTAATGATGTTGTGAGTATTTTAAATATAGATGCTCCCATAGATATTATAAGTTAGTATAATGATAAATAGACCAAGATAGGTAAGGATGCCAAGATTAAATATTTTAAAGTGCTTAATGATTAATTTATGTGTCTAAATTTACCCTCAATTTATTATATTGATGAAATAAATTAAAATTACTAGATTAAATTATATTTGAACCTATGTGTGTATATACATTTTTGCTTTTGATGCAAAGCTTATTTGTGCAAGAAGCCTTAATATAAAACCTACAACAATGACACTAAAAGTAGTTATTGTCCATATTTGAAAGTTGAAAATTTGAAACTTAAAAATTTTAATTTTGAAAAAAGATAAAGTAAATTATACACTTTAAATAATATTCCATATAATTTTTGAATAACTCAAAAGTGGTGAAGTGTTTTACCCCTTGTTGAGGTATTTGGAGAAATGTTGAACATGTGACTAATTGAGAGAGATCAAGTCTCAATTTAAATTTTTTTTAATGATTTTGATTTGGAAATATTGTATGTACCAACTCTGATTTGACTATGTAGAGTACTTTTTAAAATAATTTAAGGGGTGAAACTACCAAATGTGGCTCACTATATAGAAAACATTCAACCATAGGTGTTGAGTGCCACTAGACTCTAACATGGCCCACTTGTAACATGAAGATGAATCACATCATTTTAGATGGATCTAAATTCTATTTGAAACTTTAAAACTTTGAAAACTTGAAACTTTTAAACTTTAAAAAATTCAAATTTTCCATGTAGTCACTTGAGCATGAATGAATATCATGTCCCATGTACTGTACTAAATTTGATATTGAATGCCATTTTTAATATTTAACTTTTGAAACTTGAAAATTGTAACTATAGGAATGAGTGAACATGCATATCACATGCCCCCTAGTCTATTTTTTAAAATCATGCTGTAATTTTTGAAACTGTATAGTGCCATAAATCTAATTATTTCTAATCATGAGGCTTGCATTATCAAAACAAGCCCATTTTGATGCACCCCTTTTGAGATGAGGGATGTAGCTTGTAATTAACTTATCTAAAAATAAATTATAATTTAAAGATATAATCATGGTGTAGCACTTTGAAATTTTGAATTAGATTGCATCATAGTATTCAATATAACATTGAATTGTATATAAAACATGTGTTAGAGAGGTATAAATTTGAAGCACATAATTAGGCATGTGCATGATATGTATCATGGAATAAAACTAAAAATATAAATAATGCATGATAGGAATCATAGAACCATAGTAAAAAATAATTAATATACAAGAAATGTCATACAATGGCATGCAATTTGTATATAATGTCACACACAAAGTCCAAAGGGACACACACAAGGGACATATAAATTTCGCATAAGCACACAAGGTCAAGGGCCACAAGAAAATGGTATGAGAATATAATTAAATCAAGAACATGTATATGTTTTTTACACAAGACCAAGGGCCACACATAATAAGCAAACAAGTTCTACTTGATCATATAGTAAAGGAAGAAAAAGGAAGCATGAAGAAAATGTGACTAGTTTACATCATCATATGTATCAATGATGTTGTTAAGAAATAGAATATTCATGTAACACATGTATCATATGAGTGATTATAAAAATATTTGTATTATATGTAGATCAACATGGTATAGAGGTTGTGGATAGATAGAATTTGTTGAAGTGTTTACAGAGAATGAAGAGATGGGCCCAAATGAGCAAGGTTGTTGGGTAATAAGGGAAGCCCGACATTGAAAAACCATGTAAAATTATGTCCTATATCACATTGAAATACCTTTTAAAAATAAGTGTATTTTTTAAATTGAAATATGTTATCTATCAAACCTAGGATATATGGAAAGGCTCTTGAAATAGTTTAAAATTCTTTTTACGAGCTTTATTTTGAATTTTTGAAAACAGTTAAAAATGCTCTTTGTGTTGGGTATCTAGAGGGATTTTTACCTTGATGGATAGATATAAGCAACCATCATCTTCACCAACTGGACTACAACCCTTTCGATTTAAATAATTTTTTATGTTTGGAAAGAATATTTTACCGCTCCTATTACAATCAGTTTTAAACACCTTGTAAGACTTGAATCTGGGTGGGGTTGGGACTACCAACCCATTTAAATCTTATAAAATACTTATACTAAAAAATTACAAGTACAAATATTCTCAATTAAATATTTTTTTGGGGGAAAAGGAGCTCTAAACTCCATTGTATGCCTAAAATATCATAATTTTAAGAAAAACTGCCTTATCACAATCAAATAAACATAAAATTGAATGTATTCCATTAATTTATATGCACTCACATCCACCACCACGTCCTAATGGCCATTGTAATATGCCTATCAACATAATAAACTCACATTAAAAATTAATAAGGTTACTAATTTAAATGTATATCCTCATTCAATTAATATCATTAAAATATTATTTATATAAACAATTGTATAAAATAACACTTGTATAAATAACATTGAATATCTCATAAATATATATTTTTTAATTATACAAATATATAATACTATATTAATTAATACAAATAATTTATTAAATTAATGCAAAATATTAAAAAAAAAATTACTATATTATTGACATTGTAATAAATTATACAAAATAAACAAATTATAATTACAAATTATAACACATGTTGATCACCATGTAACCTCTTTTTTAATACTCCAAAGGTCCCATCAATGTCTTATTTTATACTCCAAAGGTCCTATTAATTAAATATTCCATTATAAATATAAAATTTGACTATTATTCAAATTTGTATAACTAACTATAATAATTTAATAAATTTTATATTTGTAAGATGTGTACATTTTATATTCGAAATGAAGTTGGGTGCCTCTTGCATACTATGAGTACAAGGTTGTCCTATATGCTATAAGTTACCTTCCAAAGTAGTATGAGGTGGTCCTATATGTTATAAGCTACCTTCCAAACTATAAATAAGATGTTTCATATCCTAAACCTTGAAGAAGGATTTCCTTTCTTTCCCTTTATAATAAAAATATTAATTTATATAATAATATTTGAATTTATATAACCAATTACAACACTCTTTATCTATTCACCTTAAAAGTTTGAAATGCATTAATTATCCCTTAATTATAATATGATTAAAAAACTTAACCCCATGTGTGTGTGTGTGTGTGTGTGGGTGGATTAATTAAGTTGGTTGAATAATAATTTGAATAAAATTAGCATCATATAATGAAGAATGTGAGATATGATCTATAATTATTATCAACATTTTGAGCCACCTCTTAAACTCATCATCAAGATAAGAACGATGTCAAAACTAATCAATAGTTTGTGTAATTTAAGTTACATCATAGAGTGCTAAAGAAACCAATTTTGAGTTGAGTGATCATAATGAAAGGCTACAAGAAAATTAACCCAATATTTCTACCCTAATTGTAGCCAATTTATTATGCATTCTACTTTTTTTATGTTATAAATATGAGCAAGAAATTGAGAATTAAAATCATATATATCCATCAATCATCTCTTCATTTAAAATTGTGGCTAATACAATAAATCAATCGAAGTCTCAAATGCTTCTTTTAAACCTCAAGATTTATATGGTGTATAGGGAGTACAACCCAGTGTTACCCAGGATAATAATCATGAAGGCTTACCATATAAAGGCATTCAAATTCATCTAGACAAGAATTTTATAAATCCTAATCCTTCAACCTTAAAATTTTAGGGAATGCATATGTACTTTTATCTGATCCACACAAGAGAGATAATTATGATAGAAAATATATAGTCTTGGGACTCTAATTTCATATTTATGGATAAGAATCAGACTTTTGGTTCGAGTGCCTTCCAGATTGGAACTCATACTTAGGATCTTCCTCCTCCTCAAAGGATATCTCATACATATTATTTTCCTACTGGAAGGAAAACTTATACTAGTTATCATCATTCTTTTTGGAGTAGAACCCATACTCATGATATTTCTAAGTATGGGACTAGAATTCGAACTTATGCACTTGGATATTTTCCATCTTTTTCAGCTGGAAGGGAGACTCATGGAACTTCTTTTGAAATTAAAACTTGTGGCACTCAAAATATACCATATTTTAGAGCTAGATCAAAAACTAGTGGTGTTGTTCCTTATCCTTCTTTTGGAGATGGAAGGGAGACTTGCGACATTCCTTATTGAGGTTTTCCTTGTAGAATTGAAAAGTAAACTCAAGTAATTCCTCCTCAAGATTTTCCTTCTTTTAAATTTAGATCAAATACTAGTGACATTGTTCCCTATCTTTCTTCTAAAGTTGGAAGAGAGAATCATGGTTGTCCTGGTCAAGTTATTTCTTGTGGAGCTAGAGAGGAGACTTGGGGAATTCCTCCTAAAGGTTTTCCTTATTTTAAATCTAGATAAAATACACATGGTTTTTAAATCTAGATCAAATACTCATGATTTTTTTCCTTATCGTTATTATTGAGTTGGAAGAAAAACTTAGTGCATTACTACATTTAATTTCTTTAGAGCTAGAAGAGAGATTAAACATGATCATCCTTTATCCTCATTTGAAACTAAAAGGAATATTGTCACTTCTTCATCATTATGTTCTAACATAAATAGGTATGAGAATAACCTTCCTAAAACTAGAGATGAGACTCATTTTTCTCTAAATTTTAAAACTACAAAGAAGACTAGTGCTCCTCCACTTGGAACTAGAAGGAAAACTAGTGATCCTCCTTTTGAAACTAGACTGGAGAATACACCTACTCCCTTTTTTGATTTTGGTGTTATAATTCAATGGCAAGTTCCTCTAGCAAGTAATAACACACATATAAAGGATTGTGCATACTTTAAAAAGCAATAGGATGATTATACTTACTTGAAGATTGGAACTGAAAGGGAGACTCTTGTTTCTCCCTCATTTTCTTCAATTTTAACTAAGTGTAAGACAAACCCTCCTTCAAAAACTAAAAGATATAGAAATGATTGTCCTTAATTTAAAAAGGAAAAGGATGAGTATACTTACAAAAATGTTGGAACTAGAAGGAAAACTCCTACCACATTTTATTTTATTGGAATTAGAGATAAGAAAACCCACCTTCCTAAAATTAAAATACATAAAGAGGATTGCCCTTACTTCAAAAATGAAAATGATGACTATACCTACCCAAAGGCTGGAACTAGAAGGCAAACTCCTTCTCCTCCATTTTTTTCATATTAGTGCTAGGAGTAACACAATCCCTCCTAAAATTAGAAGTGAAACTCACCCTTATCTTGTAGGACTAAAAGGGATAATCTACTCCACCATTTGTTCCTTTTGGAGTTATAATTTAGTGGAAAGTTCCTCTATTGGGGAGTAACACAAATAGAAATGATTAAAAATAATATTTTTAAAAGGAAAAAGATGACTTTAGTTACTCAGGAGAAGAGGATTACACATCCTAATTTGAGAAAGAAAATAATGATTAGACTTATGAATACTACACATCCAAGAAGGAAAAAGATAATTATAATTATTGGGAGGAAGAGAATGATGATGATGATGATGATGAAAATGAAGATAATACATTATTCGATGAAGAAGAATTATCGTGTTCATAAGGCATGGCCCATTTGGAATCAAACTCAAGTTGATATTAAAACTTAAAAATCAACTCACCAAATAATTGTTCTCTTCGTAAATGTGGCGGTTATTAAAACTTAAAAAATTGTACTTATCATTTTAATATGCACAAATTGGCATTCACTCAAATTTTTTGATTTAATAAAAAATTAATATTTTATTTTAAAATGTGATTACATGGTACACAACTCTATTTTAAGGTCTAAGTTTAAGCTAGGAACTTCAAGCCCATATTTGTATTTACATTATTTTTTTAAATATCAAAATTTAAAATTGTGTTGGATATGTTAACCATCATATACTTATTTATTAAAACTTAAAAATTATTATGAAATCAAAATTGTTACATATAACTTTAATATAATTTTTAAATTTCAAGGACGGTTATAAATTATTATAAAATTACATATTATGAACCAATAAATATGGCATATTCACTAAAAAGTAATAGAATATATAGGATATCGATAAGGACCATAAATAAATTTGTGTGTTACTTTTCACTAATTTAAATACAATAAATTAACTTCAAACATTTTTATATGTACAAATTTCATTAGGTACTCTATACACATAAAAATGGTTTATATAAATTTACTAATCTTTAAATTATATAATTTTAGGATGTTTGTGTTTATATTGATTGTTGGTTCAAATTAGACATTTTTAATATGTTTGTGGGTTTTTTGTATCTTTATTCTTCTCTCTCCCTTAATTTTTCTCCTTAGTCTTTAAGTGTCTCAGGCTTTGTGTTAGACACCTGAGTCAATCTCCTAAGTCTGTCTGGAGTGTCACTCACACTGCTTGGCACTTTATTGGCCCCTTATGGTTAGTGTGTGTTTTACAAGTTATGGTTTTGTCTTTTTTTTTGCTTTTTAATTGTTATAATGTTTATTTTTACATGAATAATGTATTGTTTTTGAATTCAATTATTTATAAATATGCAAACATTATATTTCATTTACATCTAGAGAATCATAAAAAATATATCTACGATTCACATGAATCTATTAAGCACTCCTCTACATTATAGAGAGATCGAGCAAAGAATACTTATTATTTTTGAAGCTACTATTTTATTATGGAGAACTTTTGGCACATAACCTTTATGGGTTTTTTTTGACTTTTTTCAAACCCTAGTCTACTTTTATAGTGTATATTTTTTATGTTTGATTTCAATTTATACCATCAAAATTGATTAGATTTTAAATTCTTAGGCTCACTAAATAAACATGTTCATTTTGTTACAATCCATTTGGTTATTCTTAGATCTAGCTTGAAAAATAAAATGGAATTATGAAATGTATCTAATGTTTTTCAAAATTTTATGTTTATTTTGCAAAATATGTATCTTGTTTGAATTATAATGTTGGGAATGAATCTCAAAATAATAATGTTCATGAAAGTGAGGAAGATTAGAATTATGAGGCTTACCTAGAACATAGGGTTGATTATTATTGAAATATGTCATATAAGACCTTGATGATATATTGGATTTATTTGACAAATTTATTCTAATCATACTCAAGCTTCTTTGTTTCCAACATCATTTCCATTTTTCCTAATCTTTATACTATTCATCTAATCATACTCAAATTTCTTTACTTACAACATCATTTCCATTTTTCCTAAACTTTCTCCCATTCATTAAAATGTTATTGCCTAAAATTCTTCTTATTTCCCAATATGTTTTCACTTCTCAAATTATTTTCCATTCTCAAAATGTTTATATTCCCTATCATATTCCTCAAAATCCTTTGATTATTAATGTGCCTTCGATTTCTCAAAAAATTCTTGCTAATAATAGTGAAAGTAAAGAAAATGTCTTGAAAATATTTATTGAGTGTAACATGATTATTTTTCATATAATAATATAATGTCATCATTTAATACCATTGCATAAAAAATTATGTAGAATTACTTTGTTATTATTATATAAATCTATGGAATTATTTGAATGATTACATTAGATTGAAATATATGACATAAGATATCATTGAGAAAATAATCAAACACAAGTGGATGGTATAAAAAAATTATGTGCATCATCAATAACTTCACCAAATCATAAATATCAATCAAATATGAAAATAAAATGTCTTTCTAGTAGACAAACTAAATTATAATTGTGTCAATGGAGTATGAAACCCACCTACTTGATGGTTGTATTGGGATAGTAGACAAACAAAATTATAGATTTTGTTTGATGAGAATAATATTCCATATAAGAGCGGCCTACACACACACCAAGTCATTGGGGTAATGAAAGTTGTATTAGTTACCTACATACACCCAACCACCCTTTTATGCCATTTTCATGTGAGATTTGGTCCATTTTATACCCAAATCAATAAAAGAACACAATATCCACGTGACAATGAAAAATAAGAATGATTTGGGGCATATTTATGCACAATAACCATAATTCACTTCTTATTTAGTCCAAAGTGGTGTGATTGGGGAAACATAGGTTGCATTAGTGACCTGCACACATAAAACCAAAGCCTATGTTATGTTACCCCATTCACACCACTTTACCCTAATTCAAAGTGAATTAGGGTGATCATGTAAAAAATATGTCCCAAATTGTCTGCATTTTCCTTGATAACTATTTAATATATTTTGAATTTAAAGGAATCAAATAAATAGATATAAACTATTGAAATTTAAATACATGAAATATATAGATCTTGATTTAAAATATATAATTTACATAATTTAAAATGAGATAAAAATAGTAACTTGAGCAATAAATATGTAAACCTCCATAAAAAAAGATATCACACTAACTATTCAATCTATTTATGACTAGAAACTAAATGAAAAGACCTAAAAACTATGTCACACCCTAAAATAGGGGTTCAAATTACACTAGGACAAGTTCTTAGAAGGAGGATAAAACTGAATTGTGACCTTGTTTATTTATTGCATCTATGTTATGGTTGACTTTATTCCTAATTTTTCAATTTGGGTTTGGGTGACTACTTGCAAGGGTTTAATGATTAATCACATGTCCTGATATTTTGAGTACAAGACCTAAAAACATAAACTCTAACTTATAAAATAACACAAAGGGTGAATAAGTTTAGGGTAATAGTCAAGCTACCCTAATAAAATCCTTGCATAATTTGAATGTTCCTACATATCCCAAATAGGCCTCAAGCCGATGCAATTTTCCCTCCTAGAGTGAGTGTGTGATCCATGATTTTAAAACTAGAATATTGATTAAAATTATTGATAATATATGTCCTTGACATACAATAAAATCTATTTAGACTTAGCATATGACTGTTAGAATGTATCTAAATTGAAATTAGAATAAATAGTGTTATTTTTCTTAGTGTGTAGTAGAATTTCCAAGTGATTTATAGGTGTGTTTAGAGAAGCCTTGATGTGTTTATATAGATTAATATTTACACTAATGGACCTTGATAAAATTTAAGGATGGATTAGGTACAACCTCTAAAATTTAAAAATTTACCATTTAGCACAGAGAATAAGGCCGTAATGTGGCCTTGTTTTACCTAGTGTGGTCCTAACTTAGAAGGACAAAAACTATTAGAAAATGTTTGATATGTATATAATCAAATTAGAGATGTCTAAATGATGTTATAAGTATTTTTAAAATATTTTTTAGAGTTTTTAATCCTCCCATAGAGATTATAAGTTAGTGGAAGGGCAAATAGTCCAAGTGAGGTAAGGATGTCAAGATTAGACATTGTTAAGTACTTAATGATTAATTTTATGTGTCTACATTTGCCCCTATTTTATCCTAGTGATTAAATAAATTATAATTATTATATTAAAGTAGATGAAAACCTAAGTGTGTATCCACACTTTTTATTTTGATGTGGAAATTTATCATGCAATAAACCTTAATATAAAACCTACAACAATGTCACTGAAAGTAGTTATTGTCCACATTTGAAAGTTAAAAATCTAAAACTTAAAATTTTAATAATGAAAAGTGAGAAAGTAACTTATACACATGAAAGAGTATTCAATCTAATTTCCTTATAACTTGAAAGTGGAGAAGTGCTTACCCTATTGTTGAGGCATTTGGAAAAATGTTAAACCTGTGGTGAGTTGAGAGTAATCAAGTCTCAATCTGAAAACCTTTAAATACTTTTGATTTGGAAATATTTTATGATCCAAATTTCATTTTTCAATGTATATTATTATATAAAATAATTTAAGAGGTGGAACCACCAATTATAACTCATTACATAGAAAAAATGTACCAATAGATGTTGAGTGCCATTATATTATAACATGGCCCACTTGTAACATGAAGATGTATCACACTATTTCAGATGGATCTTAATTCTATTTGAACCATTGAAAATTTAAAACTTTGAAACTTATGAAGTTGAGAAATTTATAATTGCCATGTAGTAACTTGAGCATGAATGAGTATCATATCCCATGTATTGCATTACATTTGATATTGAATTTCATTTTTAACTTGTAACTTTTGAAACTTGTAACTTGTAATTATAGGAATGAGTGAACATGCATCTCACATGCTCCCATAATCTTATTTTTTTTGTATCACACTATAATTTTTGAAACTTTATAGTGCCATAAATCCAAATATTTTTTATCATAAGGCTTGAATTCTCAAGACAAGCCCATTGTGATGCCCCCTTTTCAGATGGGGGATGTAGCCTTCAAGTAACTTATCTCAAAATAAATTATATATTAAAGATATAGTCATGGAATATTACTTTAAATATTTGAATTGGATTACATCATAGTATTTATTATAGTGTTGAATTATATATGAAACATGTGTTAGAGAGGTATAGATTTAAATCGCATAAGTAATCATGAAACAAGATTAAAAATATAAATAATGTATGATATGAATCATGACACCATAGTAACATGTAATGAATATAAAATCAATGTCATATTATGTCACATAATTTGTATATAATGTCACACATAGGTCCCAAAGGACCACATATAAGGGACATGTAAATGTCACATTAACACACAAGGCCAATGGAAACACACAAATGGTATGATAATATCATTCAATCAAGAACATTTATATGTTGAACACACCAAGGGCAAGGGCCACACACAATAATCAAATAAGTTTTACTTTATCATATAATAAATCAAGAAAAATGAAGCATATAGTAAATGCAACTAGTCTACATGATCATATGTATTAATGACATTGTTATTAAATAGTATAATCTTGTAAAACATGTATTGTATGAGAGATTATAAAAAAATTTATATGATATGTATCTCAATATGGTAGAAAGGTTGTGGATAAATACAACACGTTGAAGTGTTCACAGAGAATGAAGACATGCCCCTAACTTAGCAAGGTTGTTGGGTAATAAGTTAAGCCTGGCATTGAAAAAACATGTATAAGTATGTCCTATATCACACTAAAATACATTTTTAAAAATTATTACATTTTTGAATACTTAAATATGTTATCTATCAAACATAGAGTATATGGAAAGGCTCTAACAACTATTAAAAATACTTTTTTAGGTCGATTTTGAATTTTTTAAAAATGGTTTGATTTTTTTGGTGATTTTTTCCATATTTAAATTTATTTTATTTTTTAAAATATTTTAATAAAATGTATGAATAGGTGATAATAGGAAAGGCTTAGTTTAATTGAATAAAATGGGAGGAATTCAAACAATCCTCAATAAAGTGCTAAAACATAAAGTGGTAAGAATGAAACCAAGCCATGTGTCCCCAATGTATGTGTAAAAGGATTATATCAATGTAGATAAATATGCATACACCCATAATTGGAAATAATATATGTGTGTTCATGGGGAATGTAGATAAATAGTGTGATCATGTAATCTCAAAGGAAGTCATAACGTGATGGGTATGCAATAGTAAGAAAGAATGAGCATTCAAAGCATTTGTAAGATAATATTTTTGGATTATTTAAATTAGGTTGAAAATCAAGAGGAAAAGTACCAAAAGTTAAAATAAATACAAAATCTAGAAGAATGTTTGAAATGGGGATATAATAAATAGCAATGAAAAATTAGATAAACTATGTGCAAGGGATATATATGCCATTATAAGCCCAATATATCATCAAGGAGATGCCTCTATATAAGGTATGTATCATGAGGATCATACCAATCATATGTATAATTAGGATCATAATCATCAATTTAATCAAATTATCCTATAGGAAAGAACTAACTTCTTAGGTTGTGCTTGAAATTGTGATATGTCATTTTGAACATATTCTGTATTTGTGTATGACAAAATTTATGCACCATAGATTGTATTTGTTTTCTAAATATGTTCATCATTGTTAGTATCTTGTGCCATATTATGAATTATATAAGTATCATGTATTATTTGTTGAACATTAGGAATAGAAGTAATGTTTTCTTTGACTTTATATTTTTTATCTATGCATGAAGTAGATGTAATGTTTGACTCTTTAAAAACCATATTTGTATCAATAGACAATATATGAATATTTTATTTTGTACATGCCTTTATGAGAAAAAATTTCAAAAATGTGCTTTCTTTCTTATCTTGGATTTTTTATTGAAACTTATCTTTTGTTAATTTTTCTTTTTGCAATCTTGTTTTTTCATCTTGTTCTTATTGTAATCTTGCTTGCTATTTTAACTATTTGAATCTTTTCTTATTTTGAATTGTCCTTTGGTATCCATATTTTATTTTCTTATTATTTTTTCACTTGTTGTTTAGGATATGCAATATAAGTGGATTTCTTAATATATTTATTTGTTATAGGATTGACACTATCAATTATACATTGTATTTTCTTCTTTAAATCCAAACAATTATTTGTATTATGGGGTATGTGCATAGAGTTAGGAGATAATTTTGTGGATATACCCAATAACATGTACACATTATTACATAACATGTATGCATTATGGTTATAACATGTACGTGTTTTTTTAAATAAGGAATGTGTTTGCATTATGTTAGTAATAAGAACATGTATGCATTATAAGAATACGTACACATTCCTATAACTAAAAGTAATGCGTACGTGTTACTTGAACATTAAAACAAAATAAAAAAACCCAAATTCTTCATTTCAATTTTTCTCTTTTGCATTCATGTTTTTCTCCTAGGAGTTTACATGTTTCCCTCTACCTACCTTCCAGCTTATGTTTTTCCCTCCAGATCACATAGAAATCATTGCTTTTACTCCCGTATTTGTGAGATCGACGATGTCACTACAAAAAAGAGGTAAGATTTGTAGATTTAATTAAATTTTTTGAATTTTTTGTGAATGTTTTACATAGTTTGATTTTTAATTTTTATCCAATAGGTTGGCATGCTCCACCTAACCCTCTGCCCAAACCTCCTAACCCTCCTAACCCTCTGCCTAACCCTCCTATAGTTCCACTTGATCCCCCAGGCAGTCAAGGGGATATAGTTTCTCACATAATGTAGAATAAAATTTAAATTTAGAATATAATTAGGATAATGAGGGAGTCCACTTCCATGAACACCTACTGCACCTATTTGGCTAATATCCTAGAGTTAGTATTAAGTCAAGTTGACTTAATAACGAGTCAAATTAATAGATGGAGGTCATATAGAGATAGTTATAGGTCTTACTATGCTCAAAAATCATCAACATATGAGGTGAAGAAGAAATAAAAAATAAAATAAAAAATTTATGCCTTATTTATCAACCCAGCCAACAATGTCCCATTTCCTATAATGACCAAACATTTCCTAATCCATTGATGATAAATTTTTTTGACTAAAGCCAATTTTTGGGAGTGATGATGGATGGTGTTTGACTATCCACCTAATAGTAACCATGAGGTACCTTTGTAATTTTTGAGGAAAATTTATTTTGAGTTCATCCTCAATGAAATTTCAAACTATTTTGACTATAGTGAGTTTTAGGGCCGAGGGAAAGGCTATGCATAGGATTGACCAGGTATATGTCATGAACCTCATCAGCCTACAAGGATTTCTACCAAAAATCCACTTCATTCAAATAGTCCCTCTATGGTGAAGGAGGTTGTGGAGATAGACACTTTGCATGCACTTAGTGCACTTACTTATACACTTATTCATTATATGAGTAGGATTTCAAAGATAGATGCTCAAGATACTCTAGTTGGTGGTCATACCCAACCCTACCCATGCAGATGTTATGGTTCTATATACATTGGACCTTCAGATGATGGTGGTGGCACTTTAGGGGGCTTGGAGGATATGGTCTTGACTAATGATTTTTTGGCACACACATTTGGTTTGGAAATGTTGGGAGTCTCTACACACATGTAGGTATCTTTTATATAAATTTTATGTTAAATTTTTAAGTTGTATTTGCAAATTAAAAAGGTAAAAATTAATTTACAAATTTAAATTAAATAATATATATGTATTTTTTTGTGTTCCAAGAGGAGATGTTGCCTTTGACATCACAATTTCAATTTACTGAGCTAGGTAGTGGGACAACCCCTACTACATCTATCCATGTCAATACAACACTATATACATTTACAGAGGCAAAATTTTAAGTGAATATTATATACTTTAGATGTAAATTCACACCTTAATTGCATCATTGGTAGATTTTGTGTAAGAAAATATAAAATACCTAATATAATTTCATTGGACTTTTTATTATTTGATGTATTAACATGGATTGGCATAGTGTTATAAACTCATCCTCCATCTCAATTTTTTTGCTTTTATTTTGAGTTTAAAACTACATTTTCAATAAACAAAATAGTGAGTTAAACATTTGCTTGATATCCCATTATATGTAGTTCCTATAGCGGGTCAATCCCAATCAGTAGGATTGGAAGTATGTGTGTGTGTATAATTCATTTGATAAAAATTGTTTGGTATAATATATTTCTATCAATTTCCCAATCGATCATAGCATGTCTTCATCAATATGTACACCACTCCTTTTTTTAAATACTAGCCTCATAGCTAGCCACTTGATTCCTTGTTATCCTAATCACATATCATGGTTCAATCTCTATGATCAATATCCAAAATGGTCATAACTAGTAATTTAATTCCTATCAATTCTAATTAAGAGTAATAATTTCATCTCTATCTATGGAGTTATAAATTTAGATGGCATAGCCTCTTGATCCCGTTATACCTAATCAATTCCAATTTCTAACCAAACTCTAAATATTTGTTTATATAGAGAGGCAGGTCAATCCCACTTGAAGATAAACTCTTAATCCTGATGGGGAATAGTGGGTTGATCTATCCCCCTATTTATCTCACTCCCAAAGTATTCATAATATTTATATTTAATTAAAATTCACTTGATCCCACTTTGTCAATGTTATTGCTTCTTATGTTTCATAAGATCTCAATCAAAAAGAGCTAGTTTGGATTGATAGGTGGTCAATCCTGATTGGGGATAGTCATTTGAACTCATTTGATAAGAGATAGTATGTACCTATCTATTAGTAGAGATATATAGAGTATTCCATTAGATCCCATTGGTTTTTTGGGAGAGCATCAACTATAAACTATAGCCCATATGTATATGGTATAGGCCTTGTAACCATATACAAATAGGGGACCTTAACCCCATATAGATAGATGGGGTTGAGTAGTTTGTTACCACCACCTACTTAGGGGGAAAAAAACTAGTATATCTAGTTGGGGGAGAGGGCCTATCTATATCCATGCACTTTAGTCACTTGGGTGACATGCCAACTCTATAAGACTATAACACCTTTCATCAAGAAAGTCCCCCTAAAATGAATATCAAGTGTTGAAAAGACTATATAACCATTTGTTGACCTCAACCTACTTGCACTATATATATATAGGCCTTCACTTTCAAAAATTAAGGGAAATATAAGTATAGATAGTCAGCCTAATTTCACCTATAGGTCAACCAAAAACATGCACTTTTAAAAAAGACTATCCACTCACTCTTATCTCTACAATAGCAAGTTTTATTTTCTATATGTTTCTTTAGATTTTTAAGAGACCTATTTTATAAGGTTTTAAATACTCTTAAAAGGCTTGTATAGATGTCCCCCATAAAATAACCTATCACTCTAGGTTTCTTAACCTGATTAAAACTTAGTTTACAAACTTCTTAATAAACACCTATATAGGTTACTTGTCTTATCACACTGACTATTTCTAAGGAATTTTTTATCACACCAATACTTAGTTGGACTAAAAAGTAATGTATGTCTATAAGAAAATTATTCAAGGTGTTAACATGATCAAAATTTCAAAACAAATCACTTTAGACACCATAACTCATAGGACTATCCTCAGCTATACCAAATCACTGGCTTAAGACAATGAGGCCTAATGACCTTAATCCGGTCAAAATCCAAAATACACCTTAGAAAATCTATACAAGCATCCAAACCAGTGTATATAGGTGTATTAAGGATGTTTCAACACCTAAATTACATTTAATGACTCAATTTCACAAAATTCACTCATAAATCCTCCCTTTTTATCTTGTCATTCTCCCTAATGAAACTAACATTTCATACCTTCAGTGTAGTGTTACAAGTCACATGTTGCACATATCCAGTTTTCACATTCATACTTCTTGTGACCTCATTAGATTTTTTCATATCTTATGCAAGACTAAATTTTTAACAACTTGTTTAATCAATTAATTTCCCAAGTTATTAATTATTAGGTTATTTTTTTAGTTGATGACTAGGGTGGACACTCCTCCATCATTGTGAGTTGAGAGAGACTCAAGCATTGCTCTAATTTATTATTGTCAATTTCATCATAATTCAATTCATTATTGTGAATTTCATCATAATTAAATTCATTATTTTGAATCTCATCATAATTCAATTCAATATTATTAGTTTCATCATTATTCAATTCATTATTATCAATTGTGTCATTATTTAAGGCATTTGGCTCATCAGGGTTAGTGTTTATACCTTGTTTGGAATGAAATGCTTGCATTCGTACCTTATTTTCTCTCTCAACTCTTCTAATTTCTATTATTTTTTATTCTTAAACTTCTTCTTCTTCCTTGAACATAAATCAAAGCCCATTTTGATAAAAACAACCAAGAAAGTACTTCAAAATGTGGGGTCCAACAAAAATTGCAAAAAATGTACATAGAGAATATGTAGAGTACATAGGGAATGTCCGTGGGGACAAAAATCTTGATTTGAGATAAAAATAGATGTTGAAAATTAATATTTTATTTTAATTCAAGGAATGCATGCACGTTATAGGAATGCATATGTGTTACTATAATTCACACACATTACTAAAACATGTACGTGTTCCTTAACATATAGGCATAAACTATAAAAACAAGCATAAAGGCTCATATTCAATGCATAAAATCCCCTATAATACTATAATATGATGAAATAAGACTTAATAAGACTATAATATGATGCATAAATCCATAATATGACGTAATAAGACTATCAAATGTTACAATAAGGCTCAATCTGATACAATAAGACTATCATATGATGTAATAAGACTATCATACGGTTCAATAAGACTATCATATGATGAAAAATAAGATTGTCATATGATGTAATAAATATCTAATATGATGCAATAAGGCTACCATATGATGTAATAAGGCTCAATATGATGCAATAAGGCCTAATATGATGCATAAATTCCTAATATGATACATAAATCTCTAATACATGATGCACTAAGACTCTTGATAAGACTATGATGCAATAAGGCTATCATATGATGCAATAAGGCTCAATATGTAAGATGAAATGACCTAATTTTTTCCATAATCCCATCATAGGTCCTTACAAAACTAGGTGAATAATGGGTTCATAAATTGTCACTAATCACATTCATGAATTTAGGTATTTATGATGAAATCAAGAAATTTAGGGGTTGTGTTTGTTATAAAATTAGGATTTAGGGTTAGGGGTTTAGTGTAATAGGTTTGTACATGTGTATATGTCATGAAATTAGGGTTTATGGGGATTGTACATGTTTAAGTGATAAAATTAAGGTTTACAATCAACATGTCATGAAACATGACCTAATTTAGCCCCTTTAATCACATTGTAGACTCCAATTTAGGTTCAATGGGTTAAAATTAGCCACATTTGCATTTTTAATTATATTAGGGTTAGTTAAGCTATACATGTTGCATAGATTATACAATCAATTGGGCCATAAATTTGGTTTAGGGGTTCAATTTTGCCCAAATCACATCCCTAATTATACCAATTAACTAATTGATTCAATTCATGATCTAGAATCATACTTAATTTTGTCCCAAATCATATATCCTACTCTTATAGTTGAATGAATCCACTCTTTATTTTATTGTATAAATACATGATGATATTCTAGGGTTAATTTCACTCCAAATCACATCATATATACAATTTACAATAGGTTCATACATGGCTTATTTTGACCCTAATTTCCCCTATAATTTAACCTTATTGTGCCACATGTGTACGTCATACACCCAAAAGTGTTAAAGATATTATATATACATTGGGTCCTAGAAGTTTCAAATTTGATAATGCCCCAAGAGGCCAAATCTAATTACATATCACCATGTGTACCTTGTACATGCTTAGAAGTCTCAACATTGTTAGAGGTGTCAAGTCCTAGAAGTGTTAAAGAGCTATCAGAGCATTGTGAGGCTTGATCTAATTAGATACATCACCATGTGTATCTTGTACACACATATACTTGTGTTAGAGATCTAATTATCAAATCTTAGAAGCATTACATTTGTTAGAGTTTCAGGATGCCCAATTTAATCAAATATTTCCACATGTAGGTCTAGTACACCTAGAAAAGTGTTAGAGTTTTTAGATATGTGCATACATTCTAGATCCCAAAAGCATTAGAGATGTTGACACCCTAGCATTCCTGATCCAATCAGATATGGCCACATGTACTTTTATACACCAAGTGATTGATTCAAATTGATAAGACCAATAGGCTGGGCCTGGCCCCACTGTGTCAAGTCATCAAAAGTACTCAATGATCCCATCAGCAATAAAAACACTTATAAAAATATGAACACATCTTGGATGCCATAAAGGCCAAATCTAGGCATGTGTACATTGTGCACTCTCTACATTTATTAGCTCACATCAGTGGAACTCATGATCTTTGATACCTAGATAGGTTCCATCACCTCCAACCAATCCAACTAAGGCCTATTCACAAATATCATACATACATTTAATCCAAAAATGTTTAAATATTGACATCGATCCCATCAACTCATGTCTAGTAAATAATTCACATGATGTGAGCCTCTGATAGGCTACGCCTAGCCCTGACAATGTGTCAAGTCATCAAAATTACTCAATGATCCTATCAGCATTAAGAAACACTTGGAAAAAAATGAACACTTCTCAGATGCCATGAGAGCCAAATCTAGGCATGATCATTCTGTAATCTCTACATTTACTAGCTCACATGAGTGGAACTCATGATCTTTGATACTTAGATAGGTCCCATCACCTTTAACCAATCTAACTAAGGCCTATTCACAAATTTATCATACATAAATATAAGCTAAAAAATTTAAAGATTGATATCGATACCATCAACTCGTCTAGTAAATAATTCACATGATACAAGCCTCCAACTTGACATTACTATATGAAAATTGTCATTTAGACCCTTTAAGGTCCCATTCGAATTGAGCAAGCAATGAACATTATCATTTTTATATGTATGTATTCAAATTATTTAGATCATTCTGCCTTGAATTACTTCTAGATCCCAAAGTAAATGTATATTAAGTCCTACACATAGAAGAGAACACAATTCAATAATGGACTCCTTAACCTCAAATACCAAGCCAAAATAAGAATTTTGAGATACTACTTTCTTGCATTCCACAACATAAGGTTTAAGCTCATTACAATTAAATATAAACAAAATGATTGAAGATATGTACAAAATATATAATCTCGAAACCTTTGGTGAGGGGGTGCACACCAATATTCAATTCTAATCAACCATCTATATGAAGTGAGAAGTTCATCATCTACATGAACAATTATTGGGTCCCTCTACTCAACATCATCCTTGAGGGGAAGCAAGTCTCAGATTTAGGGGACATTGTCACCTTTAATGTATCTTTAATAAGCCCAATAGAGTTTGAGCTGGGGTAACTTATACATATGTCATACTTTATCAATGCCAAGTCTATGCCACCCTATATTTCTAAAGTATAGATATCCCTTTAATGGTTTCAAATAAGGTCCCTAGTGCATTTAGATATTTTTTAAGCTATACATTCATCACTATAGGCACAACATCTTAAAACCACATCATCACTAATGGATACATGTGATCATTTCAAGTTTATTGATCTCAAAACCACATCTTATAGAAAAAAAAACATGTACCTTGTACCCATCATCATACTTTCCTATCTTACTATCCCAATTACATAGTAAGGTATAGAACTTTATAGTATTGATAAGCACCAAGTATTGTCTAACTTATTTTTGAGCTTGTAATTGTTGCATCCATGGTGCGAATAAGACTAGTCCCATGTCAAAGACACACTCTTTAGATGATGTTGGAATGGATGGAGTGGTTGATGGTCGTCCCATGTCTGATGGGGGGTAGATGAAGGAGGTGTATAGAATGGAGGATTAACCATATTTTCACAAGAGATCTTAAATTTCAGGCAAAATTTGAACAATGTATTTGAATATATTTGGGGAATATTGAATAATTGTAACAACAAAAGACTCTTGTTATACTTTCAATTGGGACCTCAAAGTGCACCTATTGAATTAGATGAACTGAGTGACCTTGGAGGAAACTCAAGGGACTTTATTCATCACATTTTAGGAATTTTTTTGGGATAATCCAATGCATGATTCACAGGTATTGGGATCCATTATATATCATTCTTGAAATAAATATCCAATAGATGCACTTTTACACCAAGGGTTCAATTATTCTTTATACTTACACAATATTATCTATACTACACAGTCCAATTCAACGAGTTTGCCACTTAAACAAATTAGTTCAAAATTTATAAATAAATGGGTATGGTCAAAGATATCAAAGAAATAACAAAAGGGTAAGATATAATTCTAGGTAAGTAGGATAATATCAATAATAAACATGAAATTTAAGGGAAAATATGATTTTAGGTAAGGTAGTAAGGTATATCCTTGCCCTACTATAGGAAACATGAAATTTATTTTTTTGGTGTTATTTAAAAACAACACGTATGAGTTATATAATGTGTATACATTATATAATGCATTATATAATATGTACACATTATGAAATACATACATGCTATATAATGCATATGCATTATTTGAATTTAAATTCAAAGCTGAGCCTCTAGGCTTGGATTTTTGAGCTAGAGGCTTGTGACTTTGCATCTACAATCGAGACTGAGAGTTTTGATAAAAACTAAAAAATTTCAAATTAAATCACCAAATACACTATGGATTTCAACAAAAAATTTCAAAAAATTATTATCATCACGATGAGCACACTATCCTCTTTCCAAATATATGATTTTTATAATTTTTAGGCTATTTTAAGGGTTTAAACTATATTTATTTCTAACTACACCTTTTTAAGCCACTGCATGCCACACATATACATGCCTATTCATGTTTATGTAATTTGTTTTTCATTAATCTAAATACAAAACAAACTATATGGTAATAAACTAGGCCTAATTCTACACACATTAAAAAAATCAATTTTCATTTTGTATTGAGGTAGTTAGGGGGGTTGCATGGCTGACTATCCATTTTTTTATCAGTTTTCAGGATCTACTTAATTTTAAAATTAATAAAAAAATATATTCATTGAAAAAATATTAAAAAAATCATAATACACTAGAATATCTTATATAAATATTCACAAAAGGGTTTCAAACAATATATAACGATGCTCAAAAAATGGTGGACCTCACGGCCATCTATCTATTATGTTTTCTTGAAAAAAAATAAGAGTTCCTCTTCAAATTTTAGATGTTTGACCTATTTATACTTAACCATTTTTCAAAAACTAGACTCAAAATTCTACAATTCATGTTTTTATACCATCTTCAAATTTTGAGTGTAGCCATCTCAAATTATCTACATAAGTTCAAATTTTTGAAATTTCAGAAAAAGCATGTCCATAGGTAGGCCCTTTTTTTCCCTCAAATGTGTGTACTTACTCGATGATCATGAAATATATTATATACACAATAGTATTTTTATCTTCTTAGAAGATCCATAGAAGGTAAGAAATCAAGTTTTTTCTAATCATTTTTCTTCAAATCTCACTTGGAATATTATTAGCCTTTTGTATAATTTTTGAAGCATTAATCATAGATGTATGTTTCTTGTGAATTATATTGATAACTAGATAAAGATACATGATTGACACTAGCATATTCTAGATTATTTATATATTTGTTGTTATTTTCTTGAGTGATATGATATTTAAACTAAAATATTGATTTTTATTTTGAAACTCTTCTAAATTGATTTGTCCATAGTGACGATTTGATCTTGAAGACCTTCATAAGCACAAACCCAAGGTATATTTTATTGAATATGCATAGGAACACCATAAAAATGAGGTGTGGGAGATGGAGGGAGAGTCATTTCCTTTAGATTGATATATTCATTGATTATATATGAGGTTCTTCTTGTTGATTGATAATATTAAAATAACTAGCAAGAGATGCATTATCATCGCATGGTAACTCTATGCTAAGATTATGGCATTGTGGCACAAGAGTAACATCATGTGAATATAAGCATGAGGTAGTAGAATAATAAACATCATAATATGTGTTATAATAAATGTCATGGATTTCAATTGTAACTTGTGATGTACTAAGGAAAGAGGAAGGAAATTCATCCTCATTGGTTGAAGAAGGGGAAGAGATTTGAAATGTAGGCTCAATATCCACTATTTGTAAAGGAGTAACTTTAGAGATTAATGTATTTATTTGAAATGCCTTTATTAAGAATTCATTTTTGGAAAATACTTTGATCTTGCTCTAATAGCTTTACCTCTAAATGTTGCTTTATGTGAGACTTGAATTATTCTTTTTGCTCTAGGTTATTAATCAAGGAAGCACATGAATTTGAAGAAGATTATAGAGGTGAATTTTTTTTTAATGGGATCATGTTCTGAAGATGTATTAAAGTAATATGGTTTATTCATAGCTACATAATCATCCATATTTATTTCTTCTAGGTTTTTACTTATTATGATTTGTCTATTAATTATCATAAGTAAAAAGCACAACATGAGTAAAGAACAAATAAAATTGACTAACCATGATATATACAATGAATTTAAATACAAAAAGTGAAAAAATATAAATTTTGTATTGCTATCAAGTAATCTATCATATGCAATGGAGTTAATGACTATGAATATAATACAAGCAATAATCAAGGTATAATGGTGATTTAAGAAAGGGTCTAAATGATTGTGTGGAATCTCAAATATTCTTTCTTGTTCATTGATTAGTGTGGCTCAATATTTCAAAGAAATAGCTATAGATAAAAAAACTATGCATGTATCCCACTAATCATATTTTTGAGGGTGCAATGAGAGTAACTTCCCTGGGTGATATGTTCCTCTTAAGTGCACCATAAATAAAATGACTAAAAGAAGTTTCATATGATGTAAATAAGGGATCATAGGAATTTTTGATATACCGTGAGGTACATGGAAACTAAATTCTTTATTTAGTGTTGTAAAATGAATATGAGTATTGGGGTAAACTCCTCACACATGATGTATATAAAATAGATCATTGCTAGCCCTTCACAATAATCACTAAGTTGTTTTATAACTATATAAACACAATTTCCAAAAACAAGCACAAGAAAAAATAAAATAAAGAGGAAATTAAAATTGAAATATATTTGTGTATATATATAAAAAAATTAACCTAGGGTTGAAAGATATGGATTATGTGTCAAATGTTCTTTGAGGTGACAAGATAATTTATTCTATACATATTAAGTCAAAGATCAAATAAGATTGAATCATTGTGTGTCAACTTTTAATCCAAAATTGAAGGTTATTTTATTTCAATGTAATGAATTTATATAAATTTGAATGAAATATTAAGATAAAAATAAAGTAAACAAGCAATGTTCTAAAAATAACAACTTCACCAAAATGTTTAATCTATTTTGAATTGAAATGAATAAAATAAATAGATATAAATAATTAAAATACATATATATATATATGGAATTAAAATAGAAATTTACATAATTTGAAATGAGCTAAAAATAATAATTTGATTACTAGATATGTAAACCTCCCTAAAATAGATATTATGTTGATTGTGCATGCTGATTATGACTGAAAACTAGAAAAAATAGCCTAAAATTGTGTTGTACCTAAAAACATGGATTCAAACTATGTTGCAACAAGTCTGACAAAGGATGAGGCTATACTATGGCATTTTCTATTGATTGTGGGGGCATCTTGATTAATTATATACCTATTTTTTTAATTTAGGTTTATCAAACTTCTTGTGAGGTTTTACTATTTAATCATGTGTCCTAATTTTTCATCTCAAAGCCTTGTAAAACACAAACCCTATATCTTTCACAACAAATACAATAGATATTAAAGCCAAAATAGGGTAATAGGGTTAGATAAGTATCCTAAACACCCTGAAAAAACCATGCATAATCTGAGTGTTGCCTACGTAGCCTAAATGGGCCTCAACATGATGTGGTTCTCCTACCTAGGGTGAGTTATGATTCATGATTATGAAACTATATGAATTTACCTATAACATTGATTTAAATTATAAATAATGGATTATTTTGACATAAAATGTTAATATATTCAAACTTGGCCTATGACTATTAGAATGCAGTAGAATTTAAATTGAAATAAATAGTGCTCTCATCTTCAATTTGCAGTAGAATTCCAAGTCATTGCTAGATGTGTTTGGAGAAGCCTTGATGTTTTTATATAGGGATTTATTTCTATATTTCCACTAACAAACCTTAACAAAATCATATTAGGGTTTAAGTGTAACATCTCAAATTTAAAAACTTACCATTGGAGTGTAAGGAATAAGGCCACACTAGTAGACAAGGTCAGAATATAACCTATCTGACCTAATGCAATCATATCCCATAAGGATAGAGACTATTGTAAAATTTCTTATAGGTGCATATAATCATATTAAGGATGTCTAAATGATTTTCTAAGTATTTTTAATATATTTTATAGATTAGTGAATTCTCCCATAGATATTATAAGTTAGTGTAATGATGAATAGGCCAAATGAGGTAAGGATGTCAAGATTAAACATTGTCAAGAACTTAATGTTTAATTTTATGTTTCTATAGTTTCAATTGGATTTTTTTGTGTCACTTACAGTCTATAAGATACCTAATCAAATGTAAAATAAGCATAAAGGAGTGATTTGGTGTGTGTGTCACCAATGAAGCCTATGTTGCCTCAATCACACCACTTTGGCCTAGATTCAAAGTGAGTTGGGGTGGTCACAGAAAAATGTTCCCAAACTTATCCACATTTTTATTAAACACATGGATGTGATGTTTTTATGTCACTTTTTCTTATATAATGAACTAATTATAAGTAAAATCAATATAAAGGAGTGGTTGGGTGTGTGTCAATCACCAATGGGACATACGTTATCCTGATCATAACAATTTGGCCTCAATTCAAAGAGTATTAGGTTGATAACATATGAATGTGGCCCAAAGTATCTACATTTTCCCTCATCACAAGTGGATATGGTGTTGTTGTGTTTATTTTGGCCTCTAAACACTCTAATTACAAATAAAAAAGGCATAAAATGATTGTTTAGTGTGCACATTTTACCAATGTGACCTATGGTTCCCTAACCACACCACTTTAGGTTGAATTTTAAGTGAAGTACATTGATTATTTATAATTATGCCTAAAATTGTTTACATTTCTATGGTCTCAAGTGGATATTGTGTCATCATGTAACTTTTGGCCTATGGTGAAACTAATTATAAGTAAAATCAAGATAAATTGGTAGTTGGATGTGCAAAGTTCACAATGTGACTTATATTTACAAAATCACACATGTTTTGCCTAAAATTAAAGAGAATTTAGGTCATCATGACCAAATGTTCCTAAAAGTATTTATATTTACCTTGGTCATAAGTGGATATCATGTTTGTATGTCACTTTTGGCCTATAAATGACCTAATAAAAAGTGAAATCAATATAAATCAGTGGTTGGATGTGCATACATCACCAATGTGACCTATGTTTCTCCATGCACGTCACTTTAGCATGAATTCAAACTAAATTGGGGTGATCACACATAAATGTGCTCAAAATTATCCTTGTTTACCCTAGTTATAAATGATAATGGTGTTTTTGTGACACTTTTAACCTATAAGGGACCTAATCATAATTAAAATCAACATAAAGGGATCATTATATTTGCATTAGTTTTTAAAATTTAATTTTGACAAACCTATAGCTGCTAGAAATGTCAAAAAATAATCTGGAAGGCCCCAAAACCTTTAAAATGACTATATGTTTTCCAAAAATGGACACCAATTGAAAAAATTACACTATGAAATCCTTAGAGTCAATACTAAAATCTTGAAAATGACTAAGTATTGACTATATAGATTTTGAAAAACTACCTTCTAAATCATAACCTGTGGAGTTGTGAGACCAATTATTGATGATGTAGAATGACCCTAATTTCATATATTTACTAAAATAAATTTAAAGTATAAGAACATATCTTTAACATTTATTTCAGTAAACAACCCCCTTATTTTTTTATTCTTTAACTTGTTTACTTTATATCCATTACATGTTACATATATGTAGTAACTCATACCCATTTTAGTGCATACTTGATTTTATGTGTATGCATTATAGTGTTTGCATTCTTTAGATTTGGATATCTAAACTTAATACTTGGACTTTAACACACCCAAATCTATGTTTTTTCCTAAAAATAACAAAATACAAATTTTGGAATGATAATCACTATGAATTTTATTACAATATTTCATGAAACATTGACTATGATTTTGAGTGCACTCTCATCTTTTCAAATATATGATTATCTTTTATTTTTTGACGTCTTTAAGATTTGTAGTTATGTTTATTCTAAGTATGTATTTTTATGTCATTATATTCTACAAATATATGTGTCTATATTTTTTATGAATCTTTCATTTTGTTCATCATAGTGAAAAAATAATTATATGGTTATAAACTAGGCCTAATTCTATGCAGCTTAGAAAATGAAAAAAGAATTAGAGGAGTGGTGTGGGGGTACATGGACAACTATTCATTTTTTAATCATTTTTAGGGTCTATTTACTTGTAAAATTAATTTTAAAATTGTGTGTGTGTGTGTGTGTGTGTGTGTGTGTGTGTGTGTGTTTAAAACTAGATGATCTTATCTAACTTCTCAAAAAAAAGTTTCAAAAAATACTAAATTATTCTAAAAAATAATGGAGCACATGATTGACTATCTACTATGTTTTTTATAAAAAAATAGGTGTTCCTCTCCAAAATTTAGTTGTTTTACTTACGTATACTTGACCATTTTTAGAAAAAAAAATTAAAAAATGTAGTTCAGAAACTAGACTCAAAATTATACAATTCAAATTATTATATCATATTTCAATTTTGAGTGTATCCATCTCAAATTTAATCTATACAATTTGAGGTTTAACAATGCTAAGAGATATAAGTGGAGAATTGAGTGCTAGCATAGAATATAAGACATAGTGATCAAAATGATGTGGAGGAAAATTTGTAACATAAATATTTAGCACTTATGAAAAAATATGAGCATATTATAATTGATGTAATTCAAAATTTAAGATCTAATAGAAAAAGAGAATTAAAACCAACATAGCACCAAAAATGGGTAGTAAATATGAGGATCGCCAAGATATGTGATTTCCTAAAACCAATCAATTGCTTTTCATATGAAGATGTTTTATGATCTGAATAATTGTACATTGAAGGCCTTCTATTTGTATGTCTATTGATTGAGTCATCATACTAGAGAGTGGAAAATAATTTTCAAATGATTAGAACAAGTAGTCCAAGATTGGAAAGTGGTGCTCAATTTATAACTTCAATATTCAATCTAATGAAGAGCATCACACTATGAACTCTCTACTTTCACAACTCAAAGAAATAGGTACAATTTATCTATCACTATAATAAGGTAAGTAGATAATATATTTTCAACCCAATGATATGGTTTAAGTACTAAAAATATCTCTACTTCCCCTAACAAGAAATTATATGAATTAAAAATATTGTTTGATTAACAAATGTAGATCAATGGTTAACCAATACACTTCATCATTTCCAATGGAATTTATAATAATTTAATTTCTCCTAAAGCATATTTTTGAAAATTAAACTTGAAATTGATGCATCATCCATAACCATACACTAGTGTATGGTCTAGTGTAAACTTTCAGAAATAGATCACCTAAAAGTGTCACTTGGTGTACAAAATAAAACCTTTTAAAGTTACAATGTTTTGTGATGTCTCACCATTAGAGATATGTGATGTTTTACATGTGGTCAATAATATATTTAACATTGGAATGTAATCTATGAAGTAAATCTTTTAAATGTTGTGATAGATCATCATCATATGAAATACCATATATTGTAGTTAGTTCATAAGATTTCAGTCATTAGAAGTGTAAGAATATTTTTAGTTCTAGTAATAAGTATACTCTTGATGGTAAGAATTAAATATAATAACATCCTTGTGGTACCATATAATAGTGTGGTTTGTCCAACAATAACAAAGACAAATTAATTAAACCATAAACTAAATGAATATAAGGATATCTCTCAATCACCTCAATAATTTCCTACATACTAAACACTAAACAATACTATTGATTTGATCCCTTAACTACCTCTACCTCAAGCCTCTTTATACAACATATCATTTCTAAATAATGAATAGATCAAGTGGAAGATCTATGAAATCAAGGATAATGGACACATCATGCCCAAATCATTGCCTTTCAAAATCCCAATTATGTTTGTGCCAAAGAAGGATGGGACATTAGGTTGTGAATCCACTAAAAAATCTTAGCAAGATTAAAATGAATAGCTATTATCACCATTTGAATATTAAGGCATTTTTCTTCCATGTCCATGGTGTATAAGTCTTTTCTAAAATTGATCTTAAGGTTGGGTATCATCATATTCATGTTGAATCTTTAGAAATTTGGAATATAATCTTGAAAACAAAGTAAGGATTTCTTGAATAGTTGTTTATTCCTTTTAGGATAGCTCATGTAGTGAATTCACTCATTGAGATGTTGATTACATCCTCAGTCACTTTAACTATGTCATTTTTTTAATCTACCTTAATGACATCCTAATCTTTAGAAAACATGGGATGAACATCTACAACATGTTGAACTAGTGTTTCACATTTTTTAAAAACACATTTTTATTATAACATGAATATATGTTCATTTCCATGCAAGAGATAAAATATTTGGGATACATTACACACACAAGGAGTGCATGTGTGACCCTGACCAAGATTCAAGTCATACAAGAATTAGAAACACCAAATAACTTTTCATAGATTCAAGTCTTCTTATAATTAGAAAATTATACAAGATATTTGTGTTTAATTTTTATCCTTTGAACCAAGCTACCAAAGTTGGAACCGACTAAAGTTTCATCTAGTTAGCTGCACAATAAAGATAATTCAAAGAACTAAAATTTAGACTCTATTTTGTGAAAGTACTTATGTTAGTTGACTATAAATTTGTAAGATCTTCCAATTCATTCAATAATAAAATTGACTATCACAAATGGGTATTGATAGCACAACAAGTCCTAGAAAAGAGTTAATTTATATTATAATGGATTAAAGAACATATAATTGGAATTAAATATACATTTAGATTATATATTTATATCATATGATGAGGTAGTGGTTAGGGATGGTGAGAGATAGTGAGTTTCAATTATGGAGTGATTAGGGATTATATGAGATGAGGAGGGAATGATTAGGGATGATGAAGGATGGTGATAGTCAATGAAGGATTGATTAGGGATGATAAAGGAGTGATTATGGATGATAAAATATAATGAAATTTAATATGAGAGTGATTAGGGATGAGGATGGATGATAATGGACTGATAAGGGATGATGAGGGATAAGTAAAGAGTGATTAGGGATAATGAAATATGAGGAGGGAGTGATTAGGGATGATTAGGGATGGTTAGGGATAGTGAGGGTCAATGGAGGAGTGATTATGTATGATAAGGGAGTGATTAAAGATTACTAGAGATAGTGAGGGTCAATGAAGGAGTGATTAGGTACAAAGAATAATGATGAGAGAGTGATTAAGGGTGATTATGAATGAGTAAGAAGTGATCAAGGATGAGGGAGGGATGATGAGCAAGTGAAATTAACACAAATTGGTCATTTGATGTGTGTTGGTCATCAATGTGGCATATGCTACCCCAATCACACCACTTTGGATAAAATTCAAAGTGAGTGGTTTGCAAACTTCAATTTTGACAAACCTAGGACTCCTATAAATTCTAAGAAGTCATTTGGAAGGCAAAAAATCCTTTAAAATGACTATATTTTTACCAAAAATGGACATCAATTGTAAAATTTATGCCCCAAAATCTTTAGGGTCAATACTAAGACCCTAAAAATGCTTGAGTACTGACTAGATTAGATTTTGTAAAACTATTTTCCACATTGTAAGGCATTTGACTATGAGACCAACACTATCAGATGCAAAGTCATCATAATTTATTATACTTATTAAAATAAATTTAAAGTACATAACATTTATTTTAGTAAATATCAGCTTCAAGTAAATGTTGGCTTCATGTACATGCTCTGGTGCTTTTTTATGTAAAACACTAGGTACGCATACGTATGCATACACATTTTTCATAATACGTACATGTTCCTCATAATGTGTATGCATTATAACACATATGTGTTATTCAAGTTTTAATTTAAAAAATCAAGCCTTTTGACTTGAAAATGGCTTGGATACTTGAGCCAAAGGCTTGGACCTATCATTCTACAATCGAGTCTGAGAGGTTAGATAAAAATAACAAATTTAAACTTCCATCACCAAATACACTATGAATTTCACCAACCAAATTTTAAAAATTATTACCATGATGATGATCACACTCTCCTCTTTTAAAATATATGATTTCTATAATTTTTGGACTATTTTAAGGTTATAAACTATGTTGATTTCTAACTATATCTTTTTTAGGCCACCACATGATGAAAATATACATGCCTATACATTTTAATATAATTTGTATTTCATTCATCCAAGTTAAAAACAAATTAGATGGTCACAAACTAGGCCTAATTATACACACATTCAAAAAAAATACATTTTCATTTTCTCTGAGGTAGTTAAGGGGGCATATAGCTAGCTATCCATTTTTTATCAGTTTTAAGGATCTATTTACTTTAAAAAATCAATTAAAAAAAATTTATAAAATACAAAAAAATATAGGTCACAAACTATAAGATATTATCCAAATATTTACCAAAGGTTTTCTAACAATATTAAATGATGCTAAAAAATGGTGGGCCACACGACCATCTATCCACTTTATTTTCATGAAAAAACATGAGTTACTATTCAAATTTTAGATTTTTTACATAGTTATAATTAATAATTTTTAAAAAAAAATAGTGTTTTGGAACCTAGATTTGAAGTTCTATAATTCATCTTCGTATAACATCTTCAAATTTTGAGTGTAGCTATTTCAAATTATCTACACAAGTCTAGTTTTCTAAAATTTCAAGAAAATCATGTCCATGGGTAGCTCCTTTTTGTCCCCCAACTTTGTGCACTAACCCTTTACAATTTTTTATTTTAATACCTTATCTTTTTCCAATTTTTCTTTGTTTAACCTTTATTTTTCAAACTATTCCTTTTGCACTTATTCTTTTTTATCTTTCTTGTTTAACTTGAATTTATTTTTACAATTCATCTAAATTAGTTTTTACTAACTTCTCCTTTTAGATTAGTTCTTTTATCTGATCCAAATGTTCCATTTGTAATTTATTTTATTCTAATTTTTCTTCGTTCAATCTTTTTTTTTCTATTAATTTTCCATTTTTTTATTTTCATTTGTTCTTTAGGAGATGCAATCATAATGTGAGTGGATTGCTTAATTGATGTATATTTTATAGGATCACCACTATCAATTAAATTTTGTATTTTTTTGTTTAAATCAAAATATATATATATGTATGGTGCCAATGCATTCTATGATATTCACAATAATATTTTTATCTTCATAGAGGAGGAATAGAAGGTAATGTGATCAAATTATTTAGAATGATTTCTCTTAGAGGTTGACTTGAACTTTTATCAGTGTTTTTCTTACTTTTTGAATCACTAGTTGTAGATATATTTTTTGTTAGCTTTTTAATCTTGTTAAGCACAAAAATTCTAGATTAATATGAAAATATGTGATTAACAGCAGTATACTCTAGATTATTTGTATATGTACTATTATTTTCATATGATGCAATTTTTGACTTGAAATATGGATTTTTATTTTAAAATTATTCTATTGGCTTTATCATAGTGACGATTTTGATCTTTAATGGTTTCAAAAGCATAAACCCTAGGTATTTTTTATTGAAAAAGCATACAAACACCATGAAGAGGATGTATAGGAGGTGGATGGTTTTGTTAGGAAGGACATGTAAGACTTGAGATTTGATATTAGAATATGACTACTTGTGTTCTCATGTAATGCTTGACTTTACAAAAAAAAATATTAATGAAGCTTGTGTAGACCATTGGAAAGTTATTTTATTGTAATCATTAAAAATATCTATATCATCCATGGAAGGAAATTGAAAAAAATAACTAAAAATAAAATGCTAAAAATAAATAGAAATAATTTGTGTATAGAGATTATTAAATTCCTATGAAATCCAAGTAAAATTAAGATACTTTCAATGTTAGATATCATATCCTAAGTCAAAATAAAATGATTTTAGTGTTAGTGATTATTTTTGAGGTCAAATTAAGTTATTTTAGTGTAAGATTTATATCCAAGGTTGAAATTAAATTATTTTAGTGTCGAATATTCAAGAATTTATCTAAACCCCAAGACAAAAAAATTGAAACCCTAAGGAAAACTTAGGGTTTAGCAATGCTCAATCAATAAATAGGTTGACCAATATGTTTTGTCTAACTTTGGATTAAAACTTAGATTAACCTTAATTAATATAAATTAAATAGAATAAATTAGCATGTTGTAAATAAAACTTCAACAATAAAAATGAATGTAAATAATTTCAGTAGACATGATGTAAAAAATAACAAGAAAACTAACTATAAATTAAAAAAACTTAGTTATTTCTAGCCCAAATCTATTTGTGCATACTAATACAAGGAAAAATATCAAAATATGAATATATTATACAAGTGCCCAGAAGTGAGAGATAAAATTGAACAAGTAAAAGATTGAAAACTAAGGACATGATCAACTTCCACTATTATCCTACTTGGTCGATCTTGTATTTTGTTGAAAACAAGGATATTAGGGCATGATCACTAAAAAAATTGGATTTAGGTTTGTATACACAAATTTTACCTTCATAGTTGTGCATTAGACCTAAAAATATATTTTGAAATTTTGAAACCCTAGTAGGGATAATAATTATTTAAAACTTATAAATATAAAAAAGTTCAGTGTAATTGGGTTGAGTTGACCCCAATCACCCCCATGATGACTAAATGTTACCTACATATCTAACACTCCAAGGAGATAAATAAATCCCATGTAGTTCTCCCACTTAAAGAGCTTTGTGTAATTACATTCCTTTAACTATATTAATGTACTTAGATGTGACTTGAATACTTGATAATGCTTTGCTTTAGGCTGGATAAAATGGTTTTATAACCTCGATCATGACTACTTATAATGATCAGAATTAGAATTGGGAAGAATAGGGAACTTTTGTTTAATGTGAAATAATTTAAGTAAGCCTCTGTATTGAAATTTCTAAGTGGTAGAATAAGTGACTTGTGTTGCTTTATAGAAATCAAAAATGAGAAAGCAGACACTAGTAATCCTGAAAACATGGAAGATAAAGATAAAGGAGGGTTTAAATTATAAAACTAAATATTTTAGGATCAAGGGATGGGATCAACCCATAGGGATAGATCTTATTGCCACTATTTTCCCTATTAGTTTATTTTTTTGCTTTAGGAAAACATATAAAAATTGGATTTTGGTTTGTTTGTATAGATGCTTAAGGGTATTTTTAGCAATTAGAACACTTTTTTAGGTGATGAGTTAAAAATTAAAATATAAGTAGGTCTTCATTGGTTCTTAGGATAGGGTTAGGTATAAAAATAGGTGATGATTAAGTGTACAAGTTAAATAAGGTTAAAAGTTGACAAACTAGCATGGTTAAGTATTCATAACCAGAATTAGGTTACTACACCTACCATATATCTCATGTACTCATATTTGATAATAACAAGTGAAGGGAACATATAATTATGACAAGCCCTATGATACACATGAAGAGTGTATTTTTCCCCTATTATTTTTAAAATATTTATGGATCTAGAGTATAAATTTTTTAATATTATGTTAAATTTAAGATATATCATGTAATAATGATGACTTTGCACATATGATAATAACATGTACCATTTAGAATGGTCTTGATGAGGTTAAGGAATAGGTGTTGACTTTAGATGTTATGATTTGGTTCATAGGAGGAACCCAATGGAAAACACCCTAAATGATAATCTAATTGTGTTGTATGCACGTGTGGAAGTTATATATATATATATATATATATATATATATATATATATATATATATATATATATATATATATATATATATATATATATAACTTCCACACATGCATACAACACAATTAGATTATCATTTAGGGTGTTGTCCATTAGGTTCCTATATATAATAGAACTTAAGAATAGTTTTTTATTAAATTTTGCATTCTATACATGAAATATCCTTAAGAAAGATGTATGGATGTCCATATTCTACTCTAATTTCTAATTACAACTACAAATGTGTATATTAATTACAAATTCATGAAGGCATCAATAATAGTTATGGAATTTCAACATTTGTGGGATTCCATGTGTGAATATTCACTTTAAAATGGATAGGTAGCTTGTTTTATAGGTGAATAGTATGTTAATAGATGTTATGGTATAATTCAAACCTTTAGATACCCACCTCGCATGTCACAAGGACTGAGCCAAACATCATTAAAATTTTAACAATCTAATCAGCTAGCTACTACGTTGTGGAAGTTTCCATTTGTAGTTCATAATGGATGTGGTGATGCCAATGCCACCAATGAATACCTCAAAAGGTCTATCACACATATGAACAATGCCATATCAAATTTACATAGTTTTAGATTGCACCTAATTATGAGTGTGTGTGACATCTATTAGAGATATATTGATGATCATATTTGTACTACAAACCTTGAGAGGTTATTTTTGGGTACCACAAGATATGAGACTAGGCTTGGCTATATCACAAGAACTAATCATGGGATATCTTCCTATATTATGTGTTCTCCCTTGATCATTAATAGTATTGATTGCAATAATTTTTTATAAGAACTATGGGGACTTAAATTTCATCTAGAATTGGGTGAACCATTTTTCTTATTTTAGTAGCTTACCAACTTTGTAATTTTGTATACTAGCATAAAATAGTTTTATGTATACATTATTTATAGAACTTGATCTATATTTATCAATTAATGTTTTAATTTAATATGAGCTAAATTTATTAATTTTGAATATTCATATATATATTACATAATATTATTATGAGTTATTGAAACATGATTAGTGTTTGGAATCACTTTAGGAAACTTATATCTTTACTACCCAATAATAAAACTATGATCTAAGGATTGGTTTTGTACACACACTTTATATTATGCATGTATGGATTCTTAAGGTTTATATCAAAGACATCAATAGCACTACATTGCAAACTAACTATTGTTTGAAAGTATATATACCATATGAAAAGTGGCATTAGAGAGTGATGCATATATCTATTTGTTATAAGATATGAATCTTCCTAATTTGTAAGGTTGTAGATGAGGAATGGTTAGAAGCTTCAATCACTTGATGGTTGCTTTATATATGACTTTATTTATGCTACCACCATGAATCATAAAATCCAATGGTTTCCCTTTCACACACATTTTTGATTGGAATAGATGTTCTATTTTAGCATATTGTGTTATTGTTTTTACTTGTGTTGTGGCTACTAAAAATTTGGATCTAGGTCAATGATTCTATAAAAGGATTGACTTCATAGTCCTTTATTTTAACCCATTTAATAAAAATCTTATGATCATGACACTCTGTGTTATATTGGTTTTAAAATTTAAAAAATCACTATTTACCTGTCATAGATGTTGTGGATTTCTATCTGAAAAAGGTATAATATTATGGGATAATAAGGTATCCTACTTTCCCTTCAGCTTAGACCCTTACTAAATAGTTGTTTCATGTTGCATAGTGATAAGATTCTCCCATTGTCTTAACCTTGGATAGCTTTAGCTTGTGATAATTTAATGGTTATAGGTTTTTGTGGTACTTTATAACTTTATATTACTCTAAATCAAATGAACCCAATTTTTAATACAAGTCATGGTAGGCATCAATGTAATATTTGACTGACTAGTTGTATCCTTACCATAATTTTTCCATTGAATGTCGTGATCATCATATAAATATTCATCCTTGAAGGATTCTAAAATTTATACTATGTTGGATCATTTTTCTTATCTCTCTCGTATAGAGAATGGGCTTGCCACCACTTATTGATGAGTGAAAAAACTTTCATAAGTGTAATATTTATTTTTTATTTATTAAAAAAATTAAATCATACATCAATGTAACTCTAATTATTATAACTAGTTATCTAATAATCCACATTTATTTTTGCCTTCAACACAACAACATCTAGATTTACCTAAAATCTAGAGGGACTCGACCACTAAAATCTTCTCTTGATTTTTAAATTGGTGGGACCACACGTTTGAGTACTTCAGTGAAATGTTTGGATAGAATTTCATCTTTATTCAATTCCATCATTGATGATCTCTTGGAATTCATCGTGTGGCTTTTTATCTCTTACCATCTAAGATTTCTTGAAATGGCACAATATGTAATATCATTTATCTTATGGTCTCACATTGAGATTCAAATACTTTTAACTCATTCTAATAGACATGTACAAACAAGATGAACTACTATAACACTCATAATCTAGGGCCTAGGAGGAACCTAATGGCCATCACCTTAGAAGAGAAATTAATGTTTTATATACAAATGTGGAAGTTATATGAGATATTATGCAAAGAAGAGAGAGAAAGAGAGGGAGAGAGAAAGAGAGATGAATTTTATAGGTGACTTTTCATCTTTCAATAGCTATGTATAATTATTGAAAGGTGTGCAATATGTTGAAATTATGTCCACCATAACATAGGCCCTGGTAGTGCCACCTAGATTAGCATCAGGATGAAGTTGATCATCATCAATAGTGTAAAACTTGATCAAATATCTACTAAATGAGGTGAATTATCCTTTACAGTGTGGCATGGAGGTGTGCCATGTGTCATACATTTTCTAATAAATTGATTAATATCACATAAGGTCTAGCTCATTTATAGGTGCGCCATGATTGATCTACAAATATTTCACTACACAACTAATTTAGTATGTGTGACATTTTGTGGAGATAGATTGATGATTTTAATGGGACCTCAAACCTTTAGGTGTTGTTATGGCATACCACATACCATTTATCATGAACCAAAATAAACACAAATTATGATATTGTGCTTAGTAATATCATTATAACTATGTTTTTAAGATCCTTATGGAACATGTTAGGTATTATTGTATTACATAAGGATGGGGCATACATAAACCATTGTGTATATTTGGTATATTATAAGGTGATAAATGGTATAAATAGGTGATATTAGCACACGTGGAAGTGAGTTTTGAAGACAAAGATAAATATCTAGATGCTTTATTGATAAGCACATAATTTTGGTATGGGGTGATGTTGGCACCATTTTTCAACCATAGTTAAATTTTATTTTATGTATTAAGGATCATAGGATACTTATGGGATTATGACATGTGATGTGGTTTATCATGTGCATGTCATAATGTATGTGATATTAGTTTAGTATGTATCATGTGTGCACATATATGTAATAAACTCCCATTAATAGTTAGGAAATTTATTGCATTTAATGATGTGTGTATGTGTATGAAATTTAATCTAAGTATTTGGGTTTTGGTTTTTTATCACTACTCCCCATACACATCTCATGGTAGTTTGACATCTATGATGTTAGTAGTAAGGTTTTTCCTGATGTTCCTCACCAATAGTCACCCCCAAGGGGCCATGGATATAGGTACCATGGTAGAACATTCTCTCATAGGGGATTCCTCAGTGGCTCACCTAGACATCATTTTCCCACTATACCAGTTAACCCAACTATGTTTTATGAAAAAGGGTTATTTTCACTTTCCCAATGGAATTTCACCTGACTTACTCTTACTATATCACCCTCCATGTAAAAGCTTAAGGAAGATAAATAAAAATATAAGGATAAGGATGGTAGGAAGCCAATAAATTATATGAATGACTAGCCACTTGGAAATAATTGGGGGTCTGAAGAGAAAATCCTCATGATCCACCACCTCTTCTTCTACTACATGTGGTTTCTTTGATTATCTAGTTGATTTTTTGCTTTTGCATGGCCTTTTATTATCTTGTTTTATGTGCTTTCCCAATTTTTTGTTAAAAAAACTTTTTTAAAATTTGAACCTATATTAAGCTTTTCATCAATGGCCAATATGACGTTGGAGTGTGATTATTCCACTCATTTTTTTATATGAATATATATTTAACATAATATTATATTAATACATGGAAAAATCAAGCTTCATTATTTACATTATTTACATAATCATAAGTCATGGTATTAATAATATTCCTCTAGGTATTTTTCAATTATGTGTTTATATTTATGGATTTACCAAGAAGTGTTTATGATGATTTATGAAATCTCCATGGCTTTGTATTATTCTTTAAAAAAATAAAGAAAAGAATGACCCATCATGTAACTTAGAGGAACTATTCATTTGGAATAATATGTCATTTATTGGTGTTTATTTTGTGAGTGAAGCTATAAATGCACAAACTAAAATTGCTAACAATGATCCTTATCGACATCAACTCTGATTTCCTTATATGAGTAAGTATATATAGGGCATATTAGGAATTGATACAAATGGGGCTTGGAGAAGAT
This sequence comes from Torreya grandis, assembly GCA_037957365.1. Taxonomy (NCBI): domain Eukaryota; kingdom Viridiplantae; phylum Streptophyta; class Pinopsida; order Cupressales; family Taxaceae; genus Torreya; species Torreya grandis. The sequence goes on from JARHVA010000555.1 coordinate 197,158, forward strand.
TTTTCAAGAGTATTAAAATATTTAGATGAAATTTGTAAATATAAAATACTAAAGTTATTATTTTAATCACTTATACTTAAAATTGCAAAAACTTAATAAATATTTTATTTTCACAACATATGCAGAGAAAACATATGACAAACCACCAATGCAAAATATATGGAAATAGATAGAATACAAGATGGTTTCAATAGTCTATGTGTACTAAGACACTAATATTCAAAATCCTATACAAAACTTATTCATTTGAGTTATATATGATGAGGATTCATAAAGGGTATATAGCATAATACATAAAAATAGTATTATCCCCTATAATTTATAATTCATATTAGGTAATTAAGAATCATTGTAATTTTGGATATTCATAATCCGCAACATTATGACTTGATTTCTTATTGAGTTAAGCCATATATTTATTCATAGAGTTTGTCTTGGATATTTTGAAACATTATCTTGAGTACTTACTTGAGTCACTATAACACTTGTCATTAGATGACATTTATGTGGTTAGTTCCTATTTTCTAGAGAGTAATTAATAGTTTTATTTTACTTTTTATACTCTTGTGTTTTAGTCATTTGTAAGAAATTTTTAGTCAATTAATTATTAATTTTCTCAAGTTTTTTCTATGGGAATCATTTGATAAGGAAAATCTAAAGACACAACCCATCAAACACAAAATATTGATGTTTACAATCTATAAATTTAACCCATTATTAAGGGAGATAAATAATTTCATTTCCCAAAGAAAGATGATTATAATATAAATAAAATCTATCATAATTATTGACCTTCCAAGTTTCATGAAACCCCTAAAATTCTTTATTTCTCATTAATTGAATTAGGGGTTTCTAAGATTCACTAAGAATGAGTTTATATTCTTTATTAAAATTATTAGGATATTTTATTCTTAAAGTGCTTTTTGAACTCTAAGTTCTTTCCAATGGTCCACCTTTGCAATCAACTTGGTGTTAGCCATGCATATGTGGTGTTTTTTAATTTAAAAGAGTGTATTACTTACGTTGATTTTTCAATATGTTCATATGAGGCTCTAAAAGTGGTATTTTCTTGCATGGATATATTAAGGGACTTAATTGATCTAACGACCCTTAAAACAAAATTCTATATAGAGATTTTTATTCAATATCTTATTCCCACATAAAAAATACATTGGAGAGACTAAAAGATCATTAAAAATTCAATTTAAGGAGCATAACAAAGACATATTCCATCAAGGGGATGACTCTGAGGGCACCTTAGAAGAAGAGAACAGTCTGTCTTCAGAATGGAAGAATCTGATGGAAAGGGAAGAGGTTTTTTGGAAACAAAAATCCCGTGTTCAATGGCTTAAAGAGGGTGATAGGAACACTACTTTTTTTCATCTCTCAGCTATGAAACATAGAAAAGCCAACTCAATAACTAAGCTTGTCCTGGATAATGGAGACATTATTACTGAGGATAACAAAATAGGGGAGCAAGCCAGGGTGTTCTTTCAGAATCTACTTATGGAAGAAAACAATAATGATAGAATTGATAGATCTATGAGTCGATTCATTGATAAAATCCCCTATTTGATAACAGAAGAAGACAATCTAGAAATGTTAAAGCATGTATCTGATGAAGAAGTACATGTTGTTTTATTCTCCATGGGTGCTTTTAAAGCCCCAAGTCCTGATGGCTCTCCTCCTATATTCTTTCAATAATATTGGGAGATTGTTGGAGCGGACCTCATGGCTATAGTTCGTGATTTTTCCAAATCTAGAAAACTTTTGAAACAAGTCAATAATACCTTCATTGTAATTGTTCCTAAAAAATCTCAACCTTTACACCTTGCTGATTTTAGACCCATTACCTTATGCAACACTTTGTATAAGATATGTACTAAACTGTTGGTTTTGAGAATTCAACCCTTGCTTGACAAAATTATTTCTCCTACTGAAAAAGGTTTCATCCTGGGTAGACAGATTCTTGATGCTATGATCACCACACATGAGACTGTCCACTCCATGGATAAGAGCAAAATCCCTGGGATGGCCCTCAAGCTTGATATATCCAAAGCTTATGATAGAGTCTCATGGACTTTTCTATTCCAAGTGATTAGAAAATTTGGGTTTAATGATAAATTGTCTTGCTTATTATGGAATGCGGTCTCTTCTGCTAAATTATCAGTGCTGGTTAATGGTGTTCCTAGAGGGTTTTTCTCCTCCTTGAGAGGAATTCATTAGGGAGACCCTCTCTCCCCATACCTATTCATCATTATGGCTGAGGCACTAGGAAGATACATATAGGCTGATATAGTTTTAAAAAAACTAGTAGGCATCAAACCTACCTCTTCCCTTCATCCTATGGTTACACAGCAATTTGTGGATGATACCATCTTATTTGGTATCTCATCGGTGATCGAAGCTAGAAGATGGAAGAATATACTTAATGATTATGCTAGAGACTCAAGACAAAGAATAAATTTCTAGAAAAGCAATGTGTACTTCTTCAACACTCCCAATGAACTTAGACATATAATCATTGATATTTTAGATTATGCTGAGGGTGGCCTACCAGCTACCTACCTAGGTCTCCCACTCTTGGTCAAAGAGGTATCTTCAAGTTTTTGGAATGGTATTGTGGAATGTACACAGAGGAAACTTCTTGGGTGGAAGGGGAAACTACTCAGTAGTGCAGGTAAGCTACAACTTCTTTGGGCATCCTTGCAAGGTATTCCTACTTACTTCATGTCTCTTTTTAAAATTCCTATGTATTTTGGTAAAAATTTGGAACATATCCAAAGGAAATTTTTATGGACAGGAGTGGAAGACAAATAGATAATGTCTTTAGTCAGATGGGAAAAAGTGTGTCTCCCAAAATCTCATGGTGGACTTAATATAAGATCCATAAGGAAAATTAATAAAGCCCTCCTCTCAAAAGTTAGTTGGAATCTAATTCACAACAATAGTGAGTGAGGGGAAATAATGTATGCCAAATACATACATAGCATTGATGATTCCAACTTTCTTCAACAGGCGAGATTACCCCAGGGGTCTGTGATATGGAATAAAATGATAAAAAGTAGAAGTCTTCTCAAGCAGGGAATTAGGTGGAAACTTGGCAATGATTGGAAGATTAAATTCTAGGAGGATAATTGGTTAAGGGACAAGCCTCTCATCTCCCAAGGAAACTATGGAGAAATTATAGGCCTGAATACTTAGTTCTTTGGTGATAGGGTTAGTGATTATATGGAAAATAACAATGGGATAAGGAGCTGAAAAACCTTTTGGATCGTTGTGTGCACAGGCCTGAGCTTATCCCAAGAATTCAGGAGATCTAAAAATGTGTTTAGGAGATCAAAATCCCGCTCTTCCCTCTAGAGGATGAACAATACTGGTGGCTAGATAAGAATGGATCATTCTCTATCAAATCTACCTATCATCTGCTTAAACCTGAAGCTCTGAATAAGGAGGTATGGAAAAAGGTTTGGAATCATAAACTCATTCCAAAGATTAACTTGTTTTGGTGGGTTGTTGCCCATAACAAAATTCTTCCTCAGGACAACCTTCAAAAGAGGAGGTTTACTTTGGTCAATAGATGTTTTCTGTGTGGTTCTAGTGAGGAATCAATTTCACACCTATTCATACACTGTGAGTTTACCTGAGATTTATGGGGCACAATACTTAACAACTTTGGCATTGAATGGGTTTGTAATTCTAACCTTAAAGAAGTAATTCTCAGCTAGAACTCAACCTTCACACATCCCTGGATTAAGGAACTATGGAAGCAAGCTCTGCCATGCTTGAGATGGACTTTATGGAAAGAGCAAAATCACAAAATTTTTAGGGACACTGCTAGAAATGTTGCTCAAGTGTTTAACTCCTTTACTAGGACCATCTTGGAAAGTGTTACAACAACTCATATTAGTGTTGTGGAAAAACCCCTATCTGAATTTGAGAGTCAAATTGCTGCCAAATAGAAGGTTTTAAACCTTATCCCTAGGCATGATAATTCCAAAATTCTTCAAAGACTTCATACTAAATGGATACCACCTAAACCCAATTTGATGAAACTCAATTTTGATGGGGCATCCAAGTTGAGTGGTAAAGCAAGTGGAGGAGGAATAATAAGAAATGAAAAAGGAGGGATGTCTACTATCTATGCTGGTGGCATGGGTTGCCAGAGCAATAACTATGCTGAAGGTATGGCCTTACTATGGGGATTAAAGTTATCTATATCCCTAGGAATTAGAAATTTGAATATTCATAGAGATTCTGAGTTGATTATAGATGCCATTAATAAAGCATCTAACATTGGTATCCATCTAAAAGACATCATGACAGACATCCAGTTTCTTTTATAAAAGTTTTTCGAAGTTAAGATTACCCACACCTACAGAGAAGGTAATAGGGTCACTGATGCTTGTACCAACCTTGGTCAGCAATTCTCAGGATGGAGGGTATGGCGACAAGGGGCTCATATACCCCTAAACATTACAGAGATCATTCAAAAGGAGATGACGGAGCATGTATGATGCACATTGATGATGAACATGGCTTTCAAAGGTGGTCCATGAGGAGAAGGCCATTATAGATCATGGAAAATGATAACCTTAGTACTTCTTTGATTGTCATGATTAATTCCTTTTATCATGAGATAGAGATGCGAGATTCACATCGTGAAAACCAAGGGGGAATTATTTTCAAGCATGAAAGTAGACATCACCATGGTGGGCCATTTCTTAAAATGAGCCTTCACATCTACATTCAGTGCAAATAGAACTGAGGGCTTGTTACTTGTTCTAAGCTCAAGGTGGTAATTGGGAATTTCATCAGCTAGGTTTGCAATTACAAAATGGGGGGAGATCATATTCATACTAAACCAGTCTCTTGCTACAAATTTAAGGATAACCCATTAGTTTGGCATTACTGTAAAAAAGGAAGTATCAGCACGTACTTGGAAAGGCTAAATGGTTATGATGAAAATTTGTCTGAGCAGCTCACAAGATCTTGGTTGAATAGGTGGGTCACTTTGGGGGGTATTACTTTGAAATCTCTGAAATGGTGATTTCAATGGCCATGAGAATGACTATGCAGGGTTTAAATCTCCAAATGAAAACCAAAATCATGGATTTGGCTAGTCACAAACTATTTTTGGGTGAAGGAGAAGAACTCATCCCGTATCAAGGAGGGTTTGAGCATGCCAAACTGTCAAAGCTATGGGATGGTGTCTATTTCATTCTTATGAAATACTTCACTCTCGAGGGGTGATATACCAAGATGAAGAGTATGAAGAGCTAGAAATTCAAGAAATTTTGGAGGACACTGGTGGGAAATAGGCTTCTCAGGTTTTTGAGGTCACTGAAGAGTAGGGTGTTGATTCTAGGGGAACTACTGATAATAAGGAGAAGATGCATGTATAAGAAGCTAGTGAGGGTTTGGAGAATGAGAATTATTAGAAAATAGATATTGGGGCCTTGAAGGTCCGCATTCAAAAGCTGGAAAAGGTCTTTGCCAAAGGCCTTCGAAATAACATTCTGCTGAATATGACTATGTTGGAAGTGGTGGGTAATCTAGGGAATGCTGACATTGTAGACAATGAGAATCTTAAGGATCTTGTTAATTCTATAGTTATGTAGTTTCATCTTTTCTGACTCTAGTCTTTCCAGTGTTTTGTTTTGCTTCTGACTTTGTTTCTCGACTGTGCCGTTGGTTTGGTGCTGGCATCTTTTATTTGCCAGCCTTCCTATCTTTTTTGACTATATAGGGTTCAGCCCCTGGTTTGCCACCTTAATTAATAAAAAAAAAAAGACATATTCCATGAATTTATTGAAAACATAGTGTTATTGGAGTAATATTTTAATAAAAAATACCACATCTACATGAAATATGCCTAATTGATCACAAATGTCAATCATTAGAAAAAATGTAGAGTCTAAGAGGCACTTGAAATAGAAAAAACTTTGAATAATTTGAATAAAGTTGATATACTCACTCTTAATTATTCTTAGAGACCCCTTATTCAATTAATGAAAATTAAATAATTTTAAGGGTTTCATGGAACTTGGAAGGTCATAAGTCATTTTATATATATATATATATATATATATATATATATACTCTCTCTTTAGGAAATAAAAATATTTTCTCCTAACAATGGGTTCTATAAATGGAGCCAAAACATTGACATGTTTTGTTTCATCTCTTGTGTTTCCATATTTTCCTTATTCAAGTAATTATTATTGGAAAAAATTATATCAAGGTCAGTGACATTTCTAAGGGTCCTTCCACTCTAAATGTAAAATGTGAAGTCAAAATTTTTTATGGCTCACTTAATCTGGAGATTATCGATAGTTAGATTATTTATATGGAGATTGGGTTTAAGTACACCAAAAATAATTCCACCAACAAGGTTCCATTTGTAAATTTGGAGCTCTCTAACATATCTATAGTCCTCACTACTTATTGAATCGCTACCCAAACCCCTCTCAACACCTAGCTAGAGGTATAATCACTGAGAGGGGGTGAATTAGTGATACAATATAATCCAATTCAATTCTCAACTCTTAACTATTAATCATACATCAAATTGATCAAGCAACATAAACATGAAAGCACATACATCCAAAGCATACATAAGAGCATATATCACATGAACACATCATATATGTGGGAAACCCTCTTGGGGGGATAAAACTCACTGAACCTTGTAAGATGGAATATAGTCTGATAAAACAAGATTCAAAATTTATACCAATGTCAAATGATCAAGGAACACAAATTCCTTTTATTTAGTGAGAAACCAATCCCACAAGGAGTTACTACCCTTGTCTAGTTGAGCACCCATAACAACTAGACCTTTATCAAGATTTACATTGCAAAGAAGAAATAACCTCTAAGAAACCAATTACCCACTCAAATACCTAAAAATATCACCTTGAACACCTATTTCTACTCTTCAACTAATCATGATCACCTTTGCCTGCACTCCTCACCTCAAATCTGTTTCAAGCTACCTCTAGGTCTAACTTGCTCAAACTACCTCTTCTAGGCTCATTAGGTCTAATAAACTATGTGTCCTTCTACATAAAATTTATTAGATAAACATTTTTAATCATTTTCACACTATGATGGTCCTAACTGACATGTACCTTATCTTTCAAAGGTTCTCTTCTTTGCTTGAATCCACACTTACACAACTATCACAATTAATCCAATTAGACCTTATACTTATACCACTCTCTTCCTTTTACCCATCTTGGCCAGCCAATATTATTTACATATTTTAAACACACTTAACATAGTTCCATACACACATTACATGTGATAACCACACTCTTCATAGGTATGTCATTACCTCATTAGCCCCAAACCACCATTAGGTCTTAGCAAGACCTAAAATAATTAGGCCTTCATACTCACACATTACATGTGAGACTACTTGAACCACCTTCATCCCATTTACCAATGATTCAAACACATCAAAGATATCTCAAATACACCCTTGATCACTCTCATATGGGTCTATTCCACCTGAAACACTGACTCAACACTTAAACCTATGAATTAGGTTTCCTCACTCTTTAGGCCTTCAAACATAAAAAACACAATCTCAAACTTCTGAAGTAACAACTTAAATATTTCACATATAAATATGACTATAACACATGTGTGAAACCTTAAGGAACTTTTAAACACCTTCATGTGCTTTAAACACTTCAACACAATCCAAAGCACTTAAATCAACTCTCACAGAATGACCACTCAAACTGGTCATATACAATAAAGCTATTTTGACTCTCCATAATTGATTAGGGGGAAAATATGATAACCAATGCATTATCATAAGCCTTTATATACTTATATAACATCTCCATACTCATTTTATTCCTTAAATCTAATCAAAACACCTTCAACTTACCTTTGTTAGATGGTCACTCAAATTGCCAGTGTATTCAACAAACATAGTCAGCTATTAAGCATTTTTTCACATTAAATATAGATTGTTCAAACCTATAAAATCAACACAGATAGTTTTCATGGAGTTTAAAACACTCTCCAATATTTATTTTATCTTGAAACATCAAAATACCAACAAGAACTCTTCAATTATCCTCTCGGGTCACTTGCATAACATGGTCAAACACAGTCAACTTTAGAGATCAATAACTTTGACTGTATGAACATTCAAATCTTATAATCAACTTTTATGAAAGAAAATTTAAGTCTTCAACTTTTTTTTCACTCCATAAATAAATTTTTTATATATCAAAAGTTATAGCTCAAAAACCCATCACTAGTTTTCCTTCAAAAATTTGATTATTTAAATTCCAATGGTCATTATGTAAATACTAAACATTGGATACTTTGGAATCATCTTGTGCTCCCTATAAAATTTAAATAAATGTGCTATATTTATCTCCTTGGGATTATCCTAGTCTTTAACTATTTAACACTCATCATTTATCATTGATCTATGCTTTCATGATCGTACAATTCGGTAGCTCTGCATGCCTTCTATGTATGATGTACCATTTAGTCAACCCACTTGCACCACTTGGTAGTTCCACATGCAATCTAAGCACTATTTTTAATTATTAAATCAATACACTCTATTGGATCATAAATTCATGATCATGCACTCACTATTGATCTCTATCTAATAGGTTTCATGCTCGCCATAGATCTTAACCATCTAATTAAACATTCACTGTTAGATATGTCTTGACTATTTTACCCCAGACTTCAATGTAGTTAAACTTGATGGTATCTAGTCCATCATAATATAAAAGAGAAACTTTGAAGGTTTATAACTTAAGTTATAAAAAACTTCAAGAGTCCAAACCTTCAAGGTACCTTCTTGGCACTACAGACAATAACTCCATGAAAACCTTTAACCCCTGTTGACTTTCTAAGTACCTAGAATAAATGCACAAACTTGTTGGTTCATTCATATCTACATGACTTGTGATTTTTTGGATTCTCTTAAACTATAATATGCATGTTTCTCTTTCCAAATGATCAAATGATACACCAAAACTTCACTAAGACATCTATGGATGCCTCACAACTTTTTTATCCTTACAGACATGCACATGTGCCATATAATCTCCAAGATATCAAACACAACTTTTGTGTCATTCATGTACTAGTGTCTCATATTATCTTTGATATCAATGATAACCTAACATTAATGACCATGCTAAACAATCTCCCCCTTTGTCATTGATGGCAAAACACCCTCAGAATGACTTCTTAATCATTTAAACTCCTTCATTCTGATCTTTCTCCCCCTTTGACATTAATGACAAAGGGTCTCTTCCTCAAGATTCCAATGATCATTCCTCAATATCATGTATGCATTCAAATACTATTTAAGATGCTCATGATACTTACATACTTTCATGCATATGAATCAATTTCTCCCCAGTTGATATGAACCAATCTAAACTTAGACTTCTCTCATCCTTGGACATGACAAACTGCTTACAGAGCTTAGAAAGCTCCCCCTAACATCAAGCTTCATCTCATGTCATCTATTCTTTGACATACCCAAATCTAAACTTGGGATTCTTTGATCTTTGGACTTGTCTATTTACATAACTCACAAGCTCTCTTTGCTCATGCATAAAGATTGAATACCTTATCAAAACACATGACTTGGTTTGATCAAGTCATCATATCAATCTTCTTGAATTCACAAATTTAGTAGACATATTCACACTTCTATCATGACTAAAGCATCTTCACATATGCTCCCCCTCACATCATGCACATCTTCTTTAAGCCACTCAAGCTAACTAAGTTAGTTCCCCCTTAGCCAAACATATCTTCAAATGATATTCTTGTCTTGCAACATCAACCAAAGCTAAATTGGCATTCACCATGATTCCTCTTACTTATCAAGTGTCTCCTTGCAGCTTAGTTAGAGACACCCTGACCCAAAATGTCCTAGAATAATGTGAAACTAGGAGTTATCCACAACTCCTCATATTCCTTCTCATCTTTGGTCATCTGATACTTATAGTTCTTCTTCTTCTTAGGCTTAAGAAAATCAACATACTCATCCACTACAATATTCTCCTTTTCTTCTAAGATTGGATTGACAACATATGGAGACAACAAAGATTCATAACATACCTTTTCAACTGAATAATAACCTCATCAATGGCCATTGATAAATTATGTTCTTTGCATGAAAATTGCTCAACAATAGTAGGATATTCTCTTAGATCCATACATACCTTAGAACTATCCTCAATTACCACTTTGGTCTTTCCATTGAGCTTGATTTGAACTATCTTTTGATTCTCCTTTTCTACTTATATAGATGACACATTCTCTTGGCATTCCTAAACCTTCTTCATATATGATTCCTCTTTTGATTTAGTAGGTTGTCCACCTTGATCTTTTAGCTCAACTAAATTAGTTTTCTTGGTCTTGGGTTTCTATACCAAGGATTGACCTTTCTTGAGAACTCTAAGATGTCCATGAACCTTTTTATGACTTGATAGCTTGATTTTAAAATATATTGCAATAAGACCAACTTGATGACAACTAAAAAAAATAACATCATTCCCACCTTTTGCTTGATGATATTATGAATCTCAGCAAACATACCATCTTATCTCTTAGGTTCATTATGCTCAAGCTTAACTGTCTTAGGTCTCCATACCTCAATTATTTTTTCCCATGCATTCTAGGGCATAATCTAGTAATATGTCCCATGTTATGATAATTATAATAGACTACATTATCCATACCTCTAGTTGATCAGTTATTCTTCCTTTTACAGTTTCTTTCCTTACGACCAAAAAATTACATGTAAATCAATGACCATGAAATGAAATTTAATACCTTATAGCATTTAGTTGCTTGATAGGTATTCTCATGTTGAACTTGGTACTTAAATCCTTCTTGTCTTGAATTGACCTCTCTTTCTCTTTCTCAACCTTGTTTACCTTGATAACAAATAAATCATGTTCATCCTTTAATGAATCTAGCTTGGTTTTCAATTGAATGCTCTCATCCTCTTTAGCTTTCATACTTGAACTTGTAGCCTCTAACTAAAATTTGAGAACTTGGATAGTCTCCTTATCCCTCTTAGCTTATTTATCCATGTCACCCTTCAATCTACATGCTTTCTCTTCAATAATCTTTATAGAATCAAGATTGGACTTCAACTCATCATGCTCACCTTGTTTTGAACTCAACTTGGCATTTGTCTCTTCTAACTGAGTTTTAAGATGTCTACATTCTTCATCTTTTAAACTCATATTTGTCTTTATAACCCTTAATTGATCCTCAAGATCTTGCATGGTCATCTTGTCTTCTTTGACTAGCTCACTTAATCTCTCAAACCTAGTTTGAAGATGACTTATCATTTCACTATGTTTCATGATCTATTTATTAAGCTCCTCAAGCCTCATATCATGTTCATCATCCTTTGAATTAGAATTACTCTTCCCAATCTTAATATGACTAATCTATTCTTCAAGACTTTTGACCATTGATCTCAATTCAATATTTTCTTTCCTAAATTGCTTATCCATCTTTGTACCTTGGATCACCTTCAAGTGGTTAAACTTGCACAGAAGGTCTTGCTCTAATACCAATTATTACTAGTAAAATAACTAAGAGGGGGGGGTGAATTAGTGATGTAAGATAATCCAATTCAATTCCCAACTCTTAACTATTCAGCATACATCAACTTGATCAAGCAACATAAACATGAAATCACATACATCCAAAGCATGTATTAGAGCATACATCACATGAACACATCATATATATGGGAAACCCTCTTGGGGGATAAAACCCATTGAACCCTAAAAGATGGACTATAGTCTTATAAAACAAAATCCAACATTTAGACTAGAATAGACTGATCAAGAAATACACATCCTTTAGTTTATTGAGACACCAATCCCACAAGGAGCTACTGTCCTTGTCTAGTTGAGCACCCACAATAACTAAAAATTTTATAATTTTTACCTTGCAAAGAGGAATCAACCCCATAGGTAACTAAGCACCCATTCAACTACTTGAATATATCACCTTAAACACCTATTTTTACTCTCCAATTGATGATGATCACCTTTGTCTACACTCTTCACCTCTAATCTCTCTCAAGCTGCCTCTAGGGCTAACTTGCTCAAACTACCTCTTCTAGGCTCATTAGGTCTAATGACCTATGTGTCCTAAATTAACTTGATCAGATAAACAAGTTTAATATTTTTCATAATTTGATGGTGCTAACTGACATGTACCTTCTCTTTTATAGGTTCTCTTCTTCATTTGAATCCACACTTAGACAACTAACATAATTAGTCCAATTAGACTTTGTACTTATACCACTCTCTTCCTTTTACCCATCTTAGTTACCCAAGATGTTTTACATATTTGAACCACACTTAACATAGGTCTATACACATGTTACATGTGAGAACCACACTCTTCATATATTTGTCATTACATCATTATCCCCAAATCACCATTAGGTATTGGTGAGACCTAAAATAATTAAGCCTTCATACTCACACATTACATGTGAGACTATTTGGATCACATTCATCCTTTACCAATGATTTGAACACATAAAAACTATCTCTAATAGACCTTTTCTCACTCTCATATGGTTCCATGCCACCTGAAACACCGACTCAACACTTGAACCTACCAACTAGGTCTCCTCACTCTTTAAGCCTTCAAACACAGAGAACATAGACTCAAAATTATAAAATAAAAACTCAAATATTTCACATAGACATATGATTAGATCACATGAGTGAAACCTTAAGGACCTCTATAATTCCTTCATGTTCTTTAGACACTTCAACACAAGCTCTAAGTACTTAAATCAAATCTCTTAGAATGACCACTCAGACTAGTCATATACAGTCAAAATATAGTCAAGTTATTTTGACTTTACATAACTGATCAGGGGAAAAATATGAAAAATAATTCCTTATCACAATCCTTCAAATAATTATATAACATATCCATACTCATTTACTTCCTTAAATCTACTCCTAACACCTTCAACTTACCTCTGCAAGATGGTCACTCAAACTACCAGTGCATTCAACAAACATAGTCAAATTATAATCATTTATTTACATTGAATATGGATTGGTCAAACCTCCAAAATCCACATAGATAGTCATCATGAAGTATACAACACTATCCAATAGTTATTTAATATTGAAACATCTAAATATCAATAATAACTTTTCAATTATCCTTCTCAGGTTAGTTACAGACCATGGTCAAACACAGTCAAATTTGGAGCTCAATAAATTTGATTGTACAAACATTCAAATCTTCTAATAAACTTTTATAGAATCACCTTCAAGTCCTATTAATATTTTATTTTTACTCCAAGAAATTTTTCATAAATCAAAATTTATAGGTAAAAACCCCATCACTGGTTTTCCTTCACAAATTTGAATATTCAAATTCCAATGATCATTGTGTAAATACTAAACATCATACACTTTTTCATCATCTCATGCTACCTATAAACTTTGAAGAAATAAACTTCATTGATCTCCTCAAGAGTATACTAGTCTTTAACTATTTAATTCTCATTATTAATTATTGATTTGTGCTTCTACAATCATGCCACTTGGCAACTCTAAATGCCTTTTGCACACCCTATACCATTCAATCAACATGTTTGCACCACTTGGTAGTTCCACATGAAATATAATCACTATGTTGACTTATTGACTCAATATGATCCATTTTATCATAAATAAATGATCATGTGCTCACTATTGATCTTTATCTGATAGGTTTCACACTCACCATAGATCTTCATCATCTGATTAAATGCTCACCATTAGATCTATCTTGACTATTTGACCCCAGACTTCAACATAGTGAAACTTGATAGTCTCTAGTCCATCACAGTCTACAAGAGCAACCTTTAATGTTTATAACTTCAGCTAGAAAACACTTCAAGAGTCCAAACCTTTAGGGCACCTTCTTGGCACTATAGATAACTCCATGAAAACCTTTGACCACTGTTGACTTTTTGACTACCTACAATAAATACACAAACCTTTTGGTTCATTTATATATACATGACATGCAGTGATGTTCTAGCTTCTCTAAAGCTAGAATATGCATTTTTATCTTTACAAATGATCAAATGACACACTAGAACTTCACCAAGACATCTATGGATGCCTCACAACTTTTTATTTATCCTTACAGACTTGCACATGTGCCATACAATCTCTAAGATATCAAACATAATGTATTTGCCATTCATGTACTAGTATCTCATGCTCTCTTTGACATCAATAATGACGACCATGCTCAAAAAAATAAAAATATTTTATCCTAACAATGGGTTCTATAAATGAATCCAAAACATTGACATTTTGCATCTCATCGGTTGTCTCCATATTTTCCTTATTCAAGTAATTATTATTGGAAACAAGTTACAATTTTTTATTATTAGAAAAAATATATATCAAGGTCATTGACATTTCCATAGGTCCTTCCACTCTACATGTAAAATGTGAAGTTAATATATATGATGGCTCACTCAATCTGGAGGTTATTGATAGTTAGATTATTGATATGGAGAGTGGGTTCAAGTACACCAGAAATAATGTCACCAACAAGGTTCCATTTGTAAAGTGAAAGCTCACTAACATCTCTACAGTCCTCACCACTCATTGAATCGCTACCCAAACCACTCTCAACACCTAGTTAGATATTCTCATAACACTTAAGGAGGATTTTTCTCCATCATATTACAAATAAAATTTGAGCATTAAATGGTTGTAGTTGCATCAAATAACTCAAATGTTAGTCCAAGGCTATATTTATCAGTTTAATTGTTTATGAATATTTCTCAAGGTGCAAGAAGAGTTTGCATATCTTTTTCTCAAATTCAATACGGGTCTACAATCACACATATTTTGTGATTTGAAATACACCCATATTGATGTTGATTTCAATCAAACATAATTAGTCAAAGATAATCTTGCCACACAATTCAAAGGATCTCCTCCTTCAAATTCTTCTAGTAATTCCAGTTTAAAAAAAATTAGTGTCATTCTTATTCATCAACAATTAAATTACCTTTATCTTATTATTTTTATTCTCATTCTCATCATTCTCCTCCTCATGATCATAAATTTGGAAGATTTTGTAATTTTTGTAAAAATAAGGGACATGATAAGTCTCAATGTTTTGAATTAAATAATGCAACATTGATTAATAAAATTGAATGTTTTAATATTGTAAAAATAAGGGACATGATAAGTTTCAATATTTTAAACTAAATAAGGCAGCATTGATTATATAATCTTATAATGAGGAACTAAATGATGTTCTCACTAATACTTCAGGTGATAATAAAACCTACCATGAGTTAAATGGTCACTTTAAAAATGTTACCTTAATACATCATCATCAAAAAAACTCAAGAAAAAATTGGAAATTTGTTTGTCACTAGGGAAAATCTCACAAATGAATTTTGAAAAAAAATTATCATTGATACTGACTTCCATAAGAATTTGATTGTGACATCCATGGTAAAAAAAACTATACTTTCTCATGGATCCTTATCCACATTAATGGTTTGGGAAGGATAGTGGTTCATATTCAAACATCAAGCACACATGCACCATGTCTTTATGTTTTGCTCCTATGTTTGTGAACAATGCAACTTTTAATGTGACCTTTATGGACATTTTTGGTGTTTTTAATGGTAACCTATATAAAATATGATAGGAAATCACACTGTGATGCATGCAAACACACTTATATAATGCATAATATAAAAACACATATATAATTAGATGCACTATTTAATAACAAGTCTATTGCTAAGATGCAAACAAGCACATAAATCAGTGACTAAAGCACCAAAACATACATTAATATTTATCAAGCCATAATCTAATTCAACTTTAACAAATATCACTACTTAACATATAATTATTGATAAGTTGATACAATCATATTCATATTTCTTTCAAGAACCTGAGCTAATACCTCTTATTAGAGTAATCAAGTATAAAATTAATCTTATCCAAGTTGTTCCTCTTCCTAATGCACCAATGTATCACCAATCTATGATTAAAAAAAAATGAAATTAATGTAAAAATTTAATAATTATTAGTTAAAGGTTTTGTACAACCTAATGAATCTCCAATTCATTTTTAATTTAAAAATATGAAATTTTATGTCAATTTATTTATTTTTTAGAATTAAACAAGATCATAATAAATGATTTTTGTCTACTACTAATAATTTATGATTTATTATAAAAACTTCAAGGAGTCAAATTATACTTCTCTAAAATGTATATTAAAATTAGATGTCATCAATTCAAATTTGAAGTTGATTACATAAAGAAGATAATTTTTCAAACTAATATTGGTCTTTTGTATGGTTAGTGATGCCATTAGTGCTCATAAATTCACTAACCACTTTTATATGATTAATTAATGGTGTATTTAGAGATTGTCTTAACCAATTTATAATAACTTATTTAGATTAAATTCTTATTTTTTATAACACTTGGAAGGTACATCTTCCACACTTTGAACTTCTATGTGAAGTGAAGGGCATGAATTAGCAACTCTCAAAATTTAAGAATGAGGATCCACAAGAAGAGTTGGATCATTCATGATTTTATAAAATATTAAAGTGCCAAAGAACATAGTAAGGGAAGTCTCATTAATGGAAACAAAATAATCATCTAAAGTAAAAAAATGTGTGATGTCTGTATAATTAAAGGAGTATCATCATCATGTAAAAGAATAGAAGTGGAGTATATGAAAATATCTCTCATGTTTGGTAGAAACTCATCCCAAAAGGAAGGATATATAAAAATAAGAGAAATGTCCAACATGGATATATCATCACAATAAATAGGAGGGGAAACTACAATCTTATAAGAAGAGTTTAAAATAATAGAAGAATCTTTGAATAGATTTTGAATAATGCTTAAAATAATGCAAGGGCACTCTATGTCATAAAAATGGTGAATAAAGTCATGGAAACATACATAACAAGTGACAAAATACAATGCTAGATAAATTGAGCCAGTCATTGTACTAAACTGGGTCAAAGGGAGCAAAAACAAGTCCATATAGAAAAAGATAAGGACCCTACCTAGTGAAGAAATGTTTCATGTATAGACACTGTGGTGCATAATTGGTCATACCAAGAATTACTGGTGGAGGTGAATATATCATCATGATGGTCTCTCAACAAATATTTCTAAAAAAAAATAATGGATTTGGTCACGTGATCACATCCATAGAAAAAAATATAAAAGGAGAGCAAAAAAAGCCAGTGTATGGTGTTGTGCACAAAAATAAAAACTCACTAAAAATGTGTTTTCACAAACCTTAAATGTGTCAAAAATATAAGCACCCTAAAAAGAATTTTATAGTTAGTAAGAGTATAATAAATGCCCCCATAACTAACCTCCCCCACACATATTTTTTGTAATGACGATGTTTGTTTTACAATAAGTTCTAAATTTTTCGAATAATGATGTGAATCAAGTAAACAAAAAAAAATATTTTACAATACAAGATCAATCTAATAACATTTTTGAATTCTACATATAAAGTCTCACACTTCCAAAAAAGACACTCTAAAACCTACCTTGAGTGTGGATATATTCCTAGTGGAAGTTTAATGACAAATACATGATAAGAAGGCTAACTAGAAAATTATAGTCTTGTGTGGGGAGTTTGACCACTTATCACACCAATCCAACCCTATGATCTTCAAAATTATCAAAAAATCTCCTTAGAATTTACCAACAATGCCCAATGTATGTAGCAATGCATAAAAAACAACCATGTTTGAAAACTACCACCCTTTTCTAAAAAACACACCCCACTTTATATAAAAGTATCTTTATTTTTCTAAGATAATGAATGCCACTATTAAAAATAGTACACCCATCTCTTTAAAAAAATCATCCCACTATTAAAAAAATGCACCCCTCTTTAAAAAAACCACACACACACATTTCCAAAATTAAGTGAGGAATTTTAAATCTCCACTACACCATCACAAAACTTGTGAACATGGGAAAGCAAAACGAATATTCATTCTCAAGATATCAAACCTTTTTGATTTATGGATAAGGTTTTAGAAGCTAAGCATGTTATAATTATTGAACAGTCTTATTGTTAAGGTGTGGTCCATTAGTGGAACATGTTGGTATGGATACATATATGGTGTACTATAATCTGAGCATGTAGTATCTAATACTTGTCTAACATTTAATTAATAAAAATTTAAAGTAACCAATCAAATCATGACATGTAAGGCTCAAGTATTGGTACTCTAATGTTTAAGTATTTATAATTCAAAGGGTAAGTTTTGGATTTAGGTTTAAAATTTTGATAAGAAGGAAAATCTCTTGATAAAATTAGTTATATCATAAAATTAATAATGTGTTAGACCTTCAAACCTTAGTTATAAGTATTCAAGATGACATATTAAAATGGTTAAAATTTTCAAGGTGTAATGTGATACCACGATAAATCTATGTGGTCACAACGTTAGGGTGCTCAAATTTTGATACATTTCCCCTAATAGTGGAAAGCAAAAAAAAAAATGTTCTCAAAATACTAAACCATATTTCATTATTTTGATATTTTCCCATGGGAGTCGAGACCAAAAGCTTTTGCATTTGATTTTCACTCATAACTCCCTAGTTACAACATGTGATTCATACTCACTCAAAATTATACTAGCATAGATTATATGTATTAAAAGAATAAAACCATGTTTAGATTTGTTTTCTAATCACTTGTGATTGTTGAGTAGCATTTGGGTATATTTACATCTTTAAAATTGAGTTTGAAAGAGTTTAAAGTTGAGCCACGAAACAAAGAGTGTGTTGATGACCCTTAAAGAGGTCATCTTTTTGTTAGGTCATCTCTCTAATGAATAGAGGAACACATTTTTTATTCTCATAATGAATAATATTTTGTAGGATAGTGTTTCATCATCAAATATCAAATGCACATGCACCATGTCTTTTATATTGGTTCCTAAGTTTGTGGACAAAGTCACTTATGATGTGACATCTATGGATTGTTTTATTCTTATTCATGGTAACCCTTATCAATGTGTTAATAAATCACACTATTATGCATATAAAAACATTTATACACTACATAAATATAACAACACATTTATAATTAGATACACTACTAAAATAATAAGTCTACTACTAAGCTTTAGGTAAGCACGTAAATCAATGAATAAAGCATCATAACTTGCATTAATATTTATCAAGGACCAATCATATTCAACTTCAAAAAATATCACTACTTAGCATATAAGTCTTGATGATTTATTACAGTCATATTCATATATATTTTAAGACCATAAGATACGACCTCTTAATAGAGTTAATAATCATAAAACTAATCTTCTTCAAGTTATTCCTTTTTTTAATGCACCATTATATCACCAATTTATGACACAAAGTGATGAAATTCAAATTCAAATTCAATAATTATTAGCTAAAGGTTTCATAAAACCAAATTCATCTATTTGTGCATCTCTAATTTTTGTTTTGATTAAAAAATATGGAATTTTATGTCAGTGTATTTATTTATTAGTATTGCATAGTATCACAATAAGAATCAGTATCCACCACCAATAATTAATGACTTACTTGATCAACTTCAAGGATCCAAATACTTCTTTGAAATTGATCTTAAAATTAGATGTAATCAAGTGAAAGTTCAAGATAAGGACACATGAAAGACAAATTTAAAGACTAAGATTTATATTTTTATGTTGCTAGTGATATGATTTATCATTAAATATACACCAATGCCTTTTATACAATTAGTGAATGATGTATTTAGAGATTATCTTGACTAATATATAATCATCTATTTGGATTACATGATTATTTTATCTAACACTTGGATTGTACATCTTCAACACTTGGAACATGTTATATCCATACTTTAAAATAAAAATGAATACAAACCTACCCAAATGTTCTTCTGGTCAAACATTTATTTCCTATCTTGGATTTGTCATAAATGGTCATGGAATTCAAGTAGATCCTATCAAGGTTTTAGTTCTTCACAAATGTCCAAATCCATCTATAATCACATAGTTGTGAAATTTTCTTGATCTTATGGATTTATACCATAAGTTAATCCTTATAGACAACTAATTTTGGTAGAAATCATGTAGTTACAGTTATTTTGTCATGTTTTCCTACTTTTGGTTCATTATCTTACATTATTCTCTTATTGGTACACTTTCCATTTACATTAAACCCTTCATATTATTTCACTATCATCATTTCTTCATGAACATCTTCAAATATGTGATTTGTTTGCCTTGAGATCTACCTAGTTTTTATATAGTTCATTTTGGTCTATATTTCATGGGTTTTATGTCTCAACCATTTTTGAAACAATCTAAAATTAGTCTTGACCTTTTTTATAATTATTTTAAAGAGGTCAAGTTATTGTGGGTTCTTTGTGCCATCATGTCATATTTTTGTGTGCCTTGACTGTCAGTTTTCATATATTTCCATGGTGTTCCTATACGTGAATGTGTTCCAATTTGAATTTATAAAACATTCTAAACATTTAGAGTAAATGGATAAACACAAGATTCTTGTCCTCTTCAAAAAAAAAATATTTTTCATGAAACCATACCAATAAAAAATAGTTTCATTTATTATGCTAATGTCCTCTCATGAAGAATTTACACACATCCTACATGCTCAAATGAGGAAGAGAGACTATTTTTAACAAAGGATTTCCCTCATAAATTATGTTAATTGGCCTACACTATTAAATGATATTGGTTTTATATAGTTCACATGGTCAAAAGGCCTGTGTGAAGTGGGAAGGCAACATCCATGTGCATGCAAAACTTGAAATATCTATAAGTGCAAGTTTGATATCTCAAATTTTATTTTTTATAGAATTATAGTATGTTAACTTTCCTAAGAAATATTAAGTAATATGTTGTTATACTAATCATACCAATAAACCCCTTAATTGAAACTTAGAGGAGTATGCATAAAAAGAGGTTGATGCATCTAAATTGGGTCCCAACAATAAAGTCATAATTAAATACCTAGGTATAATAATAATATCATTAATGGAGGAGGACTAATACCCACCCATACAAACTACTTCCTTCAAATTAGATACCAAAGTGTGTGAATTAATGTGAGTTATAAACTAAAGAGTGTCAATGATGATGCCTCTACCTAAAGACTAAAGAAGGTCTATCTATACTAGACAATGTTTTATCCTTTTACATGAATAAGGGAAAAAAATAGTGAAAATCTATCCACTCTATTGTTCCCAAAATCTATTACTCATTTTTGGGACAACACAAACTATTTTTGGTCCTACAGGCTAAAAATAATCCCTTTCCTTCTCAAAAATTATTTTGGGCATTCAAATTCTCTATTTTTCAAGCTTTTTCAGTGAACGGACTTCATTGGAAGAAATCTACAGACTCTGCAAGCTTAAATCTACGGACTCTGCAAGCTTGAATCTATGGACTCTATAGGCTTAAATCTACGGAATCTACAAGCTTGAATATATGGAATCATTTCTACAGACTCTACCAGTTCATTTCTATGGACTCTGCAAGAAAGAAACAAGCTCTCAACACTTAACCAATTTGGTTCAACGTCAAAAGTTCAACAGGTTCAATGCCTTGGTTCAACCAAAAATGTTCTTCACCAAGCTTCAAACAAAGGATTAAACCATTGAGCCATTAAACCCTGATTCTAATAGGTTCAAAGGTTCAACAAGTTCAAAGTTTCAATGACATCAGTAAGCTTAAAGAGTTAAGTGCTTCAGCAAAAGTTCAAAGTTTGACCGCTTCAGCAAGTTCAACAGCTTCAAAAGACTCAATGAAAAGAAGGCTTGAACCATTGAACCATTGAACCTTGAACCAAAATGGTTCAAAGGTTCAACGCATTCAAAGGTTTAAAAGTTCAAAGTAATTGGTTCAATTGTTTGGTTCAAGCAGTCAAGTGGAACACAAGAAGAAAGCGATTGAACCGTTGAACCAAATTGGTTCAATCGATCGGTTTAATTGGCTAGTTAAAAGGAATGTCTCAAAGAAAAAAGACAAGGTGCCCTTATGGAGGACAGTGAACCAAAGACCAATTTCCCTTGTGTAGGGCAGTGAAGAAAAGAAGGTTTCTTGAAACTAAGGAATGAACCATTGAACCATTGAACCTTGAACCGAATTGGTTCAACGGGTTCAAAGGTTCAACAGGTTAAATGGGTTCAATGAGTTCAATGGATTCGAAGAGATCAAGGGACTTAGAAAAATAGAGAAGCAATGGAACAAAGGATGAACCAATGAAAAGATTGAACCTTGAACCAAAAGAGTTCAAAGTTTAAAGGTTCAATGGTTCAAAGGAAGTGCCAGAGAAAGGAAGGAAGCAGATGATTCCAGAGACTAGTTCAAAGGGATGGTTCAACCAAAGAGCAAACAAAGGATGAACCATTGAATTGATTGAACCTTAAACCAAAAAGGTTCAAAGGTTCAATGGTTCAAAGGTTCAACAAGATTGGTTCAAAGTGATTAGTTCAAGCAGTCAATTGAATGAGCGGAATGCAAGATTGAACCGTTGAACCAAAGTTAGTTCAAAGGTTCAAAAGGTTCAATGTGGATGGTTCAAAGGAGTGCCCTACAGTCGAAAGAACAAGTGCCCTTGTGGAGGGTAGTGAACTAAGGGTAGGTGCCCTTGTGGAGGGTAGAGAACATTGGTTCAAAGATCAAAGGAAGCACTAGACAAAGGGATGGTTCTATCAAAGACCAAGAAAGTGATTGAACCAAGGAAATTATTAAACCAAGGAAGCGATTAAACCATTGACGTCTCTGTAGATGTCAAATTTAAAGTAATGAAATATCCACTAAATTTCAAATGTGGCACAGAATTTGAAAATAAACTCAACAACCAAGGAGCTGAAAAGGCTGTCCGAACCATTAAAATAGTCAACCATTGACGTCCCTGTAGATGTCAAATTTAAGATAATGAAATATCCATCAATTTTCAAATATGGCACTTAACACTCAAAAAAGGACCATTTGAAAAGCCCGAAGGGACACCTTCCCTTTAGGGTGTTCTAAAGGCTTGATAAAGACACAAAAATAACCTTCTCTCAGATTTTTATGGAAGGTTCCAAGTGACAGTTGCGGAAGGTTTTAATATGTTTTTCTAAATGTAGAAAAAGTCGCCACATGTCCCTTGTAGAACTCGACAGAAAGTGCCAAGTGTCAACATCTACTATTTCTTCCTTTTGTTTTACTATTGAGTAAACACTGTGGTGGGCCCCGGGTGAGTTGCTAAGGTAAGCAAAACATGACAAGTGGCATCATCCGTGTAAATCCAAATGAGTCCTGCATGTTTCTATAATGTTTCTAAAAAGCTCAGTGGAAGCTGCCATGTGTCATTTTCCACAAGACTCTCGAAAGATATCTTAAGCTTCTATAAGTTAAATGGATACTACCAAGTGTCCTCACCTGTTTCACAGTAGAAAGTGCCACCTATCCCTTCATCAGGAATAAAACACCCAAGAGCTCAAAATACAGCAAAGAAAGGGGAAATGATGGAGAAACATTAGAAATATCCATGCATGGGATATGTTTTTAGAAGGTGAAGCAGCGCACCAAGTGGACATTGGAGAGCATGAACATTCAATGGCATGGTTTGTTCTCCTGCATTGAGTAAAGTGAAAATAGTTGCACATCAGGAAACACATCAAGTAGCCCATATTTAAGATCGATGCCCGATTTTAGCATAGCCCATGGATAGAATTTAAACTATATTGAATGCATTGAATTCATTATAGGCCATCATTTTTATGAAACAAAGAACCCAAGTCTTTCTTGGAGCACAATATATAGGACTCTCTCTTATCATTTTAGGGAGATCTCTTTTTTATCAAAAACAAAACTCTGCCCAAATTGAAAGGCATTACTGAGACTTTGAGCTCAGATTGTTGATCATATTTCGTTATTTGAATAAGAAAACAAGTGATTTTTCAGACTTTGTGCTAGAATAGCTTGGTTGTTAGGGAAATTATTCTTATGTCTGTTTCCTTAATACATTTTTTGTCTATTTAATTAAATAAGCAAAATTAGTGAAAGTAATCAGGAAGGTGTCTTAAAGCCGGCTGTGGAGAGACTTTGTGCTTCCATAATTGTCTTTAGTTTGTCTATTTTATGTTTCTATGTAAAGAATATTGGGACGACTTTGTGCCCTCATTATCCTCCATATTTCACTCTTTGGTAGTTGAGGTGGAGACTTTGTGCTACATTTCATCCTACTGTGTTACTGTGCCCTGTTACAATTACTTGTCACTCCTTGAAAGGTTCCTGTTGTCTGCTGAACAGCACATCTAAAAGAAGAGGAGTGCCTTCTATCACTTCATTAGGATTTCCCCTTTGATTTATGAACATTATCTCTAAAAAAAGAGAGATGGATGGTGTTATCCTACCCTTGAGTGTTATTTTCAGCTTATTTATAGTAGATTAGCATATATATAGCCCCTTCATACTTATAGGGAACCTCCCCTTGATGAGAGGAGAGATTTGTCCCCTTTTGATGTGGTAAACCTACACATTTGGCTGACCAATCTTCCTTGTTGTGGTTGACCAAACCTATTTTGCTCATCAGCACGCTGGTGACAAAATATTCACCCAATATTTTTTGGTGACTCTGCTAGGGATTCGATCAAGTAGTTCCTACCCTTATCCATTATAGACTCTGGCGACTCCATTCTGTGTCTTACCCATTATCATTATAGCCTTACCATCTTCCTCCTACCCATACCATGACACCAACACAAGGTAGAGCTTCCTTTTCTATTGTTAGCAGAGCTTTGCCCATACATACTCTACTAAAAAATTTGTTATCCCACTTTTACATAATCAAATCATGGCTCAAGGCCCCTGGGGTAACTCATTTAGCCCACTTAATTTGACTCCACCCTTGCATGAACTTCCATGTAGCTCAAGAAAGAATTTCCCTAAATTCTTTAAGGATGGGAGAGTTCACCTTGATGAACACATCACAGCCTTCAACATAGCCTATGGCATAGTAGGAGTGTAATTTGAAGGCATGGCAGTCAAGCTTTTCATAGAAACACTACAAGGTGTTGCTACAGACTGGTTCTATCATCTGTAGGCTCGGTCAGTGACTGACTGGGACACACTCAAAGCTAAATTCAAAGCAAGGTTTCAAGCCTACAGAAGATGCACATGCCTTCTTGGCCCAACTCACATAGATGAAGAAGGAACCTCATGAACCTATGAGGGATTTCATAGCAAAGTTTGACAAGCTGAGGAACCGAATTCTTGTAATTGCTCAGCCAACACCTGAAAACCTCAAATGTTTCTTCATCAACTCACAGTTGCCTAAAGTGAGTTTTTTGCTGAGACGTGCTGGTCACATAGACCTTTCTATTTCTCAAGACTTGGTACTAAGGTAGGAGATGACCTTATCTTGGTAGGAAAGCTAAGGAGAGATCCTAACAGAGGTAAATCCTCTTCATCTTCTGAGTATCCATCTACAGGCACCACCGATCAAATGGTGCAAAATTTGGCAAATGAACTACTAGCATTGAAAAAGCAAATGGCACAAGGTATGTCTTCTACTCCTTTATATAGAGATGTACCAAGGAGAACATTCCCTAATCAGGCATACCAAGGCAATGTTGCCAAGAATTAAGGGCAACCAAATCGTCTTCCTCCCCCACAGAGGAACCTCACCCTTGAAGTGCCTACAACCAATTTAGTAGTTGGATATCTTGAAGTTGAATCAAATTTCTCCTTCTAGCCTGAATTGAATCCTGAAGATGACACTAATCTCTTCACTAAGGAAGAAGAAGAATTAGCTAGTGACTCCAACATTGGTTTCCTGAATTATAAAGATAAACCCAGAAGTGAAGGTAAAATAGATGAGGGATCATATATTGTGTTCACTCGGTCGAAAAACCAATCAGCCTAGCAAGTTGATAAAGGGAAGATAGAGGAGCAACCTCAACCAGTAATTTCAATTACTAAGCATGGAACCACTCTGCCTTTCCAGCCAAAGGACCTAGTGATTGCCAAAAAGGTAAGTACATCAAACATCTCTGCACCTTCTACTTCTACTTTGTAGATCAGTCCTCCCCCTCCCAAAAACCAAAAGGATGAACTCCTATCCTCTCTTCCTATTCCATTTTAGTCATTTGACATAATCGACCATGTCAAGAAAAAAATTCAAATGACTAAATTTGAATTCTTACAAGCCAACCTTGAGCAGTTGGATAGGTTGGTAGAGTGTGTGAAGAATAAAACCGTCTCTACATGACAAGAGATTAGAAAGGTAACTCATTATCCCCCAAGGAACATCCCCATTCCAATAAATATTGTCATTACTCCTCCTGCTGCCCCTGGGAAAGTAGATCCTTTCTATGTTTCCCTGTTGATAAATGGTCACAAGCTGAGCAACTGCATCATTGATTTTGATGCTTCAGACAATGTCATGCCTGCCAAAGTGGCAGAATCTCTTGGTCTCACACTAACCAAAACATTTGGTAGATGCTTCTCCATGGAGAATAAGCAAGTGCCACTATTGGGACAAATCAAGGATGCCCAATTTGCATTTGTGACATTTCTAGACAAGAGAATCAAGATGGCAGTTCTAGTGGCTAACGTCCCAGCATCCTATGGCATTTTGCTTGGAAAATTTTTGTGCAAGGATGTGGGAGGAGAACTAAGCATGGACCTGTCTGAGGCAAGGATCCCTGTCAAAGGCATCATGCAGAGGTTACTTCCTAAAAAGGAGGCAAAATATGTTGTCACCCAAATGTCGGCCCCTGCAGCTCAAATTTTGCTTGAGTCTTTAGGCAAGGGTAATTAATTCTTGACCACAGAGGGGTTTCATGTTCCTATAGATGAAAGTCCTATAGGTGGCAATCCTAAAATTGATTCAAACAAGATATTAAAAGAATTGGTAGGGAACATTATAAATGAAAAAGGATCTTCCATCTATAATGAAGAGAAATCTGATAGAAGATCAATTTTTGATGATGTTTGGATCCTAAAATTTGATGGCAGAAATTATTCTACCAATGTTGAAGCCAGAATTTTTTCGATACCTCCTCAAGGAGATGTTTTTCCTTCTTCATGCAAGTCACCCAGATTGAAGGCTACTCAAGATGAAGATGTCAAACTCCTTCAT
This sequence comes from Torreya grandis, assembly GCA_037957365.1. Classification (NCBI taxonomy): domain Eukaryota; kingdom Viridiplantae; phylum Streptophyta; class Pinopsida; order Cupressales; family Taxaceae; genus Torreya; species Torreya grandis. Next base: position 224,381 of record JARHVA010000555.1, read on the forward strand.
GCCAAAAGAGATGCTGAACTAATGGTTTGTCAAGTGTCTAAGGGGGACAAGCAAAACATGTGCTAGATTGAACCAGTAGAATATCAAGCTATGGTAGTGGACCATACTGTTATGCTCCAAAGTTAGAAAAAGGAACTCTCTGCCAAGAGAGTAAAGATTTATGATTTTTAGATTGAAGACCATGTCTTGCCATGGGGCAAGAAGAGAGAACCAAAAGGAGTGCACAAAAAATGTGATTTTTGGTCGAGAGTTCCATTCACCCATCACCGATTTTGGGGATAAAATGGTTTCTTACTAGTTTATCAAGATAGAATGCCATTTTCACTATCTCACAGTGGGTGGCATCTAAAGCGCTTCAAATCTTGATGCATCAAATAAGATTACATGTACATATGTATATTTGTATAGTCTTTAGTTCTATTTTGTGCTTTTCATTTGCATTTTTGGCACCTTTATTTTTTGGGTAGCTGACTCCATAGCCTAATGGCACACTTCAAGGCACTGGAGATTCTAGTTTCTATTCCCCTCAGCTATTCCAAAATTTCAACTGAAGGAAGTTCCCCAACTAGAGCCAGCTATTGTTCCCAAAATTTGTTACTCATTTTTGGTAAAACACATAAAATATTTTTGGTCCTACAAGCTAAAAATAATCCCTTCCCTTCTCAAAAATTGTTCTGGGCATTCAAATTCTCTATTTTTCAAGATTTTTTAGCTAACAGACTTTGCTAGAAGAAATCTATGGACTCTATAGGATTGAATCTATGGACTCTATAGGCTTGAATCTATAGACTCTGCAGGCTTAAATCTATAGAATCTATAGGCTTGAATCTATGGACTCATTTCTATAGGCTCTACCAGTTCATTTTTATGGACTCTATAGGAAAGAAACAAGCTCTCAACACTTAACCAATTTGGTTCAACATCAAAAGTTCAATAGGTTCAACGCCTTGGTTTAACCAAAAATGTTCTTCACCAAGCTTCAAACAAAGGATTAAACCATTGAACCATTGAACCCCACTTCTAACAGGTTCAACGGGTTCAAAGGTTCAACGATGTCAGCAAGCTTAAAGAGTTAAGCGCTTCAGCAAAAGTTTAAAGTTCAACTGCTTTAGCAAGTTTAAAGGCTTCAAAAGACTCAGCGAAAAGAAGAAGGCTTGAACCATTGAACCATTAAACCTTGAACCAAAATGGTTTAAAGGTTCAACGCATTCAAATGTTCAAAATTTCAAAGCAGTTAGTTTAAATCAATTGGTTCAAGCAGTCAAGTGGAACACAAGAAGAAAGCGATTGAACCATTGAACCAAATTGGTTCAATCGATCTGTTCAATTGGCCGATTCAAAGGAGTGTCTCAAAGCAAAAATACCAAGTGCCCTTGCAAAGGATAGTGAACCAAAGACCAATTGCCCTTGCACTAGGCAGTGAAGAAAAGAAGGTTTCTTGAAACCAAGGAATGAACCGTTGAATCGTTGAACCATTGAATCATTGAACCTTGAACCAAATTGGTTCAACGGGTTCAAAGGTTTAATAACTTAAACAGGTTCAATGAGTTCAATGGATTTGAAGAGATCAAGGGACTTAGAAAAATAGAGAAGTAATGGAACAAAGGATGAACCAATGAACTGATTGAACCTTGAACCAAAAGAGTTCAAAGTTCAAAGTTTAAAGGTTCAACGGTTCAAAAGAAGCACCAGACAAAGGAAGGAAGTGGATGATTCCAAAGATTAGTTCAAAGGGATGGTTCAACCAAAGAGAAAACAAAGGATGAACCATTGAACTAATTGAACCTTAAACCAAAAAGGTTCAAAGGTTTAATGGTTCAAAGGTTCAATGAGATTGGTTCAAAGCGATTGGTTCAAGTGGTCAATTGAATGAGTGAAATGCAAGATTGAACCGTTGAACCATTGAACCAAAGTTAGTTCAAAGGTTCAAAAGGTTCAATCTGGATGGTTCAAAGGAGTGCCCCAAAGTGAAGAACAAGTGCCCTTGTGGAGGGTAGTGAACTAAGGGCAGGTGCCCTTGCAGAAGGCAGAGAACATTGGTTCAAAGATTAAAGGAAGCACTAGACAAAGGGATGGTTCTATCAAAGACCAAGAAAGTGATTGAACCAGGGAAGTGATTGAACCATTGATGTCCCTATGGATGTCAAATTTAAGGTAATGAAATATTTGCTAAATTTCAAATATGGCACAGAACTTGAAAATAAACTCAGCAACAAAGGAGCCGAGAAGGTCGTCTGAACTGTTGAAATAGTCAACCATTGACGTCCCCACAGACGTCAAATTTAAGATAATGAAATATTCATTGATTTTCAAATATGGCACTTGACACTCAAAAAAGGACCATTTGAAAAGCTTGAAGGGACACCTTCCCTTCAGGGTGTTCCAAAGGCTTGATAAAGACATAGAAATAACCTTCTCTCAGAGTTCTGTGGAAGGCACCAAGTGACAGTTGTGAAAGGTTTTAATATGTTTTTCTAAATGCTTGTCACCACATGTCCCTTGTAGAACTCGGCAGAAAGTGCCAAGTGTCAACATCCACTATTTCTTCCTTTTGTTTTATTATTGAGTAAAGATTGTGGTGGGCCCTGGGTGAGTTGCTAAGGTAAGTGAAACACGTTAAGTGGCATCATCTATGTAAATCCAAATTAGTCCCACATGTTTCTATAATGTTTTTAAAAAGCTCAACGGAAGCTTCCATGTGTCATTTTTTGTAGGACTCTCAAAAGATATCTTAAGCTTCTATAAGCTAAACAGATACTGCCTAGTGTCCTCACCTATTTCATAGTGGAAAGCGCTACCTGTCCCTTCATCAGGAATAAAGCACCCAAGAGCTCAAAATACAACAAAGAAAGGGGAAATGATGTAGAAAGATCAAAAATATCCGTGCATGAGATGTGTTTCTAGAAGGTGAAGCAGCCCACCAAGTGGACATCAGAGAGCATGAAAATAGTGGCACATTAGGAAACACATCAAGCAGCCCATATTTAAGACCAACAACTGATTCCATCATAGCCCATGGATAGAATTTAAAATGTATTGAATGCATTGAATGCATCGTAGGCCATCATTTTTGTGAAATAAAGCACCCAAGTCTTTTTTGGAGAACTATATATAGGACTCTCTTATCATTTTAGGGAGATCTCTTTGTTATCAAAAACAAAACTCTGCCCAAATTGAAAGGCATTACTGAGACTTTGAGCTCAGATTGTTGATCATATTTCGTTATTGAATAAGAAAACAAGTGACTTTTCAGACTTTGTGCTGGAATAGCTTAGTTGTTAGGGAAATTTTTCTTATGTCTGTTTCCTTAATACATTTTTTTCCATTTAATTAAATAAGTAGAATTAGTGAAAGTAATCAGGAAGGTGTCCTAAAGCCAGCTATGGAGAGACTTTGTGCTACCACAATTGTTTTTAGTTTGTCTATTTTCTATTTCTGTGTAAAGCATCTTGGGATGACTGTGTGCCCTCATTATCTTCCATATTTCACTCTTTGGTAGTGAGGTGGAGACTTTGTGCTACATTTCATCTTGTTGTGTTACTGTGCCCTATTACAATTGCTTGTCACTCCCTGAAAGGTTCCTATTATCTGTTGAACAGCACTTCTGAAAGAAGAGGAGTGCCTTCTATCACTTCATCAGGATTTCCCCTTTGATTTATGAACATCATCTCTGAAAAAAAAAGAGATGGATGGTGTTATCCTACCCCTGAGTGTTATTTTCATCTTATTTATAGTAGATTAGAATATATATAGCCCCTTCATACTTATAGGGAACCTCCCCTTGATGAGAGGAGAGATTTGACCCCATTTGATGTGGTAAACCTACACATTTGGCCAACCAATCTTCCTTGTTGTGGTTGATCAAACCTATTTTGCTCATCAGTATGCTGGTGACAAAATATTCACCCAACACACTCCATAAAAAAAGACAAAGGAAACAATATGATGATATTTATAAATATCCCAAACATGTATTGGGATAGGTCTAGAAAGATCATTCACAAGAATTGAATAAAATTACATTAAATTAGACATCTCATAAGACATGGACCATTATATGAAACAATGTCCATGTGAAGTGGAGGGAATGCATCAAAACCCTAAAAGCTGAAGAATGAGGATCCACAAGAAGTGTTGGATCATTGATAAATGTAGAGAATGTGAAAGTTCCAAATAACATAGTAGGGACACTCTCACCAATGGATAAAAAATAATTCTCTAAACTAAAAAATGTGTAATGAATCAATAAAAAAAGGGGCATATTCATGTATAATAGAAAAAGTGTATTCTATAAAAAAAATGTCTCATTTTTGGTATAAACTCATTCAAAAAGGGTGGATGTATAAAAATAATATTAATATTTGATAGGATTGTATCATCTCAAGAGATAGGAGTGGAAACTACAATTTTATAAGAAGAGTCTCACATAATAAAAGATTCTTAGAACATATTTTAACTAACGATCCAAATAGTATAAGGACATTTTGTTTGCTCCAAATTATGGCATAGAGGCATGGAAACATACATCAAAAAGTGACCAAGGATAATTTCATATGAATTGAGCCAATCATTATACTAAACTAGGTCAAAGGGAGTAGGAACATGTCCATATAAAAATGGATAAATCCCCTATGTAGTGAGTAAATATTCCATGGAAAAATACCAGGTGCATAATTGGTCATACCAAGAAGTATTAGTGGATATGACTATTTCATTGTGGTGGTCTCTCAAAAATAATAATAGATTCAGTAATATGACCACAAACATAGTGAAAAACTCAAAAAAGAGAGAAAGATAAGTCCTAGTGTGCTTGGTGTTACACACACAAATAAAAGTGCACTAAAAATAGCTTGTCCCGAACCATACATGTTCCATAATTATAATCACCTCCAAAAATACACTTTATAATTAGTGTTATTACAATAAATTCCATGAAAGAGGTATCAAAACTCTTCAGCCAAGATCTCTCCAAGAGCTCATTACTACAACAATGAAAACTTCAGCACTGCACACCAAGAATAAACCAACTATTATTATATTCTATATCAAATAGTTTATAATAAAGATGTGAAAATAGGTATAAGATAGGAGAATCCTAACCATACCATTCATGTGAGACTAAATTCCCTAATATAGGTGGAAGTTAGGCATAAACCCATCATTCTCATGAATGTGGTATAAACATCTCCTATGAAATAACACCTAAGTAAGCTAAAGACTAGGAAAGTAATATCCTACACAAACACCCCCATTAAACATAACATAGGTGGGTATAATAAAATATTCAATGAGAATCCATGTGTCTCTATGGACACCAATCCATCATGCTAAAGTACATGGTTATTGAGTCATTATAACCACTAAGTGAAATTAGGAATGGTGTTAAATATGAACACTATACTCCAAAATGTTGTATAAGTCTTTATTAAAGAGTACATTGAGTCCCATTTTCATTAATGGGATTCCATCATATTTAATGGTTCATTCCCATGCTACATTTCTTTCTCATTTCCACTTGGGTCAAGCTTGGAAATTAGACTTGTAGAAGACCGTTAATGAATAGTACCATGCTTCCTAGAGTAAGGAACATGACATCTCTTGAAGGAATATCAACAAGGAACCATTTTTAGAGAGATAACACATGTATCCTTTGATATTTAATTATTTTAAATGAATTATAAGGCACCTGGAGACTTATGAGAGTGATAGTAACTCAAACCAACCCAAAAAATTGTAGCAAGGGTGATATGTTCCACATGCTTGAGGTACTAGTTTATTTGATGAATACGCCTCATGAGCTTGAGTTGATTGATGAAACTAACATTAAAAAGACTTACTTTACCTCTAAAAACATCTCACAAAATTCATTCTCCTCCATCAAACATTGAAATGAAGAAACAAGATCAAAACTAGACCCTACTTAAATGAACAAGACATAATGACCTCTTTACACTATTAAAAATTGTTCATAAATTATATGGGATGAACATAAAAAATAATTCCACAAAATTGAATCTTACTATGACCCCTAACATTTCCCAAAATTTTAGCCTCTAACTTTTTATCTCCTAGCGGTACCATGCATTTGAAATTTTCTTTCTGAGCTTATGAAAGGAGCGATGGAGGAGAGAGAGAGTTATTAGCATCTTTGAGGCCTAAATTTTTATCCCAAACTTGAATCTGACTGTTAAAATATTAAGATACTCCTTTGAACCATTTTCACCTATAAAATAGATCTTTCAATTCCATACAAGTTTCCATGACTTATTTCAAAGGAGTATTTCTCTTAATTTAGGCATTGAACTAAAAATTTCATTAAGTTATGACCAAATTTGATCCTTATCTAATATCAAGGACATCATAACTCTTATTTAAATATTTTCCTTCATAATCAGTACATACAATTCCTTAAATTTATCCCAAAAGGTGGATTAAATGACTTTGTGATACATAGCAACATAATAAAAGGTTAATGTCTAAATATATGACTTTCAAGACATAATAAACACCTTATATTATGACTCAACCCCAAGCCATGACATTAACCACAAATGATAACACCATACTCTCATAAATGGCCTTGAGACTATACAAGTACATAAGAGACCCAAATCTCAAACAAATATAGGCAAGGACCAATATGACCACATGAAGACATTATAAGACCATTACATGATTATTACAACTATATACAATATTTAATAACCCTATGAAAAAGTTACAACCTATAAGGGTTGACCATTTTCACTTGGGATTTAACATTGGTCAACAAATTAGTGATTTATAAGGGTAGCATGTTTGCAATGCTAATAAATGAATGGCCTTATCCTCCCATTGGGTATTGGAGTCACTTCTACTCAAATTTAGACTAACCAGACCATGACCATGACAAAACAAACTAATTTTACTTGTAAAACACAAAACAAGGACAACACACATAAAGTAAAGAAACAATACACACACATGTGCTAGCTAAGCACTTAAGGAACACAAAACACAACATAATCAACTAATATGTACAACTAACCTAAACTTTTCTTATTCCTCCTGGGTCAAAAGGGAAGCTTATGAGATATCTTGCTTCATGAGAATAGGAATAGTGTGAGGCAAGCTGCATCTTAGACCTTTATCTCATTGTCTTCATCCTCTTCTTGAATTCCACTCCTCTTGTCATGTTCTCAAGTGAAGAAACACCATCAAACTTCATCTAGTCATGCTTCTTGGGCCTCTATGACATCTTGAGTGACCTCATATTGCTTATCATCTACTACAAGATCTTCAAGGAGCTTTGCATACTCATTATAAGATGCATCATATTCCTCAATGGACATGTTTTGTTTAATTTCCTCATGAACATGATATTCAATAAGTAATGTACTTTCACAAGGTCTTTCAATCTCCTGAATAAACCCAATACTCTACTACTAATCATCTTTTAGATCTTTTTTTATCAATGAGAGCAATACCAACTAGAAAAGCATCTTCATATTTCTTCTCAAGGGCTATAGGATTATCAAGAGTCTTAAACCCTATTATGTAGTCATGATGTGATTGCAAGTTAGTTTCTTCAAGTTCATCTTCTTACTCATTATGAACTATTTTAAATTCATTCAAGACTTTAGCTTCTAATTTTTCTTCAAGTTCACATTCTTGTTCATTTGAAACCATGAAAAATAATTCAAAACCTTAGCTTGTATTTTTAGTGGACCTTCAACATCAAGACCAAATGTAACCTTAACAAGATTAGATGAAATTAGATATCCTTCTTGAATCATACTACCAAGAACATATTCTAAGAACTCATATTTGAAAATTGGTCTACATTTTTATTCCCCAAGTGGAGTACCAATGAAGATATCCTCATCAGATTCACTTGAAGCATCTTCATAACATTATACTTGAACCTCACTTGCAGTTGTAACTTATTCATTTTCTTCTCATCCAATAGGTTCCTCTTTAATAAGGGAGATAGTGGGAGGGTGAAGAACATGCTCATGGGTTTGAGAGGGAGTATGTGTTGAGAAGTGTTGTCATTGATGTCAAGGTGCATATAGTTAAGATGAATGGTAAGTCATCTTTGAGGTATTAAATTGTGTGTTTGAAATGATAAGGAAGCCATGTGAAAATATATAATTTGAAGGAAACCTATTATCTCTTCTATTGGTTGATGTCAAGGTCAATATCATGGTTCAAGTCAGCTTGATGTTGGCAGTGTTGTCATAAAGAGGTTGATGGTAAAGTGAGCATTGAAGCATTATTATGAGGCTCTAGGTCTACATGAAGTCATGATAATATGTTGATCAAAAATATATTTTTTTCATGATTTGAGAGTGTTTTCTAAAGTGTGTTCTTGTTTGATATCATTAAGGTAAGCATGTTTGATTTCTAGTTCTTGAGTACAAGGTGTCTTGAGAAGCCTAGTCATAGTAAGCATAGTCATATCATGAGCATGAGAATGATGAGAATGAATATTTACAATACTTAATGATATTATCAAGGTGATCCTATAGGGGTAAGACCTTCAATCCAAGTCTACAACTAGACCATTTAAAGACCATGCCTGACCTAATGAGGTATCATGAGTTGTTATCAAGACATATGAAGGATATATAGTTATTTTTAAGAATGAGAGAGGTTATATGTAATTATATTGATATGTTAATCATGTAATTTTGGTGTTTATATCATGAAAGAAGGCATGAAGGATAGTTCAAGGCCTAGTAAGGTATGAAGACTATGGTGTAGAGAGAGTGTGTAAGCCCAATGAGGTATTAGGATTAGTTTCCAAATAAAATATAAGTATTTGACTATGGATGGAGGTATTATATTTTTTTAAATCATGTTCACAAAGTTTGAGGTCATGCTTTACAATAAAAGGATGAAAAGTGGTTTTGAGGTCTCTTGAGTACACAGAATGAAGGCATGCAAACCTGAGAAGGACTTTCAGGTGTTCATTGGCACATGTAACCTTTACATGGGAACTTGAGTTGTTAAGGATATATTTGGAAGGTTCTTAAGATAATAAATAAATCCATTGGTTTTTGATTCAAGTGTAAATCATTTATGAATAATTATTAACACCAAAACATGTGTTAAACCTCTCTAAAACCTCAACAAGGATCCAATGTGAAAGATATTGTTAAAAATAGCCCATAATGGTCTCAAATGACTAGATAAGATATTTTAGGTTGTATTAAACTCTCCTTGTCATCTCTAGGTGTGATTGAGTTATCAGGTGTGTGAGTAGACTCTATAAGAAAGTGCATGATTCTTCGAGATTTGATCTAGCAGTTAGATTTGATCAAGTAAAAGTATGCAAATAGATGGAGGATGAAGTTTTAGACTCATGTTTCATTTCCATAAAATTTTATAGATATTTTATAACCATAAGTGTGCTAAACTAGTCATCTAAGTTAGCCAGTCACTAACAAGCCTAATGGTGAAAAAAGTAATAAACCCAGGTAGCAGTGAGAAGATGATTAGGAATGTTTTATCATGAAATAGTGAAGAAATAAAGTGCATGTAAATGTTATTTATGAATTTTAAGACATTTTCATTTTTTTTAAAAGTTTTTAAGGTTAGTTATTATAGTGAAAAAATTTCTCACAAGTTGACTTATCTGGCTCAGTGAGGTCTTTGTATAGTGAGGTCATGAGATTGGTCTTCAAGACCAATAGTAGCCATTTGACTATATTATCTATCTATATGATAACTATATAATTATTTCCTAATATAATATACATGAATCATAATTCTCTTAAATTGATCATATAGGTGTTAAAATTCATTATCACATTGATTGTGTTTAAGGTAAACTAGCAGATCTGGGTAAGCAAGTTGTAGTGATAAGTTTGAGACCTTATGCTCTGAGTTAAAGTATCTAATTAACATGGTGATATTTTTTGGGAATTTTATGTCCTATTCATGTTTTTATAAGTTTTTATAATTATTTAAAGTGTTTGAAATGTTGAAACCAAAATGGCTTGCCTAGTTCTGGTTTGAATGTGTATACTAAAGTCAAAAGATTGGTCTGCAAGACCAATATTTGACATTAGACCTTATGAATTTTGTATTTGAGATTGGTATATATATATTTAAAAGGATATTTTTAATGTATAATTATTAATTATAAGTTTTATTTTATGTGTTTAATATAAATATGTTCATGACTGGGTTTCAGAGTGTTCTGGCAGTTCTGAGTGAGCTATTTATAGAGAAGTGTTTGAATACTTTTGCCCTGATTTGTGAAGTATAAATCACATGGTGATGTTTTAAATTTAATTTAGGATTTTTTTCATGTGATTTATTATTATTTTTATCTTACTATATTTTTTACATTATTTATTTTTGTTTGACAAATGTTTTGTAGGTTCACAGGCCTAATTGTGAATAGTACTAATGGTATGCTTCAAGTGGTAGTTGGAGAAAAAAAGTGTCATGGACATAAGATGAGATTATTAGTGGTATATTTTAGTGGAATATTATTTTTCCCATCATTTTTATATTTTTAAAGTGTTTGAAAGAGATCAAAGAGTAGCATATGCTAATGAAGGCCTAATTAAATTAGGTCTCCTTAAGGCCTAAAAGAGGTTTTGGTCTTTTGAGTTGGGGATGACCTATTGTAATGATTTATTCATGTATGAAACATGTTATAAGACCTATTTAAAGTTTAATACAACTTTGAAATTATGTATGGTTTATCAAGAGGCTTGTATAAATACAAAATAGTTTTAGGCATATTTAAGAGTGAAAAGTGCAAGCAAATGAAATAGTGCATTGGTGAGAATAATGAGGTCCTGTAAACCATTTTAAGATTATATATAAACTATGATTAATATTTTACATAGGTTATATGTGTAAAAATCAAGGTCATATGACCTAATCAAGTCAATAAGAGGGCTAATTGAGTGAAGAATCCTAAAAGACAATTTGAGAGGGGTAGATGAAAGAGAGGAGCTGAAGAAGGTGATCATCATATATTATATGAAAAATAAGGTGTTCTAAAGGTGGTCAAAAATTTTAAGTGGTTGAGTTGGTTTTGATTCATCTATGGGGTTGGTACCTTCTTTCAATTTGGTGCTTTCTAAAGCCTAACTAAGTTGGTGCTTAATTAGTTAAGGTTAGTGCTCCATGTGGAGTTGGTGCTTCATTAAATTATGATCTTTTGAATTATATGATTGTATTCAATTTTCATGTATTAGTGGGGTTTATTTCCCTTAAGTTTTTCCACATATTTGATGTGTTTTCTTGTGTAATCATGTTTCATGCTTGTATGGGTGATTGTTAATGCATTGCTTAATCTATATGTTGATGTGATGGTTTATGATTGCTAAGAAAGAATTGAAAGAAAGTTTTAAGATATTAATTCACCCCCCCCCCCCCTCTTAGTGATTGTGATTCCAATAGTATGAGGTATGTTAGGTGACCCATGAATTGGCTTGGGAATGGAATATTCTTGTAGGAATGCTTGAATATAAATCAAGTTTAGTTCAAATATGAGTGCCTCATTCTCTTCATCAACCACATCATCCTTCTCAACTAGGACTACCATATTATATTGAATGACTTATATTATATACCTCCAAGATGCAAAATTTAAATGATGCAATGTCATCAAACTGCAAACAGGGTAAACTATTTGTCTAGGTTCTGCATGTTCTATACTCTCACTTTGTTCTCATCATGCTCTGCCGCTCTCCATTCATTTTAAGGGAATTCAGATCAACCATTCTATTCATGATCTCCTATTTCACTTGAGCTTCAATAGCTGCTGTCATTGATTCAAGTCATTTACGCTCCTCCTCAATTAGATTAAGAATATCACTTCTCTTCTCAACTTGGAAAATACGGAGAAGGTTAAGCTCACTCTTTATGATATTTTCTGAGTGTTTCAGCTTTGCTTCAAGAGTGTCCACGATCTGCACTAAATGATTTTCAGAAGCACGTGTCTCTTCTAGCTACTTATTTTTTTTGAATTCTTAATTCTGTACTCTTTAACTTCATGTTCAAAACTTTAATAAGTGCACCCTTACATAATGATAAAATATGGGTTATTGACATGGAGATGCATAGAATGGAAAAATCTCTATACACATGAGATTTGTCTCTCTGAAACTAGACACCAAACTGACACTAACTCAGATTACATGCAAAATCAAAGAGCACAAAATTAATGCTAGTCTCTTATTTTACCATTTTCGTGCATACAACTGTCTTTACATAGTCAGTTCCTTACATGGAACTAGTTTGACATTCACTAGTCTATTGGAAACAATTTCTCTAATAGTTTATCAATTCTGCATGTTCGACTTCTTTCTTAGATTTCAAAATACACCAATCAAATCGAACCCATACCTTGTGACATGCCTTCTAAATCAGCATGCATTCTGTTCAATATAAGGATTCCAAAATTTCATTCATTTGACTTGAGACTATATAAATTTCATTCTATCAATCCGCTCATATGACCTACACCAATCCTTTTAGAAAATGATCATTCCCAAAATATTCAAATAATAGATTCCTTTTCTATTCTTGACTGTATCATACAGTTGACATATATATAGATTCAAGCGAGATCAAAAATAAAATTCTTTTGAATTAAACCATTAGAGAGATCAGACCATTGAGATAATACAAGCCATTCAATAAAGAACTAAAGACTCCATTATCACTAAACATGTTCCATCTTTAAAAGCTTACCAAAACATCCCTTCTTATTGTACACAGCACTGGAATTTGGCTTCTCCGAACGCTTGACGTTTTCACTTCAAAACCACACGCATTAGCCAAGCATGTACAAATCTTTATAAGAATTTAATGAAAATTCTCTTAAAGAAGAATAACTTCCTCCATTTTCTCTTTGTTGTAGACCTGCATTCTTACATACTTCTGATCATTCTTCCTCTCTCCTTGAATGAGAGATTTTCCTTCTGTCCTTCCTCTCCTCTACCTTCCTCTTATCCTCATGAATGAACTTTCTTTTGCTCTTTTTAAGAGCCTCCTCTCTAACTTCTACGCCCAATCTTGGGCTCAAGACAAAACATAGTTTTTAATTTGTAACAATATACCAATGTTGAAATAATTTCAACCACTCCTCCTTTATTTTCTCAACAGCCCCAACGTAGGAGATTCTCCTTAACCACTCTTTTATATATAATTTATTTTTACATATTTTTTTACCTTTTACAATTACTCCTCATTAACAGCATATTAGAGGGAAAATACAATAAATTGAATATGAATTCAATCATGACTTGCATCCCAACGTAACCATGTCTTGCCTGAAGATGTATGTAGATGCTCCTACATCATTAAAGGTTCTTTGGGAAAGGGAAATGGAGATTGAATAGGCATAAAATTTTATTTGGTTTCAAAATCTAAAGCTTGGCTTGGTTCAATCTTCTTCATTTTTAACTCCAACTCTTCAATTTTCTTGTCTATACTCTCTTTGAATAGATTTTATTGAAGGTTATTAGTGACTTCATGAGGATAAGGAGAAAAATAAGGTTTATATGAGATACAAGAGGTCTCTTAAGGAGGGATGGAAGGGACTTACATAGGTTCATATTATTTCTTGACTTCAACTCCCCAATCTATGCTTATCTCACCTTGACTACTCTATGATTTCACCACTTGATTCCAACTTGGAGTCTTAAAATACTTCTTGGGGGGTTCTTGAGGGAGATAAGTAGAATATTGGTTCTTAAAAATAGGATGCTCAATAATAATCTCCTTCTTTTGAGTACTCTCTTGGATTGATTTCCATGAAATAAAAGTTTGAGGAGTATATGAAGGATTTGTATCACTTTGAAGCTCACTTGGAAAGGTCTGTTTGGAAATAATGGGTGGTACATATGATGGATAAGGTGGTATACATGAATACACATGGGGCTGATAGGATTTAACCTACTATCCTTCATGAACTCTTAGCTTATCTTCTATTTTTTGAATGAGACCACTTACATCAAATATTTCACTTGAGAGGCTTTGCCAATTTGATCTCTCAATAGGCTCCCATTATTATTGCATTAGTTACAATAAGAATTTTGTATTATGAATGAAATGACTAGGGAAAACTTGACCATATTCCATTTTTGTGTTAAGCCCTATCATGTACCTTTCATAGCCCAAGAGATTTTGCTTGAAACTTGAAATAGACTGATTTGAGAAGTGACTATTTTAGCTAGGGACATCTTGAGCTTGAGAAGGTTGATCATATGAAACATCATAGTCATGTAATGGAAATGTGATCTGACCATAGGATTAATATAACTCATAACAAGGTTGATATGGATCATAGTGAGGTTGATATGGATCATGACAAGGTTAGTATATCTCATTATAGGACTAGTAAGGATTATGTTGAGGCTAATAGGGAGTGATATAGGACTAATATGCCTCAACTACTTGCATGAAATTGAAATTCACTTCAAATTTATCCAAAATAACTTCATCAAGATAATGAATGGAAAGTACAACCTTCTTAACAAGTGATTGGGATGATAAAAATAGATAATTTATCATAAAGTCACCATTGATGTTTTTGTATGCCTTCAAAGGTTGATATGTAGAAAAACAACACCAATCATCCTTCCATCACTTTGGACCTTAGTCAAATTGGGCATGAAAAAATTGTTTTCAACCAAATTTTCACCCTTTTTAAGGTAGTTCAAGCCTTCCAAATTTGTAATAACATGGAAAAAATTCTAGGTTTTGGGTGTCCTAAAATTGGATTGAATCTCTAGGTTAAGGGGCTAGCTCTCAATGATGAATCACTTAGGATCACAAACTACTCTACCAATTTTCTAAGAAAAGAGAGAGAAACCCTATTCTAATGGAGGTGATGTACCAAATATACTTTACCACTACCAACTAGTTGAAAATTCACTTCAACCATGAGACTAACCTACAACAAACACTCCTATAAATCTACCTCTCTACACCAACATTTATCATGAAGGTTGTGAATAATGTTTGGGATAGAAGGACTAGTCAAGAGGTCATGAAATTACACTAATTAAAATATAACTCACTCAACCTTTACACCTCAATTAGACACTTAAAAAGACCTACAAAAAGGTTTTCAAATTGAAAATGAATGTTAGATAAGGATAACATACCAAGGAAGCAAAGCTAATCACTTGATAAGATCAACTAATTAAGAACACAAATTGAAACTAGCCAAAGGAGGAGGTAACATTAGAAGTTTATCATTGATTAAATTCTTGAAAATTTGAAGGGTTTATCCATACCTAGGTGGAGGATACAAGAATAGCCTATCAAGGCTGAATATATAAAGAAATATAAAAGAAGGGAGAAGGGCGTAGGAGAGAAATAGGTGATAAGTTTCTCATGAGAGTTACATTAAAAAATGAGTTATGAAATAGTCTCAAAAAATCTTAGAATACATGTTTACTCTCCTAAATATTCCTTCTCTAAGTGGTGTGAGAGTTTGCAACTTTGTTTGACACCTTATTTTACTCTTTAAAACTACTCCTTGTCTTAGATTGTGAATGCACAAATGGAAATATTGACCATCAAGTCATGTTAAAATTAAATTTTTTTCTACTCTTTGACACCTTTCATATACTTATGATCTATCTAAACTAACATCTCAGTGGCAATCATCAAGTAACTCCTTAGGTGTCTTAAAACCTCTTTGTCTCACTAGGCCAATCTTGCTTACAAGTGTCAAATCTTGAGTTTGTCTTCACCAAGGAAATATATCTCCATGGATGGTCTATTCACATCATATTATATATACAAAAACTTATTTGGAGTCGTCAAACTCTATCCAAGACTCCATTTTTCACCAAAAGGTCTCATTTAGCCTCATTTCTTGTAGCCCTAAAAATGTGTAAACTTCCTTGTGTAGAATAATGTACAAATAATATTGGAAAAATGATCATATATTTGAGAAATTAGTATCCCCTTTCAAATCCATGCCAATTTTAATAATCCAATTATGAGTGGAAGTGTCATTTTTTGCTATTCTCTCTCTTCAATTAGGCCTCATTACCTAGAAATTGAGTTTCTACTCCAAACTTCTCCCAAACATGTGAAACCACCAAAAAGCATGTGATTAAAATTTCATATCATATCACCAACCTCCATACCAAATTTGAGGTCCTGAGACCTTGTGGAAGTGTGAGAACAATGAAATAGTCTCAAAAGCTAGTCTTTTTTAAGCCTATTTAAGACTGCCTTGAAAAACTAGACTTATTTGAGCATTCCTAGAATTTATTGCATGTATTTTTTGGATTTTAAAAGTATAATACATCCTATATAATCCTTCCCAATAGTTTTTATCTATTTAATTATTCAAATCCCTAAAAAACACCTAAAACCCCATAAAATAGGACATTAAATGCAATCTATATAGTTACAAGTATAGACAAAGTTCATGGTGAGAACCCAAATAAAGTTACAAAAAAAATTAAAGAGGTTTTAGAATAATTTAAATTCATATTATTCACTTTGGAGACAAATCTTCCACATCAGGTCCTTGTTAGGGTTTTAGGAGGGTTTAAAGTGGTTTAGGTTCTTAGCGATTATTCATAGACCCTAGGCCCTTAATTCCTAGACTAATACCAAAAATCTCAATTTAATTATCCCCCTCAACTTTCCCTCAGAGAAAAATATTCCATGCCTCTTTTCCATATAGTTCCAAGTTAATAAGTTGGCTCTCAAGTTGTAAATAGGCCATTGGAGAGTTGTCTGAGTTCTTAGCTTTTATTCATTCATGTCAAGAACCTAAACCAACAACTAATTATAGTATATCTAATTATGGGAATCTATTAATCACTCATGAAATTCATTTAGATATATGCATTAGGTCAAATGATAGATACCAAACTCACTTTACAAACATTCACTTATGATTGTATCAATGAATCCATTCATGCTTTATTATACCCTTTCTAGTTCTGCAATCTTCTTTTCTGATCTTCCTTATGATGCTTGAAACCCTTACTAGCTTCTTAAGCCTTAATGGAGCTTTAAGTATTCAATATACAGTATGCATCTATCTGAAGCTTCTAATAAGTTTAGACACATGTGATTCAATGTATCTAACATGTTTCAATCCTCATATAATATATAAGACTCTAAGATATTGAATTTTGTCTCTAAACTCCTTACCTTGTTCAGAAGCTTATAGGTCTCATTAGGCCTAATTGTGCCTCCAATAGGTCAAAATCATTATTATTCCCTTATTAAATATGAAACCAAATTTATTAAGGTATTTAAAACATAATAAATATGATCCAAGCCTTATACCAAGTTATAGCACTCAAAAGTAAGGAAAACTCAACTTTGACTTTTTGACAATTTTTGAAAAATGAACACCTACAGGCAGATAAAAACATAGTCATCTGTATCTAAAAATATATAGCTCCTTTTGGCATGAAAAAACTTGGATTACATCAAAAATAATTTAATATAACTTTTCCAAAAATAATCAAGTCATTTGGAATAGTATTTTAGGAGTTATGTCCTTTTTAGTGACTGGGAACACATTTTTTTGAATTGTTCCAGAACTGCAGGTCTGTATTTTGACCATAAATTTTTTGACATTGCTCAATTCGATCTGAAACCACTTTAATTGGATTCATAACTCCAATTCACATCTACACACAAAATTTCATAACTTTTCATTGAGTAAATCTCTAGATATACCCATTTTTCCAACAGTGGCCTAACTTTCTGTCCACACAGGCCGAGAGCACAAATAATTCAACTGGGAGAGTTATGAGATGTTTCAAAGGGTCTAACCTGTTGTTTTAGGTCTTTATAAGTGTCCTAAAACTTTATCATTTAGCAAATTTTCCAATATATACATCTGATCAATCTAACAAGATAAATTTGGTTTCTTTTCACTGAGTATTCATGACAATCAACAGGGGTGCAAGGTTTTCATCTAATCCTTGATTCTAATAGCTGTTATGAATTAAAAATAGGTTATACTTCCTTCCATAACATATACCTATGCATAAGAGAGATTAATTAATTCATTGTTCTATAGATAACCATCATACACATACACAGGCCTGTCACTATTGAAACCAGAATTCTATAAAGGAAACCATAACACTATCATGGAAATCAAAACTCTGTTCTTTCCTCTTCAAAAAGGAATTACTTACAAATAATTTTCATTGATTAAAGGCTTATGAAACCTTCATAGACACATCCATACCAATTCTTGGACTCCACCTGCAACTTCTTTTTTTCTCCTTCATTTTACATCCTTTGAGATCCTCTTCTCTTCTTACATCTCTTCCCTTGAATGAGAGGTCTTTTCCTCTCTATCCTTCCTCTCCTCTACGTCCATCTCATCCTCCTCTCAATGATTTTTTTTTTTTTTTCTTTTCTCTCATGCCACCAATGCATATCTTACTTTGTTTGTTTTTAAAGAATCTTCTCCCTAACCTCTACGCCCAACTTGGGCTCAAGATAAAACAACAACCAGTTTTTAATTTACAACCATATACTAATTTGGAGAAGACTAATATCTTATGGTTGAAATATTTCAACCACTCCCCTCATTTTCTCTTTAAGCCAAGATTGGCTTCCAACATGGAGATTCTCTCTTTTCACTTTTCACTTTTGATAATTACATTTACTCTCAAGGTAAAAGTTTGAAATCTAAACACAATTTGGAGGGAAAACACGAATTTGAATTCAATCATCCCAACGTAACCACATCTTGCCAAGATATATGTAGATTCTCCTGCATCAAAATTCATACCAAGCAAAAGAAAGTTGGTCTTGAATTGTAGTCATCCATTAAAGGAGCTTGAGGTGGTCTCAAAGGCCTAAAAGGCACTTTCCTTATCTTCCCCTAATTTTGGATGGTCTTGAAAGATTTTTTGATATATTTATGATATTATAAAAGTCATAATACCTTCACTTTACCCCCAAAAATCCACCCTTCTCATAATTATTCATATAGGTCTGCCTAAGTAGTGTTAGACTTACCAGGTCTAAATATGGTTTTCAACATTTTCCCCTTTCTCACTGACTGTGAGGACTGAATGAAGCCACATTATCATTAAATTACATAAAAATATTGACTTCCTTAAATATATCATTTTTATTTCAAAATAATAACCCTTCTTGAAATTGACCAGGCAAACCTGTAGGTACCCAATTAGTTATGTGTGCAGGGTTTAGAGAGTCCTATTTGGTCATTCTTTTTTGAAATGCCTTTAGGTCTATTGAACCTCCAATGACCTTTTGAACCTTTTTTATCACCAAATATAAAATTTCTCCTTGAGTGCACTCTATCTTATTTTCAAACTTGAAATTAGACTGGTTCCTTGAATAAACATGTAGATGATCATTTAGTATCTAAATGCATTTTAAATCTAGGGTTTTAGTACAATTCATTGAAAATTCAAAAATAATTGCTATTTTATTATAATAAATAAGTTTTCTTTGACCCAAAAAACCCTACATCTTTACTTGTATACACCTATTAGCTTATATCTTCTAAGGCATAGATGTAGGTGTTTATTTAGTGGGATTTGAACATTGAAGTTGTTCTCTACAAGTTAGATCATTAACACATTGATAGTATCCACAATTCATTGTAATATTATTCTCATTATCCTACAAGGTTAATTTTTTTTTTAATATCATTTTAAAACTTTTCCTCTTACCTTCATACACAGACCTATGTATGAGTACTAGGCTTGTGAACTCAACTAGTGACTATGACACTAGTCACCTCAACCCTTTATGACTCTTAAATAGATTAGGTGTCTTCATGGGTCTATGCATTCTATCATTTTTTTATGGAGTCATGTTTTAAAATTTGTTCCTATTTGTATAAATAAATGCCTTTTGTCAAAAAAGAGGACCTATAGGTCTATAACCTGGAGGTCTTCCTTTTTGCTTGTATAGATTGTTGAGACAGCTTTTTAAGTCCTATCACTTAGAAATTGTATCAACTCATTTCCTTTTCTCATGTCATCCACCTTAATATCTTGTGTATCTCTAACTAAACATTATGCCATCTCAAATTTTCTCATTTATATGTATAGGCCTATAGAAAGTTATTTCATGTACAAGGATTTTGCATATAAGTTGGAGTCTCTTCATTCATTCATGTTCTTTGATGATGTAATGGGGATAGTCAGTATCAAATGATTTTTTATGAGTATATATCACATTTCTACATTTCCAAAGCACCTTCAATATGAAACCTAGACCCATGAATATTCAGCTATAGATATGTAGACCTATGGGTGAAATGAGATTATCTAAGTCTTTAAAGAGTGCATTGAGTCCCATTTATATTACATTGGGATTACATAATATTTAATGGTGTCTTCCCATGTTACATTGATTTCTCATTTCCACTTGGGTCAAGCTTGCTAATCAGACCTATAGAAGACTGTTGATGAACATTACCATGCTTCCTAGAGTAAGGAAGATGACATCTATTAAAGGAATATCAATGAAGAACCATTTTTAGAGATAAAACACATGGATCATCTAAGATTTAAGTATTTAAAATTAATGATGAGGCACTTTGAGACTTCTGAGAGTGATAATAATTTAAACCAACCCAAAAACTTACAATAGGGGTGATATATTCCACATGCTTGAGGTACTAGTTCCTTTGATGAATAAATATCATGAGGTTGAGCTAGAAGATGTTGTTGTACAGGTACTGGTGCAGCTGTTTATCTCCAAGTGGGAGATTGTTAAGGTGTGGAGCCTAAAAGCTTTGCATATGAGCACATTTAATAGTTTCGGGTCTACACAGTCACCGGCGTCGGTCAGGAGCGATCGTCGTCGGTCCACTGCAGTTGAAGAGACGCTAGCATCGACAGAGGATCGGCCAACGTCGGTCACAGGCAAGCAGGCAGGAACCAGCATCGGTTACCTGTGCGTCCAGAATGCTATTTCCGAGGACAGAAGTGAGTGTTTGCATGATGAGTTTAAGCCTTAGTCTTAAGTTCACGTTTCTATTATTAGCAAGATTATTTTTAGAGCCCTTGTTCAAGAGGCTTAACTGTTGGTTGTAAGTGCATGCTCAAGTTTCCTAATTCTATATTGTAGAATTAGATCTTCTTAGCTTAGTGTGTATTATTGCAGTAGTTCATTGTATGTTGAAGAACAGTACAGAGTTGTATCAATCCAGGTTGTTGGAATTGATTGTACTTGAGAGAGAGAGCTCTTAAGGGATAGAGATCTAGAGAGAGATCTTGTGCATCTGAGAGAGGTGTGGCAGAAAAGAGTTTCTTCAATTGTATTCCTTTTGTAAAGAGTTTTAATACAAGTTTTCAGGGTGGTTTCTTGTATCTCTTGTTCTTTGCTATTATTTTATTCTAGTTACTTATCTATCTGATATAATTCCGTGTTTATTGCTTTCATAAGTGTAATCAAATTGTTGGTTGATCCCCAACAAGTGGTATCAGAGCCTTGGTTGTAGGTTTAGAGTTTGATATCCAATAATTGGTATCAAAGCTCAGGTTCACTAACAGGTGGTTTAGATCTATATAGTGTGTATTGATTACAGGTTGCTCACAGGAGTTTCTACAGGGATTTTTGTTTAAGTGGGAGAAGCAATGGCAGATGAAAGTAAACTAAGAATGGAAAAGTTCAATGGCAAAAACTATCAACATTGGAGAATGCAGATAGAAGACTATCTGTATCAGAAGGATTTATACTTACCATTAGGTGGGATTGCAAAGAAGCCCACAGAAATGGAGGATGAAGAATGGAAAGTTCTTGATAGAAAGGCTCTGGGGTCTATAAGACTGAGTCTAGCATCTACTGTGATATGTAATTTATCACAGGCAAAAACAATGGTAGAGTTGATGACTACTCTAGCAAATTTGTACGAAAAACCCTCAGCTTCTAATAAGGTATATCTTATGAAGCAGCTATTTAATTTGCATATGCAGGAAGGTGGATCTGTATCTAATCACCTAAATGATTTCCATGGTATTGTAAATCAATTAAGTTCAGTCAAAATTGTATTTGATGATGAAATAAAAGCTCTTTTAATATTATGTTCTTTGCCTGAAAGCTGGCATAGCTTAGTAATGGCAGTTAGCAATACTACATCTGCATCAAATATTTTAAAAGTAGAGGATGTTGTTAGTGTTATCTTGAATGAGGAAATTCACAAGAAAAGCACAGAAGAGACATCTGGGAACACTTTAAGTTTTGAGAGCAAGGGAAGGCAAAAAGAGAAGAACAAGAAAGGGAGATCAAGATCCAAGTCTAAGGGGAAAGGCAGATCTAAATCCAAAAATGGCAGAAGGCCACAATGCTGGAATTGTGGAAAGATGGGGCACATAAGCAGAGATTGTTGGTCAAAGCCTAAGGAGGACAATCAGCATGAAGGAAAGGAAGAAGCCAAGGTTGCAGGTATTGCACAAGATGCTTTGATATTCTCTTTGCATAATAATATAGAATCTTGGGTATTAGATTCTGGTGCATCTTTTCATGCTACCCCTAATAGGGAATATTTTTGTGACTATATCCATGGAGAATTTGGAATAGTATATCTGGGGGATGATGAGCCCTATAAAATAATTGGCAAAGGTAAAGTGTAGCTGAAAATGCAGAATGGCAACACATGGGTGTTGAGAGAAGTTATGCATGTTCCTAGCTTGAAGATAAATTTGATTTCTACAGGAAAGTTAAGGGATGAGGTTTGTACAGTAACTCTCACAACAGAATCTTGGAAGGTGACCAAGGGTGCACTTGTTATGGCCAGAGGTAAGAGAGTAGGTACTCTCTATTTGTGTAATTGTGTTACTAACAATTCTCCTTCTGTATTATCTACTTCAGATGTGGATGCAAAATTGTGGCACTCAAGGCTTGGCCACATGAGTGAGAAGGGGATGTCAATTCTTAAGTCTAAAGGTAAGCTTTCAGATTTGAAAAGCATGGATCTAGAATTTTGTGAGCACTGTGTATTTGGAAAATAGAAAAGGGTTAGTTTTCTCAAGACTGGGTCTACAAAGAAGAAGCATAAGTTGCAGCTTGTTCACACAGACATGTGGGGACTAGCTCAGGTAGCTTCTATTGGAGGATCACAGTACTATGTTTCGTTCATAGATGATGCTACAAGAAAGGTATGGATCTACTGTATTAAGAAGAAATCTGATGTATTTGAGACTTTTAAGATTTAGAAAGCTATGGTTGAGAATGAAATAGGGAAAAGATTAAAGTGCCTGAGATTTGACAATGGTGGAGAGTTTTGCAGTTATAAGTTCAACTGGTATTATTACATGCATGGAATCCGTAGGCAAAGAATAGTTCCAAGGACACCTCAGCAGAATGGGATTGCTGAAAGGATGAATAGAACAATCATGGAGTGTGCAAGATGTATGAGATTGCATGTTGGTTTGCCTTTAGAGTTTTGGGCAGAAGCTGTTGACACTGTAGTGTACCTGATTAACAGAGGACCCTCTACAGCTCTGGATGATGGAATCCCGGAAGAGGCTTGGACAGGTAAAAAGGTAGATCTCTCTTTTCTCAAAGTTTTTAGTTGTGAAGCCTTTGTGCACGTAGATAAGAAAAATAGAAAGAAGCTCGATGCTAAGTCTATGAGTTGCACATTTATTGGCTATGGCTCAGATGACTTTGGTTTCAAATTTTGGAATCTAGGAACTAACAAGGTAATTAGGAGCCATGATGTTGTTTTTAATGAAAAAGTGATGTACAGTGATCAGCTGAAGAAGCTGAATCAATTCGAGCAGATCAATAGTGAATTGGACGAGGTGATGGTCCAAAATGAGCTCGCGAGAAAAAGAAATAATCACTTGCAGGAAAACACAGAGACCGACATCGACAGGTTAGGAACTGGCGTCGACAGAACAGAAATCGAGGTCGGTCATACAGAGACCGATGTCGGCAGGACAGGCAACAACGTCGGTCAGGCAGAACTGATGCCGGCCAATAACAGGTCTGGAGGTGATCGAGGTCGGTCACTGTCAGAGAATTTGGGTGGACAACGTGTTGTGAACGAGTCTCAGACACCCATCAGGAGGTCTGAAAGGGTAAGCAAGCCTCCAATTAGATATTCTCCTTCTTTATTTTATTTATTGCTAACTGATGGTGGAGAACTAGAGAGTTTTGAAGAAGCAATATAGGTGGAGTCCAAGAGTCAATGGGAGTGTGGCATGGTTGAGGAGATGGAGTCCTTAAGAGAGAACTAAACATGGGATTTGGTTGAATTGCTAGCAGGTAAGAGGACACTGAAAAACAGATGGACCTATAGGTTGAAAGAAGGTGAGAATGGACAGATGAGATATAAGGCCAGATTGGTAGTGAAAGGATTTGCACAAAAGCTAGGTATTGATTTTGGTGAGATTTTTTCTCTTGTTGTTAAAATGACTTTTATACGGATTGTATTGTCTTTGGTTGCTGTTGAGGATTTGCATCTTGAGCAGCTAGATGTTAAGACAGCGTTTCTTCATGGAGATTTGGATGAGGAAATTTATATGGAACAGCTGAAAGGATTTGAGGTCAAGGGTAAGGAGAAGTTAGTGTGCAGATTGAAGAAAAGCTTGTATGGCCTCAAGCAAGCTCCTAGGCAATGGTATCTAAAATTTGACAGGTTTATGACTGAGCATGGCTATAGTAGGTGTCAATCTGACCATTGTGTGTATTTCAAGAGATTTGATAATGGTAGATATATTATTCTATTGTTGTATGTAGATGATATGCTAGTTGCAGGATCACACATGTAGGATATCTCTGAGCTTAAAGTGAAATTAGCTCAAACGTTTGCTATGAAGGATTTAGGAGCAGCAAAGAAAATCCTTGGCATGAGCATTAAGAGAGACAGGAAAAATCACAGGTTGATATTGTCTCAAGAGGATTATGTGGACAAGGTGTTGAAACGGTTCAATATGCAGGATGCTAAACCGGTAAGCACACCTTTGGCTGGACATTTTAAGTTGAGTAAAGAACAATGTCCTAATTCATGTGATGAGGTAGAGTACATGAGTAAGTTTCCATATTCTTCCGTAGTAGGGAGTTTGATGTATGCAATGGTGTGTACTAGACTGGATATTGCCCAAGCAGTGGGAGTTGTAAGTAAGTATATGGCCAATCTAGGTAAGGAACATTGGAAAGCAGTTCAGTGGATCCTTAGATATCTGAGAGGAACCAGCAGTAGGCACTTGTGCTATGGAGGTTCAGATACTTCTCTACATGGTTATGTAGATTCAGATATGGTAGGTGATTTGGATGGTAGGAGGAGCACTACAGGTTATGTTTTCACTGTAGGTGGAACGGTGGTTAGCTAGATATCTAAGTTGCATAAGGTTGTTGCCTTGTCAACTACAAAAGCAGAGTATATTGCAGCCACAGAAGCTAGCAAAGAGATGATATGGATGACACGATTCATGGATGAGCTCAGTAGGGAGCATGAGAGTTGCAGATTGTATAGTGACAGTCAGAGTGCAATCTATTTAGCTAAGAATTCAGCCTTTCATTCAAGAACCAAGCACATACAGCTAAGGTACCACTTCATACGGCAGGTATTGGAAGATGGTGATTTGAAGCTGGAGAAGATCCATACAGATAGGAATCCTATTGATATGTTAACCAAGCTAGTTACAAAGGAGAAGTTGAATCTTCATTCAACTTCTGTTGGTCTTCATGATTGAGTTGAAGATGGAGGAGCTAGAAGATGTTGATGTACAGGTACTGGTGCAGCTGTTTATCTCCAAGTGGGAGATTGTTAAGGTGTGGAGCCTAAAAGCTTCACATATGAGCACATTTAATAGTTTCAAGTCTACACAGTCACCGACGTCGGTCAGGAGTGACCACTGTCGGTCCAATGTAGTTGAAGAGACGCCGACGTCAGTAGAGGATCGGCCAATGTCGGTCACAGGCAAGCAGGCAAGAACCGGCATCGGTTACCTGTGCGTCCAGAATGTTATTTTTGAGGACAGAAGCGAGTGTTTGCATGATGAGTTTAAGCCTTAGTCTTAAGTTCACATTTCTATTATTAGCAAGATTGTTTTTAGAGCCCTTGTTTAAGAGGCTTAACTGTTGGTTGTAAGTGCATGCTCAAGTTTCCTAATTCTATATGTAGAATTAGATCTTCTTAGCTTAGTGTGTATTATTGCAGTAGTTCATTGTATGTTGAAGAACAGTATAGAGTTATATCAATCCAGGTTGTTGGAATTGATTGTACTTGAGAGAGAGAGAGCTCTTAAGGGATAGAGATCTAGAGAGAGATCTTGTGCATCTGAGAGAGGTGTGGAAGAAAGGAGTTTCTTCAATTGTATTCCTTTTGTAAAGAGTTTTAATACAAGTTTTCAGGGTGTTTTCTTATATCTCTTGTTCTTTGCTATTATTTGATTCTAGTTACTTATCTATGTGATATAATTCTGCGTTTATTGCTTTCATAAGTGTAATCAAATTGTTGGTTGATCCCCAATAGATTTAAGTATTTAAAATTAATGATGAGGCACTTTGAGACTTCTGAGAGTGATAATAATTTAAACCAACCCAAAAACTTACAATAGGGGTGATATGTTCCACATGCTTGAGGTACTAGTTCCTTTGATGAATAAATATCATGAGGTTGAGTTTATTTATTAAAAAAACATTAAAAGGACTCTTTTTACCTCTAAAACCATCCCAAAAAAGTCATTCTCCTCTATCAAACTCTGAAATGAAGAAACATGAGCAAAACAAGACCCTGCTTCAATGAACAAGACATAATGACCTATTTGTAGTCTTAATGATTATTCATAATATATATGAGACTAATAGATAAAATAATTATACAAAATTTAATCTTTTTAGGACCCCGAACATTTCCCAAAATTATAGCCTTCTACTTTCTCTCTCTTGATCGTACTATGCATTTGAAATTTGTCTTTTTAAGCTTATAAAGGGAGTGATGGAGGAGAGAGAGAGAGTTATTTTCATCTTAGAGGCCTAAAAATTGATCCAAATATTTATTATTACCTAAATAATCTAAATATACTCCTTTGAACCATTTTCACTTGCAAAATAGATCTTTCAAGTCCATACAAGTGTCCATAACTACCTAAAAAGAAGTATTTATCTCAATTTAGGTGTTAAACTAAAAAATTCATTGGGTTATGACCATATTTTATCCTTCTCTAACATCAAGGACATTATAACACTTATTTAAATATTTTTCCTTTATAAGTGGTACATACAATTCATCAAATTTAGCCCAAAAAGTGGTTTAAATGACTTTGTGATGCATAGCAACATAATAAAAGGTTAATGCATGAATATATGAATTTAAACACATAAAAACCACCTTATAATATTAATAAACTTCATGATATGACCTTACCACACATGATAACACCATAATCTCATAAATGACCTTAAGACTATACACGTACATGAAAGACCCAAATCTCAAACAAAGCTAGATAAGGACCAATATGACCACATGAGGACATTATAAGACCATTACAAGACTATTTAAACTATATAAAATCTTAAATAACCCTATTAAAAAATTTAAACCTATAGGGGTTGATCATTTTGACTTGGGGGTCAAAATTGGTCAATAGGAAGCATTACTTGAACACCCTACCTCAATATTAAACTGGGAAAAGATGGCAATAATGTCTCTAAAGAAGCTAGCCAAAAATATGTTATAAATGAGCACAAATATTGTGGTGATGCCACATTTCACTAGTGGGGATGCCATATTGTTGTCACTACACAAAAGTCACAAAGAATACCATGGAGATAAGTAACAATCCTCATATGGGTTCTAGCAAATAACGTGACTAAATAAGATACCCATGTACAAAGAAGGAATTCATAAAAACTAATATATATATATATATATATATATATATATATATATATGTAACTCTCATAAAGTGGATAAAAAATAGGAAACCCATAAGAAAAACTCCCCTCCCCTAAAAGAGAGAAAAGAAAAAGAGAGAGCTAGAAATCCCCCCAAATATGATGCTGAAAAAGTCCACACTCCAAGTACTCAAAAGTCATAAAGGAAATCAATATGCACGAGTGGTCCAATCTACTACTCTTTCACAAAAAAACTAACACTAAACTTCACTAGAATAGATCTAATTAAGAATATTATCAGTAGTGTCGATAGTACAAAAGAGTATTGCATGTGCAAGGAATGCTCAACACCTAAGAAGTAGGATCTACACCACATTCCCCCCCCCCCTATTACTAACTTGGTAGAGTAAAACTAAAAAAATCATATGCACACCTCCCCATAATTCTAAATGGGTAGAGTGGATGAAAAAGCTCTGCATGAGTGGTCCAAATCCACAACTCAAACTCTAAACAAGTTGATAATATATGCAACATAATTACTCTATATGCTTTGGGAAACTATCAATTGTCAAAAAATGGTGTCAAAAATATAGATAATTTCTCTCAAAGAGGACAACTCTAGAGGTGATAGAAGAGACAATAAATTGAAGAAGTGAAAATTCACCTAAAATAGAGCACATGAATGCATGAAGGTAGACAAGGTTGAATCAGCGAACCCCTCATGATACTTTACAACATAGTGTGAGTATAATATATCCCAATAAACACTAAATGAAAAATAAAAAAGACATTGGGATTCACTAGAATAGCTCCAAATAAGGATATTATTGACCCATCAAGGAAGTCATCACCAATCATGAGAGTTCCTCCAAAAAATAAAGGGGTGGAAAAGTGTCTCCATAGAAGAAGGCAAGGCACTAATAAAGGGGCCTTGATGGAGACATGACATAAAATACAAGTGTGTTAAAGTGCCAATGCATAATATAGTATATATCATGTCATGGGATGATGGAAGAGTGTGCCAAATGGTAAAAAAGGCCATCATGTATTCAAAAACACATTTAAAATGATCAATTGCCAAAAAATGACAATATATAAATCACATGCAAAGGGACGTTGGACTTAATCAAAAATGTGTCTGAGATAGTTCAAAGTGCAATAGTGATATTAATACAATGCATGCCAAGAAGGAATAATGTAGGCTAAAGCTCATACAAAAAATATGTTGATCATAGATGAAAATGTCTCCAAAATTGTAATGAGAGAGAAAAACCAAGAAGTAGAAAATGAATTTGTTTACTTGTGAGGGGGTTTCATCACCTACCAAATTGGGCCTCACCCAATGGTATTCAACAAATGAGATAAAAAAAAGTGTGACCAAGCAAAAATAAAGTAACTCTCTTTCAATTTGTCCATGACCAATATAATAAAGTTGGCCACTAAAAAAACTACATATAAAATACCCCTTCACTTTACAAAATGGCCCCCAATAATATTATTTTTATAATAAAAATAATAAAAAATTTAACCGCATATGTCCACCATGTAATAAAATAATCCCCACCAAAATAAAATCTCCACCTCACATCAAAATTATCCCACTAAAGCATTCCTGAAAAAGGATTTACAATACAATATCACTCATAGGAATGATATTTGAATATTATAAAATAAACTTGCCTTTTAAAAACTTTCAAACTTGTGAAAACCGTAGGTTTTCCCAAAACCTCCATTTTTTTTAATAGTGATTTTTGACAAACCATGAATTGAAAAAAGTTGTTCTAATCTTATAAGATATTAGTTTTACCATTTACTATAGATATTGGATGGTAGAGTGTAAATTATAGGGGAGCGAGAGTAAATGGTGACCCCAGGGAGAATCTAGTTGTGTGGGATGGAGGATGATAGGAGGCCATGATAAGGCCATGGATTTTGAATAAAATAACTAAATAAATAGTATATACATAAAATTTTCAAACTTTTATCACTTAATAATGCTCTTTATCTTGCAGGAACCCATCAAGTCCCAATCTCTTTGAGTGCATGCCCTATGGGGTACATCGAGAAAGGGGTGGGCAGACCATTGGTGCTTCATAAGATTATTATCCCTTTTACCACTTGTTATATACACACTTGTCTCCTAAAAATCATCTCTCTAAGCTTTTTATTCTCTATTTTTACCCTCCTCCAGTCATTTTCCACCTTCATCTAGCCTTTCTCTAACATGAATCCCCTTCTGATAGTTTTAAGACTATGTCGGCTATGTCAACCCTATATTGTTTTTTACATCAACTTACATTTCTGACTTAGTTCATTATCCATCATGTCATTGTAAAATTCACTAATAGGGTGACCCTATTGGCCAAAAATTTTAGAAGGGCTTAGGGTTAAATCTGCCTATATATAAAAGTTCATTTCACCATTAATTAGAGAAGAGAAGAAGTAAGATATATTTTTTGTATGTTTATTGACCATTATACTTGAGGAAAAATATTTGGGTTTCATATTTTTTTTGGAAATATAGATCTTGTCTTATGGATAATTCTTTTCAATGTATTGATAGGTTGTGTAGCCTAGAGCTGATTTGTCTTTGTCATCCTTACATACCACAACAACCTCTTTCGAAGCACCTTGGCCAAGGGAGAGATTGAGGCTTGGTGGGTTCATCTTCAAGGTAAGTATTCCTAACTTTATTCCTCTTTTGTAAGATTACATAAATATGAATTTTTACTTCTCTTTCATGTATTAGTATTATCTTTACATTGACATGAGTATATGTATTCTATGCATGTTTACTTTTTTTGTTTATTACCCCCACTTTGTGCCACAAGCTTTGGTGAGCACTAGACTAGACTTTACTCTATTTGTTATTAGTTTAGTAAATATAAAACATATGACCTATCTAAGTTTATTTCATGATTGTTCTTGACTGGAGGCTTTGGAACCCTCCCTAGCATTATGTATTATGATAAGTGATCCACTAGTTGGGTCTAGCGGATCCATATATTGGTCATGTTCCTGATTATCTAATATATCCCTAATCAAAAGTGTATGGTATGATCTATCTTCTCCAAGATAGGATTGATTTATAGACATGATACATTTATGATTGCATATAAATAGCATATAATCCTTCAAAAATGATGGAGTGAAGGGATAACTATCAATAAGCCACTCTCAGATCATGTTATGATATCCACTACCATTTGAAATCAGGGTGGATTTTTCTTGGTAGAGGATTAGCTGAGGCCTTGACTTGCTTGATGATCCACCACAAATAAAAAATTTGTTGAGGCCTTGAATTATTGTGTTCATGTCTGGGGACCTGCAAAAATAAAGCCACAACCAGCAACAAAAAAATTGTCAAAAAACCTCCAAAAATGTATAGCTCACTAGATCTATCATAGGAATATTGGGGAATAAAAAAATTTAAAGACCCACTAAAGATCTTGTAGAACCTCGAAAAACCCATAAAAAATTATTGAAAAAATGTAAATAAATTCACTATATGTCAAGAAGTTAAAAAATCCCTCAAAATAAGTTTTTTCTTAGAAATATCTATTTTGGATGATTGGACAGGGGTTCCTAAGGTTTTGAGGCATTCTAAATTTAATGGTTTAGGTTAGAAGACCTGAAAATACACCAAAAAATAGTTGATTACAGAAAGTGGCTCAAAAGGCTATAAAAAAAGTTCATTAGCAAAATATTGGGGGATTTTTTGTAATGAGAGAAACCCAAAATTGAGCAATCACTGCTTGGAGGAGCTCTGATACCATGAAAGTTTTATTAAAACTCCTCATCCAATATCTCTTCAAGAGCTCATTACTACAGCCATTAAAAGCTTCAACATTGCACACTAAGAATAAACTAACTATTATTTGACTCTATATCAAATAGTTCACAATAGATATGTACAAATAGGTAGAAGATAGGAGAATCCTAACCATCTCATGCATGTAGGACTAAATTCTCTAGTATAGGTCAAAGTAAGCCATAAACCCATCATCCTCATAAATGTGGGATAAACATCTCCAATGAAATAACATCTAAGTAAGCTAAAGAGTAGGAAAGTAATATTCTACACCAACATCCCCCTACCAAAAATAAAATAAAATAAATAAAAACTGCTTATAACGGTGTAGTTGGTTTTACAATAAGTTCTAAAAAATTAAACAATCATGTGAATCAAGAAAAAAATATTTTATCTTACAAAACAAGATTAATTTTATAGCATTTTTAAATTTTTTGCAAAATGAAATTACACTTTAAACAAATGACACTCAAAAAATTTATCTTGAGTGTGGAGGGATGCTTAGTTGAATTTTATTGTAAAATGTAGGCTGGCAAGGCCAACTAGTAAAAATTAGCATTGTGTGGGGTTATGACCTCTTATCACTTGGAGCCTACCCTCTAGTTTTCACCATTATAAAAAATAATGCCTTAATTTTTTTCAACAATGATGAATGTGTATAGTAGTGTGTAAAAAGGGTCCTCATTTGAAAAATACCACCTCTTTTAAATAGCACTACCCACTTTATAAAAAAATTAGCCTTTAATGAACTACACCCCTTTGTTAAAAAATCACCACACTATTACAATAGTGCACCCTTCTATTAAAAAATCACTCCATTACTATTTTTTTTTTAATGCACTTATGTCAAAATTAAGTAGGGGATATAAACTTTTCTGAAGTATTATATAAGGAAGTCAATAGTTGGTTGGGTACCAATACTAGAGATAATTGTGGATAGGGGAAGGGGATCATTAATTAGGACCCCTAACTTCAAAGTCACACATCTTTCATATTATGCCATCTCCTAACCTAAAATTCTAGATTTAGATAGGTTGACATTTTTTAGTTTAAATAAGTTATCTGGAGGATTTTTTATTTTGTCAAAAGTTGTAAGATGATTTGTATGATGGCATGTCATATTTTTAACATTTTATTAGTGAAATCGAATGTTGGGACCAATGGGACCAATTATGCAATAAAATATGACCAATAATAGTTTGCAAATGAACACTTTAATATATCATTCACTTAAAAATTTGTGAAGTAAGGCATAGACTAAAATTAATATGGGTAATTAATATGAAATGAAATGTCATGTGAGATAACATGTGGCTCATAAATATATACGTCACCTCCATTTTCCACATGGCTTGATGGGATTTCCTCCAATAATGTGGTGAGTTATTGCCACCCTACATGCCACCAACAAACATCTCTCCCAACCTTTTTGCATAGCTCCTCCCCCAAAATTTCCATGAAACCTACCCAAAAGCTCTTGACCATCCATCATTTCATAAAGTAATTTCTTTCAATAAAATGGAGATATGAATCATTATGCATAGGTGTGTTGCTTTCAAATAAACCCAAAGCTATTTTATTTTTATTTTATGTGTGGTTATTTTTATTGTGAATTTTAAGTTCATGGTTAATTTTTTGTGCCTTCTAAGTTCATGGATGTTTTGCATGCCTTCACATCTGGGAAAACATTTATTAATATGCTAATGGAGTGATGAAATGTTACACTAAAAAACATCTCTCCCTTCCTTTTTGCATACCTCTCCCGCCAAAACAACCATGGAACCTACTCAAAATATCTCAAGCATGCAACATTTGACAAAGGAATTACCGTCAACAAAATGGAGGAGTGATA
This sequence comes from Torreya grandis, assembly GCA_037957365.1. Lineage (NCBI taxonomy): Eukaryota > Viridiplantae > Streptophyta > Pinopsida > Cupressales > Taxaceae > Torreya > Torreya grandis. Next base: position 257,839 of record JARHVA010000555.1, read on the forward strand.
ATTATTGTTATTGGGTCTTCTACATTTACAATTTTTTTCATGGCTTCACATCTATAGAAACTTTTACTGATATGTTAATGGAGTGATGAAATGTTACACACAAGTGTGTTGTCTATAACTAAACTCATAACTATGTTATGTTTCCTTTTGCATGCATGTTACTGTTATTGTGCCTTTTATGTGCATGGTGTTTTTTTGTGTATTCACATTTTATTCAACATTTAATGGTATTTTCATTGCAGTCATCAAGGTATTCATTCACATAGTAGTAAATTTTATTATTTTTATGTCAACTCATATTGTTTTCTTAATTCTATGTCCATGTTTGAATATGCTTGTGTCAATAATATATAAGGAAGTTCTATGTTGGAAGACAGTAGTGTTATTAATATGCAATGGCCATTTTTAAAGACCATTAGTGGCATGTCAATGATGCCATGCACACCACCTTCAACTTGTTCACCATTTTAGAGGGATGAAATGTTTCCCATAGCTAAACCCACAATGTTGGCATGTGGTACTTTAATGGAATCTCTAGAGGCTTATTGAATTCATATCGTTATGTGCTTTATATTTTTTTCACTTTTATATTTCCCTACACAACATGGGTTAGAATACTTATCCTTTACTTGTATGTGGATGGAATCCCTAAAGGTTTTCATTCACATACCATTAAAATATATTGTGTTTGTAACAAAATTAAGGTATTCATTCACATAATAGTGAATATATTTTTTTACTATCAAACCAAATTATTTTCTAAATCCATGTTGATGTTTGGTTTATATCAATGATTCAATACTATTTATATGCATTAACATTAGAGGGATGAAATGTTATCTACCTTGAATAAGCTGTAAATGTTTATGTGTTACTAAACATTTAAATGTATGTGGATTGAATCCCCGGTGGCTTTCATTCACATTCGATTAAACTTTTTTTTTTAAATAAAAATATATACTTTCATCGCCATTCTAATAAATGTTGACTCATGTATCAAGCCAATATTTTTTTTGAATTATTTTTGTTTTGTTATTAATATGTTCATATCAATTAATGTTAATGTGTTATTCATTCACATTTTCAAATTTACAATTATTTTTTTCCATAGTTGTTAAATTACTAAATAATTTTTGTTATGGAAGCCCTCAAATTTTTTAATTCACATACAAATAAATGGTAGTAATTTTACATAAAAAATTAAACTTTTTAAAATTAATGGTGGTTTGTTTTACATATATGCAACACATTTATATTTCCCTGCCTGTAACATTTATATTATTTAATGATTGGACAAGTAAGGCCAAGGTTTGTTGTTCCCTCATTTAGCCAATCTAGTAGGCTAACCTGAGAATGTAAACTTAAACCATCTAGTTTAATATTTTAAACAATAATAATTTTATAACAAACACATTATTTTATCATTGGATTAAAAAAATTGAAGTAAGGCATGATGTAAAATTAATGTGTGTCATTAATATAAAACAAAATGGCATGTTGAAAGACAAGTTTGTCCACAAGAATGAACATTTATTGGTATGTGGATGGAATACATTAAGGTTTTTGTTTGCATACCAGTAAATGTTAATGTATTTCTATCAGAATTAATAATTTTGTTAACATACTAGTAAATATTGAGTTAAATGTATCAAACAAAATCCTTCTATGAAATCATGTTGTTGTGTTTTACATATGTTGTTTTTAATAAATTACTAAACATTTTTTGCTATGTGGATGTAACCTTGTAAGTTATTTATATGTTCTTATGAATTAATGTTGTTGTGTTATTCATTCACATTTTGAAAATTACAAATATTCTTTACATTAAGTGTTTTTGATATGTTTCCACTAATGTTGATGGAAGAGTGAACATTTATTGGATTGTGGATGGAAACCCTAAATATTTTCATTCACATACCAATAAATGTGTCTTTATATAAAAATTATGGTTTTCATTAGCATACTAGTAAATGTTATTATTTTTTTATAAAAATTATGGTTTCCATTAACATGACAGTAAATCGTATTGTCTTTGTATCAGCATTAATGTTTTCATTCACATACATATAAGTGTTGAGTGATGTACACATTATTTTAAAAAACCATGTAATGAGTAACGATGTGAAGTTAGTATGGATCATTAATATGCAATGAAGGGCCATTTACTAGTATGTGGATGGAATCCCATAAGGTTTTCTTTCACATACCAATAAATTTTAATGTATTTATATCAAAAATAATAATTTTATTAACATACCAATATATTTTGAGTGAGATGTATCAAACCAAATCCTACTATGAAATTATGTTGTTGTGTTACTGATATGTTTTTTTGATATTCATTCACATTTTCCATTATGTTGATGTGTTATTAATATGTTCTTGTGTTATTGATATGTATTTAATATGTTTCTCATTCTATTGTCGATGTTTATTTTAGGTTTTCCATTATATTATCAATTACTATGCTCGTGCATTTTTTTTAAACATAATTTGAATTGTTGTAAAGGGTGAATGTTTCTTGGGTTTTTTAATTCATTAAAAAATTACAAACATTGTGTTCCTTGACATTGGTAAGTTTGTGAAGATTTAATTTTTTTCCATTGTGTTTATTAATATAGCATATGTTTTTTGAAGTTTAGAATGCGTATATATATATATATATATATATATATATATATATATATATATATATATATACATGTGTGTGTGTGTGTATATGTGTGTGTGTGATATGTGTGTGTGTGATATGTGTGTGTGTGTGTGTGTGTGTATACATATGTGTGTGTGTGTGTGTGTGTGTGTGTGTACATATATATATACATGTATATACATATATGTATGTGTGTATATATATATATATATATATATATATATATATATATATATATATATATGTATATGTGTGTGTGTGTGTGTGTGTATATATGTTTATAAGTTTATGAAGTTAGAAATGCTTAACTCATTATTGCTTATATTTTTTATCTATGATGTTGATGTTTGATATCTGTGGGTAAAGATGACATATTTCAAAGTCAATTTTAGAGAACAATAATGGGGTACTCACTTTTAGGTGAATTTTTTGTATCTTTCTTTACGTTTATGATCCATTTGCAGGATGAATGGTAGATAAAAAATAAATTTAACTACATTACATAATCAAACTAAATACTTGTACTTTCATTACATTTCATAATACAATTCATTACAATATATATCAAAATTAAATACATTTCATTACATTATTTGTTGTGTAATGTATGATAATGGAATATAATAATTAAATAATATACTTCACCTATATCAATACATATAAAAAATAATAGATTTATTTATGGTAAAACAAAAATTACACCATCTAAGATGGAGACTCTTATGTGTGCCCTTTATTCCCCATATTTGGAGAACATGGAGTTGTTATTGTTACTTGAAGGGTTATATCCTTAGTGGATTTATTTCCATGTTAACATAAATAGTAGGGATAATACATGAACCAATTGGGAATAGAAAGGTTATCATTTCATTCAATATGTGTTATTATTGGAGTCGAGGGTTGAATTCATTGCTTAAATTACTTTACTTCTCCAATTATTTTTTGGCCTTATTGAATTTCCTATCCCTTCTATCATACTCTTTATTTTTATCCTTTTATTTCCTTTGTTGTATCTTCTCCTACTCCTTATTTTAACTTTTCATTTCATTTACAATTTTTGATGTTCCTTTCTTTCCCTCTCAACTCATCTAAGGGATTTTCTATCATTAGCTCGTTGTTTCTTCCTTATCTTGAACTATTCAATCTTATTCTTCTGGGACTCTTGTTATATAAAAAATTTATGATAATCATCTGATGTGATAATTTTAGATTATCGACTTAGCATGAGTGCATTGTTTCTTAATTTATTTCCAACCCTTTCCATTGGAAATTTTAGAAATGGTGATATCAAAGATTTTTTTTCATTAATTTTATCTTAGATACAATCTAAATCTTTGAACAGATTTTAAACTATTTCCTCATTAGCATTTAAATAAATTGTTTCATATTATATGCTCCATTATCCACCTAGTTCATAGTAATGAATTATTTATGGTGGGATATAGGGTGATGGTGATGGCACTGACATAGAGACATTTGCTTCCATTAATTCCTAATTGAGTCCAAGATTTTCTACCCCCTCCCTCATCCATTATGGGGGGATTTCTTGCATAGGAAAACTTAAATTGTCTTAGTTGAAACTAAATGTTTATTTACAGCCTCTTCCACATAATTAACATAAGTTGCATTTGCATTTTTTATTTAACCTATAAAACCTTTAAATTTTTATTGTTGAAATTATTCACCTTTGATAACATTATCATGTTGCATTCTCTCCATATTTTTCATAGTAGCTTCAATTCTTCCTCATTTATCCCTATCAACCTCTTAATATTTTTAGTAGCACTAACTTTATCCTCTTTGACATGGAATTATGAACTTAGAGTCATTTCATTCTCTATTACCTCAAGTTTTATGGGTCACACACATATCCTTCACAATCCAAATATTATATTCTTAAGAGTTTGTGCCATATTGAATGTTTTTCTACCAAAAGTGGCCAACTCATGTCGATTTATCTCACAACCATGATTCATATTCATCCATGACATCTTCTCACTCTTGAAGTATGCCTTAAATGGAAAAAATACACTTACATCTAATGGATGTAATTTTTGGTTGGTGTGTGTGGGTAATGTAAGCAAGTCTATCCTCAAATCTCTATCCTATTTAATTGTTGAAAGTCAAGCACAAACGTCATACCCATAAAATATGATAATATGTATATTATTAGGTAATTCTTCTTCATACATATCTCAATAAATAATGTATCCAGTTCATATAAAAAACTTTCATCATCCATGAATGGTCATAGGTAGCCATACATGCACCTAGTTCACAACGTAAAATTTAATTCTAAAAGTTACCTTTTTATTTGATAAGGTAGAACCCAAGGATACTATATAAAACTAAATTCACACATTCTAAAATAGTGATCCATTCTCTAATCTTTGAAATTTTCTATGGCACACTCTTTGCCCCTTTTTAGCGATACTTGTGTGCCATAATTCCTTCTAGCTTTCACCCCTATCACATCATAGTTCCATATTTTGTGTGTCCCATAAGTGTTTTTGACATAAAAATTTATCAAGTTATCATAAAAACCTATCACTATGAATGGACTTATCATCTTATCTATATCCATGTCAAGTCATTCAATTGTTCTCATAGACAAATTAGGGTGCCTATTTTTTAAGCCTTTCCACCATCACTTGTCAAGGACCCCATCGTTAAAAGGGTTGGACCTAGTTTTTCATATGTGGGAAACTTGTGCCTTAAAATGTGAAATGTTAAACCCATTCCCCATGTTGGATAAGTCCTTACACCATTTCACTATCTAACTTTTTTATTCAGTTGATAAAATAGTGGGTGACCCCCTCTAAGTAGTAATTATAATTCCTTTCAGCCAATTGGATAAAGCAATGGGTTTCCTGCTACACTTTACTATTGTGGAATTCATGTACTAACATTTATTGTCCACATATCTCATTTAAATTAGCATTTAGTATTTTGTCTATTAAAAGTGGAATGACTTATGCTCAATAGTGGTAACATTTATGTTGGTTATCTTCTCTGCCTAGTTGGTAGGGGTTGGTCTACAACAACTTCATTTTTTGCTTATTTTGTAGTGGGTTGTTCTTCTTTGTTAACCTCTTCATCAAAAACTCTAGTAAATTTAAATCCTCTATTCATCATTGTTGCACGTGGACATCTTATAACAAACTATGTCTTCTTCTTTTCATTCCTCATGGTTGGCTACAATAGTCAATATCTTATAGAAGTAATTGACAATATAATGGAAATAATATCAATAATAGCTCTGGTAAATGATATTTGTATTTTTTTTAAATGTGAATGAATAATACATCAACATGCAATCATAACAACATGATTTCACAAAAGGATTTTGTTTGATACATCTGACTCAATGTTTATTTCCATGTTAATTATATTCTTAATTTTGATATAATGTCATTAATATTTAATGGTATGCGAATGAAAACCTTCATGGATTCCATCCATGTACTAGTAAATTTTAGTCTTTGGGACATGCTTATGTTTCAACATGGCGCTTTATTTTATATTAATGACCCATATTAATTTTGCACCATGCCTTACTTAACAAAATATTAATCCAATGATAAAATAATGTGTTTGTTTGAAAATTATTATTGGTCAAAATTTTAAACCAAGTGATTTAGGTTTGCATTCTTAGGTGAACCTACAAAATTGGTTGAAGGAGGAAGCAACAAACCATGGCCTTAATTATCAATTCATTATATAATATAAATGTTGCAAGTAGGGAAATATAAAAGCATTGCATATATAGATAACACAACAACATTAATTCAAAAAAGTCACAAGTTTAATACATAAAAGATAGATTTTATTTTTATGTGATGAAAACTTTGAGGGATTCCATCCACAACAAAAATTATTTAGTAATTTAATATCAATAATTATGGCAGAGAATATTTGTAATGTTGAAACTGTGAATGACTAACAAAACAACATTAATTGAGAAGAACATATCAATAACATAGCAACAAGAATTCAAAAAATGGTTTGAACTAATACATATGATTCAACATTTATTGGAATAGGAATTAAAGTATAAAATTTGAATAAAATAATAATAACATTTACTTTTATATAAAATAAACCCATCATGGCTTCCATATACATAGTTGTAAATGTTCAATAAAACATTAAATGCTTTTAGCTTGTTCAAGGTAGGTAATGTTTCATCAATCTTACATTAATGCATGTAAATAGTATTATGTCATAGATATAAAGCACACAATAACATGAATTTAGGTAAAAAATGGTTTGGTACAAAAATAATTACATTCATTATTATGTGAATGAAAACCTTAATTTTGGTACAAGATAATAACTTTTATTGGTATGTGATTGAAAACCTTTAGGGCTTCCATCCACATACCAGTAAATGTTAATTCTTCCATCCACATAACAAATTGGTTTAATGTAAATAAAATAGCCTTTATTGGTATGTGAATGAAAACATGATGACATTATGGCTTTAGGTGTGGGTAACATTTCATGCATTCAGCATGGGGAATAGGTTGAATATGGCATGCATGATAGCATTAACATGTCACATTAATGGAAAAAATGGCTAACAATTCTTTTTTGGCCTTCTCAAATTTACTATTGAGAATATATGCTTATTGATTAGAAGGAACAATTAAAGTCACCATGTAATAAATGAGTTTTTAAAGACTATCTATTATTATAGGGTGAATTTAAATGTTCTTGGTAGTGATTAAAAATATTCAAGGCATTCATCCACATACTAGTGATTATTCAGTATTCCAAACCATGTTGTGTAGGGAAATAGATATGTGACACAAATATAAAGCACACAATGACATGAATTCAAAAAACTCCATAGCTTCCATCAAAATACGATCAAATTTAAAGTTAGTGGAATGAAAACATGTCGATGATGTGGGTTAAGCTATGGGTAATGTTTCATCCCCTCCAACATGGTGAATAGGTTGAAGGTGGCACATATGGAGACATTAACATGCCATATTAATTGAAAAAAGGGTTTCAAAGGATCTTCAAAAATGGCCATTTCATATGAAGAACACTATCATCTTCTAAAATGGCACTTCCTTGCATATGAATGACACAAACCTCTTTCAATTGCTATAGAATTTCAAAAATGATGCGGGTTGATACAAAAATAATAGCATTTATTGGTATTTAAATTGATACCCTGATGAATGCCATGAACATAGAAATAAATTTTGAATTAGATGTGAAGGAACACAAAAACACCATGATCATATAAGGAACAATAATAATAATAATAATAATAGGAACGTAAAATTTAAAAAAAAAACAATTGTGGGTTCAGTTACAGGAAACACACATGTGTGTAATGTTAGATCACTACATTAACATACTACTAAACATTTAGTTAGATGTGAAGGCACATAAAAAATCATGAATATATAAGATATAGTAATAATAATTTTCATCCCTCCATTTTGCTATTGGAAATTCCTCTATGAAATGTTGCAGGTTCAAAAAAAATTGGGTAGGTTTTATGGCCATTTGGGGTGAGAAAGTATGTGAAAATGTATGGAGAGACATTTTTTGATTCAAGGATATATAGACTTCTTACCTAGAATGTGATCCTTTGAATAACTTAAGGCTACTTGAATATTAAAGTTTGATTCCAATTTAATTTGAATCTGACACTCTACAAATCAAACATTTGTTGTTATATAATTTTTTTGTCATTTATAGACATATTATATCTCAAAAATATAATTTAAATTTTGAATTTTGAATTTTAAATTGTCTATGAATGGTGAGGCTTAGATATTATATTTGCATTCATTTTTGTAGGTGCAGCCAATTAATTGAGGTTGATGGAGCTAAATGTTTGAATTTTTAATAGGATAGAATATAATAAAATATAAGTAGACTAGTTAAAATATTATATATCCTTAGATTTTTTATATTTTGTCTTATATAATTTCTAATTAGATGTATAAAATTGAATTTTTTAGACTCAAAATATTAATGAACTTGGTGTTTTTAATCATTTGCACCTATAAAATATTACCAAAGGATGTAACTTTTTTAAGTGTATTCAATTTTATAAAAGATGTTCATTTTTATGAAAAATATCTTCATATTTATGAAAATGATATTCATTTTTTTAATATCATATTCATTTATTTCATTGCAGTGTTTATTTATTTATAATATGTATATATTATTTTATATATAAGTTCATATTTTTAATATTATTTATCCAAATAATGAAAATACCTTAATAGAATGTATAGGTTACTTTTTTAAAAATTACATAATCAATTGTACATTTTTAAATAATTCTTAATATAATATAAAAATGGAAAGGGGTCACAATTATTGGACCCTATCCAATAATTGGTCCCCTTCCCCTAGAAGAGATCTAATAGTTGAATACATTTGATTAAAAAATAGGTGTACAATTTCAATGTTATTTTACAACTTTGACCAAATAGTAATTCACAAAAACTAATCATATGATAACACACCACCCTTACAAGTATAATATACTTAATGCATATGTTTTGGTTACATTTATTTTTTAGCGTATTTCAAATTTATTATTTTAAATAAATTCAAAATGTGACTTTCCATCCACTTAAACTTTTAAATAAGTAGTCTATATACATCAATTGATTTTCTTATGACATACTTATTAAGTGGTCAATTTAAATTGCACAATGATTGTATCCTCTTCCACACCACCCCACCATCACAATACTCACAAACATAAAAATTTAAAAATCATATTTGTTCTCATAATATTAAAACTTATTGTTGTCTATTAAAAAATTATCCCTTTTACACTTTATTTTCACTCACAACACACAAAATCCAATATACCATTGGGAATAACTCGAAATTAACTTACCATAGATTGTATTCATTAAATAAACAAAGGCATGTGTTTTATTTTAAATTTTTAAGTAAAGAATGGCATGACCATGTAGACATGGTAGGCCGATGTGGTGTTAGATTTATCCACATGTAATGGGGCTTGCACTAAGACTATTCAGGGCCTACACACATGTAGTAACTTCCATACCTTTGCATAGTTCCATATGATGATGTAAGAGAACCCAAAGCCCATGGTTTATGAATAAGGTATGAACACCACAATGACCCCTAATGACATCAACATGCTAGTGCCACTAACATTTTAATTAAAAATTAGAGGCAAAATATCAATGGAAAATAAAAACATGTTACCCTATTTTTTATATAAAGAAATCAAACCCTGATGTCACTCATACACACAACATAAAAAAATTAACACTACAATGATTCATACACATCTTTAAAAAATTAAAATTGCAGTGACTCGTTTTAGATAGTGAAGACGTTAAAACTATTTATCCTATATAAAATTGTAAGTTCACAAATTTTATATGAATTATTATATGATTTTTTTGTATGAATTATTATAGTAATTTGGTATGATTTTTGAATTTAAAATTAAATTAAAAATAAGTGTATTTATCAAGGCTAAAAAGTTAGTTCTAATCATTTAATTTTTTTCAAATAAATTAATTCAATATTTTTGCTAATTTACACTCAAAATAATTATAATAAAATTATAAAATACACAATACAAACTACAATGCTCTTTATAGTATAAAGTTCAGAGAAAAGTTTAGCTCCCAATAAAATTACATGATTCAAGGAAATATGTGGTGGTTGGGAACTACACATGAAATAAATTATCTATATAGTAGGTCATCAGGGGAGGCCCACATATATAGTGTAGAGGGAGTGCAGACTATACTAGACTAGAATCTATATATCCATATCCCCCCCATATATACATAGGGTTATTATCGTATTTATATAGATAGGGTGGACTATCTATATATATGGGCATGTCTTTATTATATATAGAGTAGAGTGTGATCAACCCCAAGAGTTACTCATTCAATCAATAAACCTAATTCTTAGATGTTATATCCATAGTTAACTAGATCAAGGAGTGCTCAACAACCATAGTATAGTGGGTAGCAGGCAATGGGAATTAATGGGTGAGCCTCATTTTCTATGAAATAGTTGGATAGTATGGACTACACAATACTCTAGTTTTTTTTTCACATTTGATAGATAATCTAGATCTAAATTAGTCTCCTAATGCATTCTACAGCATTCTAGTTGAGTCAAGTAATTATGATCATTTAAGCCTTTCCCCTATTCACTTTTGTTGATTAATACTATATATCTATCTATAAATTGATTGCCCCCATCCCTATCCATTAATAATTAAGGGGAGACTATCTTACCCCTATACATATCCAAATAGATAAGATATATAGGGAGGGGTAAGCCCCAAATATATAAAATATTATTCTTTATGAGATATATATAATGGGGGGATTTACCTAGATAGACAAAGAATTATTTTTTATGATATATATAGAGTGGGGGCAGCCCATATAGATATATAGGCATACCCCATCTAGGTTGGGATTGGGAAAACTTAACTCTAGGATTGGGATGATGACATATATGGTTTTGACCCCATATGAGTAAACACACTCTACCAGATTGGTGATGAAATAATCCCCTATATATTTATAGGTACTCAAATAGATTGGACAAAATCTACTAGACACTCTTGCATCCCCTATCTATGGATTCCTTCTCCTATGCCATATCTATATATATGGTTCCTCTCTCATTGCCATATCTATTTATCTATATATATGATGCCAAAATGCCCTCTCTTGATGAAGTTAATGGTATTAACTAGTCTTGAATGGACTACATCACTATAGTATATCAAATCTATGGTATGGACTATATCACTATTATGGATATGGATAGGGCCCCACTATTAATATGTATCTCCAGATGAATAGAACTATAAATATGATTTTTGAGTATAAATGATATGCATATAGAGATAAGGGCCCCCTTAGATATCTCTCAAGCATCAACTAACTATTAAACTAGATATCCACTATATATATCTACATAATGTTATTAGTTTTTTATGCTTGCCTATATCAAAAGGGGTTCCTGAACAGTGCATAACATATATATTTTCCCAAATAAGGCATATTATATAGATGTGATGTTAAACCATATATGAATAGGGGGTTCGATTAGGACTGTACATGAAATAAATTCTTTATATAGTAGTTCTTCAAGAGAGGCCCACCTATATATGAGTATACACGAGTTTCAACTATATTAGACTAGACTCTATATATCCATAACTACCCTATATATGGATAGATCCATTGCCATATCTATATATATGGTGGACTATCTATATAAATGGGTATGCCTATACTATATATATATTAGAGGGTGATCAACCCCAATAGTTCCTCATTTGACCAATAAAAAATATTCTTAGATGATATCTCCTTAGTCGACTAGATCAAGGAGTGTTTGATAGCCATAATATAGTGGGTAGCAAGCAATGCAAATTGATGGATGATCCTCAATTTCTATGAGATAGTTGGATATTATAGACTACACCATGCTATTTTTTTTTATATAGAGAATCTAGATCTAGATTAATCTCTTGATTGCTTATCATGATATATCCCATGGTTAATATGGATAAATGGTAAAATTTTACACCCTAATATTTATAACATAGCAGGTCTCTAACCATAGAATAATGGTCCAAGAATAAATTAGAAAATATTCTCATGAAAATCTTGTAGTAATTATAAGGTACTAAATTTCATTTGCCATGTTGCATGATCTAATATACCAACATCTCCAAGTGAAACACCTATGATAGTGAATATATCCAATATCTCAAATTTAGATTGATATTTAATATCACATAATAGTAGTAAGGAAGATATAGTATACTAAATGTTTCATTAAAAAATTTACATGAGTACGAGAATGGATAATGTTTTAACTTGTAAAAAAGGTATGAGAATTAGGAGAGAAGATTAATATTGGTGTGGGAGACATGCTTGTTTCAAACATTGAATGCCTTACCAATTGCTAGAGACTCAAAAAGAAAAAAATCAGATTTAAGACTCAAAAAATTCTAAGGTATTTTATTTTTCTCAAATTATTTTTTAAATATTCATTTTCTTCCTCTTTTGTATTATAATAAAAAATATATGTTTTCAAACTTGGCATGAATTTTAAATATGATGTTAAATTCTTACTTTATTTTTGATAAGGTGAATCAAAAAAAGGCTTCTAACCCCACAAAATAAGCATGAATGATAAAAATAAACTACACTTATCCATATAAATTATAGGAGATGATGCAAACGAAAAATTATTAAAAACTTTAAAGTCTTCTTCATTCATATAAAAAAATTCATTATTTTTCCATAATGGAGAATGCAAATTTAGGGCCTAATCTACTCATCTTCACTTGCAGCCTTAATTTGCCTAATGAAAGTCTATGTTATACTATGCCTAAATACTACTCAAGAGTCAAACATAAAATAAATTGTACTTCCCCATATAAATTATAGGGGATAATTTAGATACAAAAATTATCATAAAGTTTCAAGTCATCTTCTTCATTCATCTCATAATTTTCATTACTTTTCCATATTGGCAAAATGTAAATGCAAAGCCTAATATACTTATCAGCACTTATAGCTTTAAGCTACCAATTGACACTACATGTCACACTATGCCTAAATACTACTCAATACTTGATGACAATAACAAAAATGAAGGATTTGTCCCAAGAATAATCATCAATGACATAGTATGAAAGTGAGGAAATACAGAAATCAAAATACAAGTTCCCACTCAAGGTGCAAAGCACAAATGGCATAAGAACTTTAAAGTGAGAAACTAAATACATTAGAGAAAAACCCACATGATCTTAATATAAGACTTGAAACTAAAATTTTCACAAGTATACGATTGAATCAAGAGCACATGAGAAGAAGATAGAGATCTATGAGATTCTAATGAGAAAATGAGGAGAGGAAGGGCTCTTTTATAGAGCTAGAGGAGGAGAATTGGAGTTATAAGGATTCTCGTTATTACCTTACAAGCCTCCTAGGTGTGTCTCACTTATGTCCTAGTCCTTTATAAAGTGAAGGGAGGTGTGTGCCATGTGGTGGAAAGAGTTATTCATGCAAGTAACTCCCAAATATTATAGCATAAAGAGGTGAGTGATACCTCATGGAATCTAGATTTATGTGAATTAATAATTCACATAAATAAAAATTACTCACACATAAAAAGGGAACTTAGGATAAAATAAATTATCCTAAATAAAGGGTAATCCTAACACTCCCCCTTAAACTTTATTTAGGGGTCTACAAACAAACAAGAAGAGATAAAACATCACTAACTCTCCCCATGATGAGAACTTTCTTTAATCCTAACTTATTATAAAAGAATACAAACTTGTCTTTACATAATGGCTTAGTGAAGATATCAACCATTTTTTCTTTAGTAGGAAAGAAAGAGAGAATAATTTGATTATCTTTAAGAAATTCACATTGAAAGTGAATTTGAATCTCAATGTGTTTGTACCTTGCATGAAAAATTGAATTTTTTGCTAAGGTAATGGGACTTTGATTATCACCATAAATCAAAGTAGTTAAATGTTAAGGGTGGCCTAAATCTATAATAATTCTTATATGTAAAATAGCTTCCTTTGTAACATGACTATAAGATTTATACTCAAATTTTTTGGAAGATAAAGATACAATAGTCTACTTTTTACTAATCCATGAAACGATGTTGAAACCCAAACAAAAATAATAACCACTAGTGTATCTACGATCATTAGAATCACTATCCCAATCAAAATCAAAATAACCTACCAAAGAAGAATTGAAATTGGAGGTATATTCGATGTTAGAAGTTAGAGTACCTTTAATATAATGAAAAATTATTTTAGTAGCTTTGAAATGAGTAGCTTGATGTTTAGACATAAAATGAGAAACCAATCCAATATAAAAATCAATATTAGGATGAGTATGAGTAAGATAATTCAAACTTCCAACTAATTATATATAAAGAGTTGGATCAATAAATTCAATTTCCATGGCATTAAGTAATTTAACACCAAGTTCACAAGGAGTAGCAACAGGTTTGCAATCTAACATATTAAATCTAGATAACAATTCATATGCATACTTAGATTGAGAAATAGAGATGCTATCCTTTTCTTTCCAAACTTTAATACCTAAAAAATAATGTAAGAGATCCAAATCAATCATTTCAAAGGTATTCTTCAAAGCATTTTTAGTGAAATAAACCATTAAACTATTACCACCAATTATGATTAAGCCATCAATATACAAAATAATGATAATTATGCCATTTGGAGTGTTTTTGATAAAAATATTAGGATCATTAGAAATATGAGTAAATCCTTGAGCTATAAAAAATTGATAGATTCTAGAATACCATTGTCTAGGAGGTTGTTTCAAACCATAAATAGTTTTGTTTAACTTGCAAACAAGATTTTCCTTGCCTTTCTTGATAAAACTTGGAAGTTGAGATATGTAAATTTCTTCATGCAATTCACCATTTAAAAAAGCACTCTTGATATCCATTTGATAAATAGGCCAATGCATGTGAGCAAATAAAGCTAAAATAACTTTAATTGTGGGCATCTTAGCAATAGGAGAAAATGTTTCATTGTAGTCAATTCCTTCAATTTTCAAAAAACCTCTAGCAACTAATCTAGTTTTATATTTTTCAATGTGATTATTAGAACTTCATTTTAAATAGCCATTTATAAATTACCAAATGATTCCCATGAGGGAGAGGGACTAAGTACCAAGTGTTATTAAAAATCAAAGATTTGTATTCATCATGCATTGTTTTTTCCTAATTAGGATGAACTTGAGCTTGTTTTAGATTTTGAGGAACATTATTGTGAATAAGTTTAGACATCAAAGCATAATTAAAAAATAATTGCATATTACTACGAGTATCATTAATATGTCAATCAAGTCCATAGTCTTTTATAGTAGTCTTGGCCCACTTAGTCATAGCTTTGGGTGTAGCAAGACTAGAATAAGGAGAAGGAAATTGAATAATAATATCATTATGCAACACATCATTATGATCATCACTTGATTCAAAAGGAAAAGAAACATAAATTATATCAAGAGAATATAAATTAGAAGAAAAATCAAGTACAACATTTTCACCAATGTTAACATCCCTTTTAATATTGATTTTATTAGTTTGAGGATCATACACCCTGTAAGCTTTAGATGATTCATCATAACCAAAAAAAATGACATTTTTTGCTTTAAAATCTAAATTTTTACATTTTTTAATCAGACTATGAACAAATGCATCACAACCAAAAACTTGTAAATACTTTAAATTAGCTTTTGTACCACTCCAAGCTTCTTCAGGTGTAATATTTAAAATAACTTTAGTTGGAGTCCTATTAATGAGATAGACAATGGGTAACGGCACAGAGATGGGGGATAATTTTGTGGACATTTTCGACAACATGATCACATTATTAAATAACATGATCATGTTATTTAATTAATATGATCACAATATTTAAATTATGACTCAGTATTTACTGAGCCATAATGTAATTGCATTATTAAATAGAAGGATTATGTTATTTTAAACAATAACATGATTGTGTTATTAATACGATCATGTTATTATTGTTTTTAGTAAAGCGATAATATTAATAACATGATCACATTGTAACCAAAAAAAACAAAAACCAAAATTTCTCATTTTGCATTCGAGCTTCCTTTGTTAACCTCATATTTCATGATTGCATTTTGGGTGAGAGAGACAAAACCTTACCATTATTCATCCCAAGAAGTTGTTAATCGATGATACTACCATGTAGAAGAGGTAAGTGCTAAAAAACTACAATTTTTAACCCTAAATTTTAATATTTTAGTTATTTTCATTGTTTAACCCTAATTTTTATTAAGTTTAGTCTTTTTAAGTGGTATTTTATTTATTTTAAATATCCCATCCTACTAGCCCTCATGTTCTTCTACCTAACCCTCCACAAAACCCTCTTGTTCTTCCTCCCAAACCTCCACCTAACACTCCATATAACCCTCATGTTCCTCCTCCTATCCCTCCACCTAAACCTCCAATAATTCCACAAAATCCCCCAGGCAATTAGGGGAGTCTAGATGACAAAATTATGGGAAATAAAATTGAAATTGAAGAATTAATTTAGAGAATAAGATATCCCACTTCCACCAACACCCATCGCACCCATCTAACTAATTCCCTAGATACATTATCAAGTCAAATTGACTCTATAATGAGTCAAATTGATAGATGGGCTTCATATCAAGATCGTTATAGGGCTTATTATGCTAAAAAATTGTCATCACTTGCGGTAAAGAATAAATAAATATCAAAATCATCCATTTGTGCCTTATTCATTTACCTAGCCACCAATGAACCATTTCTAGTAACCACTAAATGTTTTCCAATCCATCATTGTCAACATAATTTAATCATAGCCAATTTTTAAGATTGATGGTGGATAGTCTTTGATTATCCACTGTGTAACAATCATAAGGTCCCATTGTATGTTTTAAGGAAACTCTACTGTGAGTTTATCCTCAATGAGATTCTAAATTATTTTTATTATAGTGAGTTTCAGGGCTGAGGGAAAGGCTCTGCAAAGGATCAACCAAGTGCAATCATACACCTAATCATCCTACAAATATTTGTATCTAAAATCCACTTGATCTTGAGATCCCCTCTATAGTTCAGCAGGTCATAGAGATCAACACTCTACATGCTCTTAGTTTGATCACTAATACACTCATTCAGCATATGAGTAAGCTCTCACAAACTGATGCTAGATATACACCATGTAGTTTTCATACCCAACCCCACCCTTAAAGTTCTTGTGGAGTTATGTACACTGGACCTTCTGATGATAATAGCACTAGTGGTTTAGAGGTCTTGGATAATATTATTATGAGTGATGAGTTTTTGGCATGCACATTTGGTGTGCAGACATCATCCACTACACAGATGCAACTATTTTTTTTATAAATGTCATGTTAAATTTAAGTTATATCTGCAAATTATTTTTAGCTAACAATTAATTTACATAGAAATTCAATAATATATATGTCATTTTTTATGTCCTAAGAGGTGATGGTGACTTCATTGTCATAATTGACATTTGTAGCAATTGATTTGATGCAACTATTGTTTACATTTTTGGGTCTAGTTATTGGCCCATCCACTACTACAACTATCTCCATTAGGATGAGACATTTTACTTATACATAGGTAAATTTTTGAGTTAATCTTATGCTCTATGTACGTTTAGTTTATGTATATTTGCCTTATAAGTTTAAGTTAAATTTATCTATCAAGGATCTTGATGCATAGGTTAGAATAAGCTTCCTTGATATGGATGGAAACACACATTTACCTCTGCCAAATACCCAGCTCTGATCTTTTCTTTTCCTTCTTTTACTTCTATCTTCAACCTCTTTATCTCTTTGATCACTTTGAATTTACTAGGTCTTTCTTGTTTACTCTTACCTACTCAATGGCTCTTAAGCCTCCTTATATTCACTTAATCCTCCTTATCTACTTGAATTCATTTTAATAATCAACTACCTTTACAATATTTCCTTTTAACATCAACCTCCTTAGTTCATACTATGTTTTCATGTTCTCTCTCTTTATCCTTGCTATTTTATTGACAATATTCTTATGTGTTTTCATAGGTATGCATGATACTTTGATTTTTTCCTTCCAAAATATTCATAATACCATCTACCTACTCACTTACATCTCATTTCATGCATCCAACCATTCCACACAACCTTGAAGCTTCAACTCTTCACCTAACTCTTCTTTCCTCTTTGACACCTTCCTTTTACTACCCCTTTTTTGAGGCAAACCTATTTGTTAAGAGTAAAATAAAAAGATCCCAACCAAACCAAACCCATATTAAAATACCAATTTAAATCACACATTTCCACACAAACTTGCATAATTTAACTCTCTTTGGATAACACCTAACTCAACACCCCTCAGGATTAATTAGGTCTCCTAGGCCTAATTCAAGGCTACTGATTATGAAATTGTACCATATGGACTCAAATAAATTTTAAACCTTCAAATTCCTATTCCTCATATATAAATACACATGTTCACAAATTTTATTGAATTTTCATTAGTTAAATCACTTGTTATCTCATTTTCCAATTTCAAATCCTAACTTGTGTTATCTCAGTCATGCACCTACCTGAGAGGATAATAAATGAGCTATAATGACCTTTTTATCCTTATAAAATATTTTTGGGCTTTAAATGTCTCTGACCTTAACCCACACATCTTCTCAAACTATTACTTTTTCTTTTTCAATACTAAATCACTCCCAACATGTAGTTTTATAGAATTTATGTACCCCTCCAACATGACCATGTCAACAAATAGGGAAGAATAAACCATTAAGAACCTTTAACTTAATTTGAGATAAATTAAATGAATAAAAAACATGTAAAAAAATATCCCACAATATTCAAAATACCTTAAATCCTCAACTTTATTTCCAAGAACTCTATATGGTCATTATTTATGACTATGCAAACTCAGAATTATTACTAATTGGCTTGTATATAGTCTTCCCATGTATTTTACATTTTATCAATATTATTTTCACTTTAAATTCATTTCATATAGATCCTCTATCCCTTTCTCATCTTTCAATCATTTATAGTGACACTTTAAACTGACTATGTTCTCCTCTTTCTAACTATGCCTAAAGACAGAGTCTTGAAACTTGGGTTTCACCACTTTGAACATGTATACTATTCAGTTGAATATTATTTAAATATATATGTGAACACCACATGATTGATCATGAATTGATAGACACTTATTTACATTTTAATCTATCCAAATAAGCTTTACAAGTAAGGATAGAATTCTTGATATGTCTCTTATTCCTTTTCTCTCCCTAACTCTGCCTTCTCAAAGTGATAGCATTATTTCCAACTCTTACTCTTCCACTCACACTTCCTACATGTATTAAAAAATTTATATTACATCGAACATGAAAAATACTTGATATTCTTGGTCTTTTCACATTGTATGGTAGTTATACTTCCATAATTCTTGGTTTACATTATCTTTTCATGACAAGCACGTTGAAATGCGTTACCATATATATCTTAGTTTACACTAAGAAAAACTTGCCATATATTTATTTGATACTTTATAGGAAATTAAGTGAGACATTTTTTACATGAATAGTTGATGCCTCAAATAGACACTCCTCCATCACTATGAGCTAAGATAGACATAGGCATTGTTACTGCAATGTCATCTACACAAGCGCTGACAAAGGTATATATTAACTTGTAATTTTGAATTATAAAATAGACTTGTTTTAATAATTTTACTACATATTTGGGTCAAACATAACTTATGTGAATATAGTGTATACAATATTATCCTATCACATATGATGGTCCCAGTTAGATGATTATTAGAGTGAATTCTCATGTTTCTTCCATATTTTAGATGCCTATTCGAATAGCTGAGCCTATCACTAAATTGTTTGAGCATCAATAATAGATTGAGTAGGACTAAGAGCTTGTAGTAATTTCATGTTTAAATGGTTTTTTATTGTAGTTTAAAACTAATTTATTAACAATTATTTGAATGTATTTTATGTTAATTGTGTATTAATAATTATATTTAACCAAGTTTAACTACAAGCAAGCTATGAGCATAGGATCCGCAGTCAGACCTTAGAGCATTCTAAAGCATTAGAGGGGTCTCCATCTACTATCATGGCATCCTAGGGAGAGTCTTCTTCAAGGAAGGCAAAGAGAGGGAGGTTATTTGATGAATAGGATGTCTCACATGATATGTGCTTTTTTGTATGCCTATATGGCAATTTATGCATTTTTGGCATTATATATATGTATATGACATTCACCCAACATTATATACTATGTTGTATATGTAAATTTTTATATGACTATCATGGCAATCTATGTATTATTGACATTGTACACATGTGCCTATATTATATGTCTATCACGACAATCTATCTAATTTATATTCAATTTTAATTTAAAATGTTATTTTATAGTGATGTTTTGATCTTAAAAACTATTATCTATCAGATCTCATATTTAATGTTGTACATAAATGAGGAATAAAAAAAATTTATTTTCAATTCTATAAATCTTGGATCTCCCAATTTTTTAAAATTAAAATTTTTATTTGATTGTGTGTAGTGGAAATGACTAATGACACTCTTATCTATTTTGCATTTGTCATCACCCATTTACAACTTTTCAATTGATCATTAACACAAATTTATTACACTTAAAACCCATACCCAATCATGTTCAAACTTGTATAATGTAAAGACATAAAATAATTCATAAATCCCTACAAATTTATCACTCAAATAACTATACATGTAAGTTACCTAATCTTTCACCTTCACCTGGCTCTAATGCCTTTTTGACTAGTTTTTGTTGAAACTAGGCCTACTAATTGTATGTATTCTATTATTCTTTTTCCTTTATATTTTCCCTCACCTCTTGAGTAATCTCTATCAATACCTCTTTTGCACTCAACTCCTTTTGGTGACCATGTACATGGTCTACTTCTTCATCTTTGCACCTTTATCTTTGCTAAACTTGTAAGATGAACTTATACCTGACTTTGACTATAATTTCTTTAGTCTAATATAGGGCAACCTTAATGACTTGAAATAGAATATTCACTCATGAGACAATAATCCATCTTAGGCTAAAACTCTTTATCGTCGACTAATACCACCTAATGCACAATTTGATCTTATATGTTTAAGAAGTCTATGAAAGTCCTATTCATATGCTCTAAGATCATGAATAATTATAACCTCACTTATCCACTCTTGTTCTCAACTCAATTCAAAATCCACTCTCAAATAATCTTGTTTTAAACTAGTCAATTACTCATTAGGTTTGTTCTTAACTAGTCACCAATCTCTCAAATTTACACTCTCTTCAGTTTTTTGACTTTCTCTAGCTTTGTACTTTTATTTTATTTCTTAGGAATCTTTAGGTTCTCCTACTTTTTACTTTTACACATTGTTATCTAGAGTCCCTTTGACCTAATATTGTGGTCATTCAATGGACATTAATATATTTATCTTATCTTATCTTATCTCCTTATTTTGAACAATATTATTTAATACACTTTGGATAGGTCTTAGTAAAACTCAAGGATTTATTTAGTTTTCAAAAATTACAATAAATCAACCAACTATAGTTTTTTAAGAGATTAAGCTCTCATTCTCAAATTCTATTTTTTAAAGTTTATAGGTCTCTAGACCTAGTTATTGTTCCAATAGGTCAATTTATCAAAATAGAGTTTTTAGCTCTTAAAAATTATATTTCTAGTATTAGTTCAGCAATTTTAATGTTTTTTAACCCTTACCCAAGTTTTAGATAACTCAAATCAACCAAAAACTCATCTTACCTTATGCATAACTTTCTCAAAAATGGTCTTCTACAAGTATACATAAAAAAAATCTTTTGTACCTAAAATTTTAAACATATTTTCAACCTAATGATACTTTTACTAATTTATAAGATCCATTTCCCATCTTCTCACAAATTTTCAGACCTTATTATTCAATTGTTTGAGTTTTAGAGGTGTTTTACTCATGAAACCCTTACTTCAGATTTACTCAAAATTTCTATAGGTTGAGAGCTTAGTAGAAATATTTTTATTATGCTTCCTGACCAAAAAATAACACTAAAAACATGTTTGGGGGGGTGTGTAACATATATGACTAGGTTTGTGGCCTCACATCACGCCCGATCGACAAACCCACCACCCGTTCTGGCTTCAAAAATGCCCTTCCCAATACAATAAAAATGCAATTTTTTAACCTAAGTTAAAACACACATAAAAAATAATATGTCATTTTTTTAAATATTTATATCCCTCCCATTCCTCTTTAATCCCTTGAGATAAATCCATTAGACAAGTTGCAGTGAAGGGTCCAAAAATGCAACTGTTTGGCATTGAACAAGCAACTTCTTGAGATCCAACTACCATTTCTACCTATAGGACTTCCACTTGAGAATATATCACTCTGATCACATCTAGATAGGAAAATTACATGTTATAATACTACCATGACATTCAAATCCACCTATAAGTGCATTTTCACTACCATTCTAGAGTGCAGAAACACTAACAACAAATGTTGTCAAAGTTTAAGTTGTGGCTAAAGAAATATGGTTTTGATGCTTCCTAACTAAAAACTAACACTAAAAAAATGTCCACAAGGAAAAATAATGTCTATTTCTAGGTTCTTGGCCTTCTATCAGGCCTGATCGACAAACCTACCACCCATTTTGGCCTCAAGATCGCCCTTCCCAATACAAGAAAAATGCAATTTTTTAGCTTAAGTTCAAATGTAAATTAATCAAAACCTTTAAGTCATTTATATGAACTATTATATCCTGACCCTAACTATTTAATCCCTCTAATCATACCTCAAATAACTCAGGTGTAAATTTTGAGAGCAATTTGTTAGACAAGTAGTGACAGGTCCAAAAATTTATCTTTTTGGCATTGAACAAGTAACTTCTTGAGCTCCAATAGCGATTTCTACCTCCAGGACCTATACCTAAGAATATATCACTTTAACCATGTCTATATAGGCAAATTACATGTTATCACACCTCCATGATGTTCAAATCCACCCAAAAGTGAATATTCACTACTGTTTTAGAGTGCAGAAACACTGACAAATATTGTCAAAGTTTAAGTTGTGGTTATAAAATTGTTGTTCTAATGATTCTTGACCAAAAATTGACACTTTCAACATGTCTATGGGGATGTATAATGTCTAATACTAGGTTATTGGCCTCTTATTAGGCCCGATCAACAAACCCACCACCTATTTTGGCCTCAAGAACGCCCTTCCCAATATAAGAAAAATGCATTTTTTTAGCCTAAGTTCAAACATACATAGAATAAAACTTGTAAGTCATTTATGTGAACCATAAAATCCCTCCCCTTAATATTTAATCCCTATAATCTCACCCTATATCACTTAATTTTAGCCTTTGAGAGCAATCTGTTGGATAAGTTATAATGATGGGTCCAAAAAATGTAACTTTTTGGCATTGAACAAGCAACTTCTTGAGCTCCAACTACCATTTCTACCTTTGGGACCTCCACCTAGAATATATCACTTATATAAAATATATATATAGGAAAATTACATATTATCAAACTTCCACAACATTCAAATCCACAGAAAAATAAATTTTCACTACCATTCTAGAGCACAAAAACACTGACAACAAATATTGTCAAAGTTTAAGTTTTGGTTACATAGTTTTGATTTTGATGCTTCTTGACTAAAAATGACACTAAAAACATGTTTGAGGGGTAGGATAACATCTAGGACCAAGTTATTATCCTCCCATCAGATCTGATTGACAAATGCACCACCCATTCTAGCTTCAAGAATGTCCTTCCTAATACAAGAAAAATGCATTTTTTAAGCATAAGTTCAAATACACATAAAATAAAAACTTATAAGTCATTTATATGAATCTTTAGATCCATCCCCTACCTATTTAATCCCTCTAATTTCACCCTAAATCACACAGGTAGAACCTTTGAGAGAAATCTATTGGATAAGTTTCAGTGATAGGTCCAAAAATACAACTTTTTGGCATTGAATAAACAACTTCTTGAGCTCCAACTACCATTTCTACCTCTGGGACCTCCACCTAATAATATATCACTTATATCACATCTATATAGGTAAATTACATGTTATAAAAATTCCATGATGTTCAAATCTACCTAGAAGTATATTTTCACTGCCATTTCAGAGTGTGAAAATACTAACAACAAATATTGTCAAAGTTTAAGTTGTGGTTGTGGAACTATTGTTCCAATGCTTCCTGACTAAAAATTGACACTTCCAACATGTTTGTGGGGTATATAACATCCAATATCAGATTTTTGGCCTCCCATTAGGCCTAATCAACAAACCCACCACCCATTTCAGCCTCAGGAACGTCCTCAATACAAGAAAATGTTAATTTTTAGCCTAAGTTAAAAAACACATAAATAAAAACTTGTAAGTCATTTATGTGAATTTTTAGATCCTTACCCTACCTATTTAATCCCTCTAATCATACCCTAGAGCACTCAGGTGGAACCTTTGAGAGTAATCCATTGGACAAGTTACAGTGAGGGGTCCAAAAATAAAACTTTTTGGCATTGAACAAAAAACTTCTTGAGCTTCAACTACCATTTTTGCCTTTGAGACCTCCACCTAATAATCTATCACATTGATCATGTCCAACCTAAGCTTCTCTTAGCTTTAAGAATATAAAATTTTCTATTGACAGTACCAACCACATGAAGGTGGAAGCTTATCTGGCACCACTAACCTACAAAAAAATATTAGTAAGTAATTAAAAATTAAATTCATATGTACTTCCTAAAAAATAAAAAATATTTGGTAAAATTTACTACATCTACATTTGAAAATTTAACATACCTATGTATTTCAATCTAAAAAACCACTAGGATCTACTCTAGCCTTGATAGTATTAAGAATAATTTCATGATTTGACTCATGAACTTTTCATAGTTTCATATTTGATGTCCTACCATGATATTTTTGTAATTGAATATTCATTGCAAGAAACAAATTTGAATAGTTTAGTATCTTCCTGTGCATTTCTAACTCTTCAAACAACCATTGATCTGAATATTTCATAGGATATCATCAAAACCAAGTTCCAATGACTACCATTGACTTGATGGGATAGTCAATGTTTTCTCCATCTATAATTGGGGAAGTCAATTTTTTATTTTTCTATACACACTGACACAAGTAGTAATTAGTGCCCTCTTCATTATCCTCATCTGTAATAATTGCGAAAAAATTTCCTATATCACAAAAAACCATTTTTAACGATAATATGAATATATATAATGATAATAAAGTATACATAATGAAAAATATTCCACCTAGATGCACTAGATTAGATACATGGTCAAAGTCATCTGATGATGTCATATTTGTAAGTTGCAATGTTATTAAAACTTGATATGTGTTGATTGAAATTAAATTTTTGAATTCCAATCATCCACCCAATCTTATGACTCATACTCATTCTAAATAGAGTCCATGCATGCAAAATAGAAACATGCCAAGTGTCTCATATGAATAGTCCAAGAACTTGAATTTGAGATATGAAATGAGTGGAGGTCATTTGAACGTGTTAGATTCATACAATCCTCATACTTTGCCAAGTGTTCTTCCTCCATTGACCAAAAATGTCTACAAATAGTAGAATTTGGTTGAGCACCATGACACATGTTCTCATTACACCATTAAACCATGGTTTTTACATTTGTCAAATGAACACCCTCTTCAAATTTCAACTCTTCCCTTGTAATAGCTCTTTTTACACATGCTCCATCACTATCATGCTCCCCTTTTCCCTGGCCAACCTCAGTGGAACTCAAAATGCATTCTACACTAGTGGTAACATGCATCCTACTCAACCAATAAAATATTTGTATATTTTTTAATTGTGATGTGTAATTTTCTGACTAAATGTAATGTTGATTTAAAGTAATATTCCTCTGACTCAAATATTCATAAAACTTATGAAAACAACCTTGCACATACTTTGAACAATGTGATTAGTCATTATTGATATAGAAATGGTACTCCCTTAATATTTTCCATTATTTCTCTATACTATCATGTGCATGCAAGAATGTTATATGCATGAATATGACAACTTGTGATGATTTGTAATATTGTGATTGAAATTTCATTTGGCATTTAAATTTGTAATTTTTAGTAAAGTCAACTACTAAAATAATTGAACTAATTGAGAATGTATCCTTGCTTATCTTGAAATGTTCATCTAAGCATCCAGCCCTATGTATGTGCCTTACATACTCAAATAATTTTCCCCCTAGATTTTACTAAAAATTTAGAAACATGTATCTTTTTGTAACAAGCTCACACCTTTTAGATTCTTTGCCATCTTTTACTTGATAAGTCACTGATTTATGTTTGCTTAAACTAACTAATTCTTATCCAATTGCACTTTTAATCTCCTCATGGATACTTTTTTTTAATTTTTGAAATCCACCACAAAGGTTGTAATTTATATTTAAATATGATTTGTTATAAAATAATTGTCCATCTAATCTTTTGCAAAAGATAGTTGCAATAAATTTCTTGACTGATTTTGGTGGCAATTCAATGTCACACTCATAAAAAATGTTATTAGTATAAAAATTACAACAACAAGTGGTGTGTGTGTGACTATAAAAAGGTTTGGCTATCTCAAAATATCTTTGACAAATAGAATTATGTGGATGTTTTTCCAAGAATTTAGAATATAATTATATTTGAGTCATATCCAATAAATATTTTAGATATAGTTCATTATTACGAGAACCAACTCTTCTTTTCATTACATCTCTTGCATTGGGTGAAACTCTTGTATTATCTTCTCAAAATTGAGCAAGTAACACTTTGAGAGTATCGGCTATAGCCTTGTCCCTTCATGGAAGTCTACCAATGAATTTCCAAAGCTCATTGGTATTAATTTCATTTTATTTCACATCTTTCAATTGATTTAATTAATGTTTTTATATTTATATTAAGTGTTTATCTTATTTTTGAAACCATTCATTTTTTTCCTATTTGGTCACTAATTGCACAAGTTATAAGTATACATCAGGTAGGATTACAATCTTGGGTGCATAATTTTATGCTTACATTATGATATGCATCATGTAGATTTTCAATAATTTCATTGTTTTCATCATCTATGTTATATGTTCTTAGTCCTAGTGTGTGCATTATAGGTCTCATCTTAATCAATTTTATCAATGAATGAAATAATTGACATCTTTGACTATCATAATCCAAATTATGAAAGAAAGTATACCAAATTTGTTGATCTAATCTTCTTGAATGGTGATCATAACATTTTTTATCATTGGTTCTAAAATATTTCCATCAACTTCAATTAAGTACTTGTCTTTTCTACACATAATTCTTGGAGGTGTTAATGGTGGAATTTATTAAGAGGGTATTTCAAAATCATTATTACTTTCATTATTTAGAGGTGGGATGACATTTTATTTATTATTTATTTATTCATTATATGTATCGATGAAATTTTATTGATGGTTAATTTCATCATTATTTGTTTACATAAAATTTTCTTCATTCACAGGGGTGAAGCATCATACATAGACTCATCATCAACAAAATCAAAAACTTGGAACTTTGAATGTAAACTTCCAACATTATCTAATTCATTATTGTCAATTTAATTATTATTTATTTCATTATGGTTAATTTCATCATTATTCAATCAATTATGGTCAATTTCATCATTATTTAATTTATTATTGTCAATTGGCTCATTATATATGGCATTTGGTTCATCAGAGTTAGGGTTTGTACCTTGTCTGCCATGAAGTTTTTACATTCACATCTTGTTTTTCTCTTTCAAATATTCTAATTCCTCTATTATTTTATTATTCAATATATTCCTCTTACTTTAATTTCATCTATCACCAATCAAGGATAATTGATAGCTTATCAAAGGTGGGGTTGAAAGTACATAGGTACCTCAGGTCCTACAGAAGTACGTAGAGAATGTTTGTGGGGATAAAATTCTTGATTTGGGTTAAAAATAGACATTGAAAAGAGAGATTAGTCTATAATAATAACAACATGCTCATGTTATTCAATAACACAATCACATTATTTAATAATGTGATCATGTTATTCTTGATACTAGGTTCTACTTCAACATACATATTAAGAAGCAAAGTTTGTGTATATTAAGAATAACGTGATTGTGTTATGTAATAATGCAATCACATTATTCTTTATACTCGATTGGGGTTAAGAATAGACATTGAGAACCAAGTTTTGTTTATATTAAGAATAACATGATCACATTATTAAATAACATGATTTTATTATTAAATAACATGATCATGTTATACTTAATATAGATTAGGGATTAGGGATTAAGGATTAGGGATTAAAATTTATGTTTTAGGGTTTAAGGATTAAGGATTAGGGCATGTAGGGTTTAGATTTAAGGGTGTATATAAGGTCTAATTACTCTATGCCATGTGTGAACCTAATTTTTACTACAAAAGATGTTAATTAGGACTAAATCAATTGGTAAATGGGGAAAGTTTATGGTTTACAATTTAGGGTATAGTGTTTAAGGTTTAGGGTTTAGGAATTAGGTTTAGGGTACACAGGATCAATTGTAAGTATAATTCTTAGTTTAAATGATGTTAATTTGGGCTAAAATAATTTGTTTAGGGTTTTAAAAGTTTATATTTATGGTTTATAGTTTAGGGATTAGGAACTTTAAGGATTATGGCTTGGGGTATAAGTTTTAGGGTATATAAGGTATAATCATAAAGGTGATTGAGGTAAATTAGAGCTGATAAACCCCCAAATCACATTTTATAGTTGTGTAATTAGGTTGAAGGGGCTCGAAATATCCCCAAAGTATTGGCCATAGGTTTAAAAATGCATTTTATGACATCTCATGATAAAATCAATTATATCGTAAGGCATGTATGTTTGTGACATGTAGTGGGTATTAGGGCATAGGGATTACAATTTATGTTTTAAGGATTAGGGATTAAGGCATAGGGTTTTCTTTAAAGACCTTTATATGATGTCTAATCACTATATTCCATGTGAACCTAATTCTTACTAAAAAGGATGTTAATGGGATTAAATTGATTGGTGAATAAGTAAAGTTTATGGTTTATAATTTAGGGTATAGTGTTTAACATTTATGGTTTAGGGCTTAGGTTTTAATGTATATATGGTTTAGGGTACACAAGGTCAATAAAAAATATAATTAAAGAAAATTTGAATCACTTGGGCCCATTTGTGACTATAGAATGTGTTTTTGGGTTGTCATTATAACCCATGTCATCATACAAATTGAGGGAATTATTCAAATCAATAAATTAGTCATGTGATTTAGGCCAAATTGATCCCTATGAACTTAATTCTTAGTCTAAATGATTTTAATTTGGAATAAAATTATTAATTCAAGGTTTAAATATTTTATATTTATGGTTTAGAGTTGAGGGATTAAGAACTTTAAGGATTAGGACTTAGGCTATATAAGGTACAATCATGAAGGTGACTGGGGAAAATTTGAGCTCTTTAAACCTATATCTGTGAGTAAAGAATGTGATTTTAAGCTTAATTAGCCCCCACATCATCACAGATTGAGCCAATTAAGCTAGTTATGGTTTAATGAGTGATGTAATTTTGACCAAGTTCATCCTTGTGAACCTAATTCTTACTATATATAAAGGATGTAAATTGGTTCTAAATTTATTGGCTTAGGATTAAGGGTTTATAATTTAAAGGGTTTGGGGTTTAGGGATTATGGCTTAGAGTTTAATGGAAATGGCATAGGTTTAAAGTTAAATGGTGTAGTTTTTAGGGTTTAAGATATCAGATATAGGGTCCAATCACTAAGGTAATTGAAGAACATTTGAGCTACTTCACCTATTTATGATAATTACCTTCATGTTTGCATTTTTGATAAAAATTAGTGTTAAGTAATCCATGTACATGTTACATACATATTATACAATTGATTGATCCATAAATTTGGTTTAGGGGATCAATTTTGCCTAAATCATGCCCTTAATTACACAAACTAACTAATTAGATCAATTCATGATAGAATCAAAAATTTAATTTTGCCCCAAATCATATATTGCTCTTAAAGGGGTTCAAATTGGCCTCAAATACCTCCTTGATTAAATGAATCAACTCTTTGGTTAATTATATATGACATGACATTAGGGTTAATTTCACTCTAAATCACATCATATATAATTTAAAATAGGTTCATGTGGTTCATGTTGACCCTAATTACCTACACAATTTAACTAATCGACATTTGCATTCATTAGCTGATGACTTAAAGTTTATTGAGCTCAAAACCACATTCTATATATTTATAACTTTCTTATAAGTAAATAATTTTTCTTTGTTTCAATCGAGTTAATGAAATTATAACTAATCAACCCCTAAATCACATTTTATAGTCATGCAATTAGGTAGAAGGGGCTTGAAATAGCCCCAATTTACTTTAGATGCACAACTAGATTGGTACTCTAAAGGCTAAGTTTTGGCCATAGATTAAAAAAATGCATTTTTTGACATCTCATGATAAAATCAATTATATAATAAGGCATGTATGTTTGCATCATGTAATGGTCATTAGGGCATAGGGCTTACAATTTATGTTTTAGGGATTAAGGCATAAGTTTTAGGTTTAAGGACATCTGTATAATGTCTAATCACTCTATGCCATGTGAACCTAATTCTTACTACAAAGTATGTTAATTGGGACTAGATCAGTTGGTAAATAGAGAAAGTTTATGGTTTACAATTTAGGGTATAATGTTTGGGGTTTATGGTTTAGAGCTTAGGTTTTAATGTATATATGGTTTAGGGTACACAAGGTCAATCACAAATATAATTAAGGCTAATTTCAATCACTTGGACCCATTTGTGACTATATAATGTGTTTTTGGGTTATCATTATACCCTATGTCATCACGCAGATTGAGTGAATTAGTCAAATGGGGCAATCAATCATGTGATTTAGGCCAAACAAAGACTTGTGAACTTAATTCTTAGTCTAAATGATGTTAATTTTGGCTAAAATTATTTGTTTAGGGTTTAAAGAGTTTATGTTTATGGTTTAAAGTTTAAATATTAGGGCTTAAGGTATATAAGGTACAATCATGATGGTGATTGGGGAAATTTGAGCTCTTTGAACTTAGATTTATGAGTAAAGAATATGATTTTGGGCTCAATTATCCCCCACATCACCACAAATTGAGCTAATAAAGTCAATTGTGGTAATTCATCATGTAATTTGGACCAAGTTCATCCCTTTTAACCTAATTCTTACTATATATAAAGGATGTTAATTGGGGATAAATTTATTAGTTTAAGGTCTACAATTTAAAGGGTTTAGGGCTTAGGGCTTATGGATTAGGGTTTAAGGTAAATGATATAGTGTTTCGGGTTAAAGTTAAATGGTACAAGATTTATGGTTTCATATATCAGATATAAGTTTTAATCACTAAGGTAATTGAAGAAAATTTGAGCTGCTTGTTCACCTATTTATGACAATTACCTACATTTTTGCATTTCTAATAAAAGTAGGGTCAATTAACCCATACATGTTGCATTAATGTTATACAATTTATTGAGATATAAATTTTGTTTAGGGGCTCAATTTTGACCAAATCACACCCCTAATTACACAATTTGACTAATTAGAATAATTCATGATATAATCAAACTTAATTTTTTGCCAAATCATATCTTGCTCTTGAAGGGGTTCAAATTGGCATCAAATGCCTCCTATATTAAATGAATCAACTCTTTCATTAATTATATATTATATGATATTAGGATTAATTTCACTCCAAATCACATTGAATATATAATTTAAAATATGTTCACATGGCTCATTTTGACCCTACTTACCTCTATAATTGAACTAATTGACATTTGCATTCATTAGCTAATGACTTCAAGTTTATTTAGCTCAAAACCACATTCTATACATTTATAAATTACATATAAATAAATTACTTTTCTTTGATTCAATCAAGCTAATGAAATTGGAGTTGATAAACCCCCAAATCACATTTTATATTCATGTAATTAGGTTGAAGGGGCTCAAAATAGCCCTAATTTACTTTAGATGCACAACTAGATTGGTACTCCAAAGGCTAAGTTTTGGGCATAGGTTTTAAAAATGCATTTTATGTTATCTTATAATAAAATCAATTATATCATAAGGCATGTATGTTTGAAGCATGTAGTGGGCTTTAGGGCATAGGGCTTACAATTTATGTTTCAAGGATTAGGTATTAGGGCATAGGGTTTAGGTTTAAGGACCTATATATAATGTCTAATCAATCTATGCCATGTGAACCTAGTTTTTACTACAAAGGATGTTAATTGGGACTAAATAAATTTATAAATAGGGAAATTTTATGGTTTACAATTTAGGGTATAGTGTTTGGGTTTTATGGCTTAGAGTAAAGGTTTTAATGTATATATGGTTTAGGGTACATAGGGTCAATCAAAAAAAAATTAAGGACAATTTGAATCACTTGGACCTATTTATGACTATAGATTGCATTTTTGAGTTGTCATTATACCCATGTCATCATGAAAATTTAGTGAATTAGTCAAATGGGATAATTAGTTGTGTGATTTAGGCCAGACTGAGACCTATCAACTTAATTCTAAGTCTAAATGATGTTAATTAGGGATAAAATGATTGGTTTAAGGTCTAAAGAGTTTATATTTATGGTTTAGAGTTTAGGGATTAGGAAATTTAGGTATTAGTGTTTAGGGTATAGGTTTTAGGGTATATAAGGTACAATCATGATGGCAATTGGGGCAAATTTGAACTCCTTGAACCTAGATCTATGAGTAAAGAATGTGATTTTGGGGGCTCAATTATCCCCCACATCATCACAAATTGAGCCAATTAAGTTAATTGTGGTAATGAGTGATGCTATTTTGACCAAGTTCATCCCTATGAACCTAATTCTTACTATATATAAAAGATGTTAATTGGGGATAAATTTATTAGTCTAGGGTTTATAATTTAAAGGGTTTGGGGTTTAGGGCTTATGGCTTAGGATTTAAGGTAAATGGTACAGGGTTTAGAGTTAAATTTAAATGGTATAGAGTTTAGGGTTTAAGATATTAGATATAGGGTCCAATCACTAAGGTAATTAAAGAAAATTTGAGCTACTTATTCACCTATTTGTGATAATCACCTTCATGTTTACATTTTTAATAAAATTAGGGTTAGCTAACCCATATATGTTGCATACATGTTATAAAATTTAATAAGCCATAAATCTGGTTTATGGGCTCAATTTTGCCCAAATCATGCCCCTAATTTCACAATTTGACTAATTAGATCAATTCATGATAGAATCAAACTTAATTTTGCCCCAAATCATATCTTGCTCCTGAAGGGTTTCAAATTGGCCTCAAATGCCTCTTTTATTAAATGAATCAAATATTTGGTTAATTATATATGACATGGCATTAGGGTTAATTTAACTCTAAATCACATTGAATATATAATTTAAAATATGTTTATGTGGGTCATTTTGACCTTAATTACCTTCACAATTGAATTAATTGACATTTCCATTTATTATCTAATGACTTCAAGTTTATTAAACTCAAAACCACATTTTATACATGTATAACTTGTATATAAATAAATTATGTTTCTTTGCTTCAATCGAGCTAATGTGATTGGCATTGATCAACCCCCAAATCACATATTATATTCATCCAATTAGGTTGAACAAGCTTGAAATAGCCCCAACTTACTTTAGATGCATAGCTAAATTTGTACTCCAAAGGCTAAGTTTTGGCCATAGGTTTAAAAAATGCATTTTATGACATCTCATGATAAAATAAGTTATATCATAAAATGTAAAATGAGTTACACCTAAAAATCAAGTAATTATAAGTGATCAAGCTAACATATTAAAATGCCTATAAAATGTTTGAAGTCTAATGTGATACCACGACACGTTAAATCGCTATCCTGGGTTAGGGACCTTTCTTGTATCACATGAAATAACACCATTTTCAGGGAGCTCAAGAACATATAGGTCATATATAAAATTTTAGGTAAAGATCAAATTTGGGTTTTTGGGTGTTATGAATACATAATGTGATTGCATTATTAACATGATTGCATTATTGAGTAATAAAATTGCATTTTGAACATAGTTAGTTACACAATCACATTAATACCATGATCATGTTATTAATGGGATCACACTATTTGAATTTGAATCAAAATCCTATGCCTTTTGGCTCAGGAATGGCTTGGACCTGTCAATCTACAACTAAGTCTGAGACTTATGATAAAAACAACAAAATTCAACTTTGATTCCCAAATACACTACAAATTTCAACATGAAAATTCAAAAACTTATTACCATCGTGACGAGCATGCTCTTTTCTTTCCAAAAATATGATTTTTATAATTTTTGGACTAATTTAAGTTTTCAAACTATGTTGATTTCTAACTATACCTTTTTTAGGGCACTACATGCCTATACATGTTCATGTAATTTGTCTTTAATTAATCCAATTGAAAAACAAGTTATATGGTCACAAACTAGGCCTAATTCTACACATTAAAAAAAAAAACTAATTTTCAATTTTTTTAGGTAGTTATGCACGTCACATAGACGACTATCCATTTTTTGTCAGTTTTCAAAATCTATTTACTTGAAAAATTCATAAAAAAGGTATTCATTACAAAATATAAAACAATATAGGTCACAAACTAGAATATATTATCTAAATTTCCTCTGAAGGGTTTTAAAGAATATTAAATGTTGCTCAAAAAAAAGTGTGCAACACGACCATCTATCTACTCTATTTTATTTTTAAAAATAAGAGTTCCTCTTCAAATTTTATATTTTTGACCTAGTTATAATTATTCTTATTTTAAAAAATAGTATTTTGGAAATTAGACCCAAAATTCTATATTTCATGTTGTTACACCATCTTCAAATTTAGAGTGTAGATATCTCAAAATTATCTATAAAAGTTTAAATTTTAGGAAAATCATGTTGTTACACCAGCTAATTGAGAATGCAAAGAATGAAATTTAATCAATAAATCATCCATATTTTTGAATTCATTATACTTTAAATCCAATAGTTGATAGTGAATTTGAATTTTGTGAGATTCATTCACAATGTCATAAATAGATTTAAACTTAAACCAAGCAGTGGATGCAAGAAGACAACCATCAATATGTACATGTAATTCATGGGTCATGGCCATACCAATCAATCCTAAGGCCTCATCATTTTTTTCCTTTCATTTATCTTGAACATCAATGAAGGTAGTCTTTATATTAGGTTTTAGGTCCGTGCCATCTACTGCATGCACCAAGTGTCTTAAAGTGAATATATATTGCATATGTGATTTCCATAAGTGGTAGATGTGAGTTTAAATTTAAAAAATAATTGAGTCATTGTGCCTCAAAATCTCACCTAATGCCTGAAAAGTGAATAGGCAAGAAATATCACTTGGACAAAGGAGGTGCGGAGGAGAGGCAAGACATCCAAATAAAATACAAAGTTGAAATGCAAAAGAGATATCAAGGAAGAAATAGGAGTCGTAAAAGGATAGAGAATTGCAAAAAAATGGCAATAATAAGATGGTGAAATTTTTTCTAAGTTACAAAGAAAAAGATAATAAAAACTACTTGGGAGCTTTGATGGGACTAGACTTAAGTAAAAAAACATTGTTATTTATTAATTAAATATAAGCTCACTTAAATCATCAATTTAATATATATATATATATATATATATATATATATATATATGAATGGATTTTTTTTGTAAGAGAAAACATCTAACATACCACCATATGGATAAAAGGCTCAAGTTGTTGAATTATATTGATGTGATATTTGAAATAGAAAAAGATATCACTTGTGTTTTTTTTTGAGTTTTAATTTTGCATATATATAAAAGTAACATAAAAAACATACCAAATTAAAACTACAAATTTGGAAAGAGAACACTGCAATTTTTTTAATTGAAAGAAATTTAAAAAATTCAATTTTAAAACTTTAATGAAAGTTTAATAACTTAACTCAATATTGAATTCATTCAAATTAAACTTGTACTAAGGTAGTCCCTATATTTTTTATGACACAGGAAAAGGAGAAAAGTAAAAGTGCAAATGTGTCAATCCTCTTTGAATTGAAACGTATAAGATAAGAACACGTAATAATAAAAAATAGAGGCATTGAAGTGCAAGAAAATAAATTAATTATTATATTGATGCAAAAACACCATGCCTCACACAAAGAGGAGTGAATCAATGCATAGAGGGTCAGGTCAATTTAGATAAATGACAAAAAAATGATTCCATACTTGGTAAATAAACACACATAGATGGAGATGTCATGGGCTATGAAATATATAATGGGGATTTGGGCATACTAGATGTCCACCTTCAACTAGAAGAAAACAAATGGCAACACCAAGCTACAAGATATAAAAATGCAAACATAGCTGGGAGGAACTAGTGAGCTAATGCCAAGGAAAAGGAGAACCATGCAAATGTTGTGACTTATTACACCTTGATTTCATCACTCAACCAAACAAGGAAATTTTTAAGGGGTGGCAACCCTATAGAAATCTCAAAAAAATTGACCATAACTCTTGGGAAAGAAGTTAGAATGAGATACAAATATCTCTCTAACAGATAAAAATGAATATATGTGAATTAAGTATGCTTTTTTGTGTGATAGATGTTTAATTGTCAAATAAAAAATGGTTGTAAGAAGAATTAGATGGTTGAGAAATAAACTCGTAAATATTTTTAGAAAAATAGAGATGTAAGCTCAAAAGGAAGGACCTCTAATAAATATTAGTGTTAGAACTAAAAAAATCAATTTTTTTTAATTTAAAAAAACAAAAATCTGAAATCAACCATATATGTGAATTTTTTTTTGTGGTTACTTGATGTGTATGCAACACAAAACTTGACTTGAAGAGCCTCTTAACCAGGTGAAAGAAGGAAACTGGGTCTTTTAAAAAACCTACAAGAATGAGTTACAGACAAGTAATTTCAAGAAAAAGGGGAGAGAGATGGATTTAAATGAATAGAAAGGGTGTAACCCTTAAAATTAGTTGTCTCTAACTCATTCTTGTAGGTTTTTTGAAAGACCCAATTTTCTTCTTAAACAGATCTATTAAATCTCCTTAAAATTATGTACACTTTCGAAAAAAATCAATA
Organism: Torreya grandis; assembly: GCA_037957365.1. Lineage (NCBI taxonomy): Eukaryota > Viridiplantae > Streptophyta > Pinopsida > Cupressales > Taxaceae > Torreya > Torreya grandis. The sequence continues at coordinate 295,380 of JARHVA010000555.1, forward strand.
AGAGAATCTTATCTCTAATGCCATGAAGTATTTATCCCAAGAATAATCATTAATAACATAGTATGAAAGTAAGGGAATAAATAAATCATAATACAAGTTACCTCTCAAGGTGCAAACCATAAATGAGATAAGAATTTTAAAGTGGAAAACTGAACATATCAGAGAAAAATCCATGTGATCTTATTATAAGGATTGCAACCAAAATTTCCACTAGTATAAGATTGAATCAAGATCACAAGAAAAGAAGAGAGATAGCTATGATATTTTAGTGAGGAAATGAGAAGAGGAAGAGATATTTTATAGAGCTAGAGGAGGAGAATATGAGTTACAAAGAATCTCATTATTACCTTACAAGTCTCCTAATTATGTGTCACTTATGTCCTAGTCCCTTATAAATTGAAGGAAGTCTCTTATTTGTGTTCCACTTGTGTATTAGTCCCTTATAAATTGAAAGGAGGTGTGTGCCATATGGGATAAGGATTTTCTCATGCAAGTAACTTCCAAATCTTATAGGATCACAAAGAGGTGAGTGACACCTCATGAAATCCAGATTTATGTGAATTAATAATTCACATAAACAAAAATTCCTCGCACATAAAAATAGAACTTAGGATAAAATAAATTATCCTAATTAAAGGTTAATACTAACAAACAACATATGAGGATAATGCCCATTATGAGGGGCTTCATGTACATTCCTGAATTTACGTCCAACCCCACCAAAAAACACATATAATAGAATTAAAAAATCTACAATACAATCTAAAATGATTTCAATGGTATAAATTTTATAGAAAAATTGTAAAAAAATTAGGAATAAAAAAATTTAGCATATCTAAAATATTTTTATTCTAAATTACTAATAATAATATAAATTTAATTTGCAATAAATATCTTAATTCATAGCCTTGGATTCAAAGTTCATTTTATTCTTCATGGATTTGTTAAGAGAAGTCGTTACTCTACTTCTTCAAATCCATCAAATATACCAAGTGTTTTTTCAACTACTTTATGCAAATGATATTTATATTTTTATAATGTGAATCATTATCCATCAAAATAGATATAATGTGGTGGAAAGTTCCAAGAAAAAGCACATTTTAGAACTTAATACATCAAGAATTATGGGAAGAACAACCATAATACGAGAATATTTTAGACTGCCATCATTATAGAATGTCTTTCCTCTTTTCCATATGCTTTTCCCAAAAATAGAAGCACATATTCCAAGCACAAATAGAGCACAATTTATTAGAAATTTAATACAGCCTAAAAAACACTGTTTATTTTGCATCATCTTTCCCAATGAACTCCCACACATATAGTATAATAATTGTATTACATAAGAAAATATACTGTAATAAAATACACCATGGTAAATATCAATATATTCTCCTCCAAATTTTGAAAATTGAGTACATAAGTATTCTATCTGATAGTAGGTTATAAAAAACCTTAAATGATTTTCAAACATCAACTCTAATTCTAATTATATGTGATATAGTTGAGGGTACACATATTATGTTATCATATTTCCCTGAACAACATTATACTCTTATGAACTATGTAAATTGACACCATTTCCATAGTGTTTTACTTCAAAGAGTCTATGATGCACAAAAATTATTTTGGGATGTGTGTGTTAATGATTGTAGTGATGCTCACAATGTTGATCATTGGAACTATTCTACAATTTAAACAAAATGAAAAATAGAGAAGTATTGGCATCACCAACAATCTAAATTGAAGGAAGCATTATTTTTCCCTAGTTAATTGGATATTATGCCTATCCTATTTATCGATTTCTATTGAAGCCATATCATAATAGGCTCTCCCCAATGCATAATATTTTTGACAAAAATTATCTGTAGGGCGTATGAAGATTTATAATACATTTGGTAGAATGAAAGGGAGATAGATATTTCTTCAAGATGTAGGTGTAGGGTTGAAATTTTTTCCCAAATCATAGTGGTGTGTTGTGTGATTCATAATATTTTATGAATGAATAATGTAGATAATCTAGACATCCAAGTAAATTCATATCCTAATTATAATTCTCAACTACATACTCAATCAATGGAAAGAGATCAAGGTAAATCACAAATAGATATTATATTTGGTGAATGGAAAAAACTATATAATATTATTTTCGAGCAATGATGTACTCTTGAATAATATGTAATTTTTTTTAAATTATGTACCTTATGAGGTGTAACTATTTTTTATGCACAAATAGAGTGTAGTGTTTTACCTGTGCAAAAAATATTTATAATTTGAAGTTATACCTCTAACATCTTCTCCATTCATTCGCTATGTTGTTACATTTTTGCATGTTCAAGTTGTATTCTTTCATGTTCAATATCTTTCATTGTTTGAGTGAAATGATGCATAGATTTTTCCACTCTCTCTCCCAAATCTTCATTGGAGGATCTTTTTCTCTTTACATGTTTCTTCAAATGAGTTTCTTGATTTAATCCTTCAAATTTTCAATGTTGATAGATGGGATTTCTAATTTCCATTTCAAGTATTTTTTACATGTATAAGTTCTTACATTAATCCATTATTTTTTATTGTACCCTCCTATAAGACCAATCACCTTGGTTTTTTTTCCTATAATGTGATCCATATCTTCATAAAGACTCCATGTTGAAGGTGTTGCCCCTTCCATTTTTTCTAATTGTTTATCCTTCTTTAAGGTCTTATTCAACTTATTCCATTTGTATTTTTGTTAAATACTTTTGAGTGATATTCTAAAATAAATATTTAGAGTATTTTATACTTTATCCTAATGTTTATTGGCAAGATACCCATGGTTTATTTTTTCATACACCTTTTCAAATTTCAAAATCAATGCTTTCACTACAAGTTTAGGCCAAAGCTCCTTCTTGTATTCCTTATTCAAATCCTTATTTTCTTCATCACTATCATGTGCATGGGTTAATGAAATTATTACTTTCATATTTGAATCATCAAAATCATCAATGATATATGCATTATTTATATTTTTTTTTGAATGTGGAATGGAATGGCCAAATTTTAGTGAGCCCTTCTATTTTATTTCAAATTTGGAATACTATTTTCTTTAAAGTTCTACATGAATAAGTTCATTTTATGCCAATTATATTATTGTGTTGACAAACCCATGTAATCTTGAAAGTTTTTTGGAGTGGGTTAAAGACCCTAGGATTGAGTACCTGAAAAATAAGCTTAGATGTTTTCAATGAAATGGTAAATTTTGCATGACCTAAAAAATTAATAGTTCTTACAATCATTTACAATCAAAAAAACATTTCCAAACTAAATTACCTAAGATTCATTTTTTATTTTTTAGAGATATAAAAAGACCATGAATTTAAATAAGTGAAAATTAAAAATTCAAACATATTATGTATTAATTTATATAAGATAATTTGGAGAAATATTTAAAATACTATCCACTTACCTTAATATTTGATATGTTTATACAAAATAGTTTCTAAATTTTTAAATATTTTTAAAATATAAATCAATAATAATTTATATTCATTTAAAAAGTGAATAAATTAATTATTTAATTTTTAAATGTGGCTTTTTATGAGTCTAAAGTTGGTATGACTCATAGCACTCCACCTCCCTTCTTTCCTAGTGCCATTTCAAATAGTGCATCTTTGTCTAAGGTTGGTGCAATCTTAGATCTTCTTAGAAGTAATGATCACCCAGTCTTAATTTAGTCATTGCTATTATCAACCACCTCCCATTACTACCAACATCCTAGATCTGATCCAAACATAGGGAGGAAGAATATGATAGGCCATGTAGATCAGTCAAACCCCTCTTGTTGTGTTTAGCCCAGGATCAATAATCCTTCCTCTAGGGGTTGGGATGTCATGGTAATGGAGGTAGAGGTCAGGTTGGGTTCTAGATGTACTCCCACTTATTTAATTGATGTTTTTTCTTATAGGCTAGCTCCTAGAGTGGATCCTAAACCCCTCAACCCTACTTCTCTTGATCCAGTGGTGATGTTTGATAAGGAGGAATCTAGGCTAGCTCTTAAATCAGAGGAATATTTCTCAACCAAGGGTGTCATCTGTAGATTTATGGACATCTAACCAAAACTTCAAGAACTTAACAACTAGACCTCAAAGCACTAGAAACCCTTCCTCTCAAATAGTCTTGATATTTATCCCTATGTAAAAAGCTTCTTTATTATATTTTTTACAATACTAAGGATAAGGAAAAGATTCATAACCAATTTTGGAGCTTGAATCATCACCCCTTGGTCTTGAAACAATAGTCCCTTGCCTTCAATCCTCTCACTAAACCTCTACATGTAAAATCCATTTAGGTTTGCCAACCCAATCTCCCACTATAGTTTTGGATTGATTCTAATCTGAAGGCTATAAGCAGATCTCTTGGTGAGTTTCAACAAATGTATCCAGATATTGATACTTTCTCCCTCACTATATTTTCTATGATCTTGGTGAATATTGAAACCTCCAAGAATCTTCCTAAAAAAATCACCTTGCAAGTAGGTGACTGTACTTGGTCCCAAGATATTGACTATGAAGAATTATTATTTCATTATTGTAGTTGTTTTGGTACAGGACATTTGACCAAGAACTAAAGTCTACTCAGAAAAAATAATGACTCATCTTGGTGGAAACATTTTATTCCCAAAAACCTTACAGTGTTGGCTACGGATGAAAAATGGGCCACTAACAACAAGGATTGTACCTCTTCTTTCAAATTTCCTACTTCCCCTAGCCCAAATGAGGACCCTAAAATCTCTCCTCACTCTGAAGAAGAATTATTCGTTGATCTAATATCTCCAAGGAATGTTTTGACTATTCTAGCCTTCTTAGAGGAGATTCAAATTTTGGATTTTCCTAGGGCAAAAAATTTTACCGATATAATAGTGGAAGATAAATTCTAGCCCAGTTCTCCATTTGTGAATACATCACTAACCGATCAGGATAAAAATCAATAAGGATGGTCCATGGTTCAAAAGAAGAAAAAAAGTAGAAAAGCATCAACCCTACCCTCTTATATGTCTCTCCATTTAGGGGGACCTCATGATAATACTCAGAAGATAAGTCAAAAAGGGGTCATGTCCCTTGGATAAGTTTGGGGGAAACTTTGTGAAAACTTCCTAGTAAGTTAGTTTGTTTATGTTTGTTTTTTGGGCAGAAGTTCCTGTTGTGTGGGTTTTTTATCACTTATTTCACTGTCACCGGAAAAGGCATCCCATTAGAGTGTTAATTTTTCATATTTCTCTCCATTATATAATGCTTTGGGGCATTTCAAAATCATGTCTTTAACCTGATATAATAAACATATTCATTTAAAAATAAATGTTGTAAATTGAATTTACTTAAACTTGGAATTAAAAAGAGATATTTATTCTTGTTTTATTTTTTTAGAAGTCCTTGTTTTATCCCCTATGTAAGCACCATTATTCTCTATTATTTCCTATAAAATGAATATATACTTTGAGATATATTTCCAAATTTAAATGTAGTGAATTAATTAATATAAACTTTGAAATATTTCATTGCAATGAATTAATGTTGTTGATTTGGCAATAGTTCATTTGAAACATAAGGATATGATTCTATTTGATATTAAATATTACAACATGACATTAGATTTTTGAAAATATAAGTAATTAATATGGTGCAAATAACATAAAACTCAAGATAGGCCTGGGATGTATCTTAGTCTGAAAGAAAGCACATATGAGGAGGCATTTCATGTCATGATTATACTCTACAATGTGCTCTAGGCCTTAATGTATGAACCCTATCAATTTTATTTAATGAATCAGGGATGATATAGTTCAATCTATGTGGAGCATGTCAAAACTAAGTTTGGGTATGTATTTTATATTTGATTCATAGAGCAATGGGCAATAGTGTGAAGGTATAGGAAACATCAAAGATATAAATAGCTTCAAAATTACAACATGGGTTTATAGAATATATAATATTTTATTAATGCCCAATGATAAACTTAATAAGGTAATAATATAGAAGAATATTAAAACTTAAATAATAACATGCAAGAGAAGGTGATAAATCATAAAATAGAGTTGAGTTATTTAGATCTTTCTCCTAAGAATTTGTCACTATTGAGTAAAACATTGGGCCCAAATATGCCTCTAGAGATGATGTTAAAACTATAATTTGAATTTAAACACTAAAGTAAGGAGTTATGTTTATGAATATTAAAGAATCCATATTTATGTTGGTTCATCTATTTGATTGATAGAGCTACACATCTTTAATACTCATAATGAATAAGATATCTCATAGAGCCTTGACTTCCTATAAAAAGTAGTAAAACTTGCCATGGATCTCATAATATACCTGACACCTAAATGGAAAATAATCTTCTGCTTCTAGTTCATTATTGTAAACTTAACATATGCATTGATGTTGTAGAATAAAGTGTTATGTCTCCATAAAACTTTTATGAGATCATACCTGCAAATGACCTAGAGGAAATCTCAAACTAAAATAGAGTCTGGTGTATTTGAGAGTAATAATGCATCCATCTTCTATTTGAAGATAATGCTCCATGTAGTGATGAATTTTTGTTTTCATGGTTTCTAATGACTATGTCTACATTTATTTTATGTAAGATTTATAAATCCTATCCTTGATGCATCTATGACTATCATTTTCCAATATGTAGAGAACATCAATATATTAAATCAATTAAGAGGTGGAATATTGATATTAATACAAATTCCCTATATAAAAGAGTTACATTTACACATAGAAAAGAGTTACATTGGGCGTACCAAGTAGAAATATGTTGGGGGTAGACATATGAGTTGGTCAATAGCACGGTTTGAGGATTTGGTGTTATATACAACCTCAAAAGCTGATGTAGAGGATTTTAAAAAAATCTCTTGAAGCTTAAAAGTTCCTAGGTAGAAGTTGTTTCAAACCATTTTTTACTTTTTGTATTTTTTATAGAACTTAAGTTTAAATAAAAAGGTCACACTTTTCTATTTTATAAATCCTTTTTATGTTAAAATAAAAGCTCCCCAACTTTTTTTTATTTTTATAAAAAAATTATTTATGGATAAATGTTCCTCCCAATTTAAATACTCCATAAAAAAGAAGAAAGGAGATGTA